>JACXGI010000057.1:141131-156737 GCA_016801175.1 Esox masquinongy | reverse complement strand
CTGGATCCAAAGGTTCATCAGTGGCTGTCACGCTTTCCAAATGTCCTGAATGGACAGAGACAGCTGACGCATCCAGTCTTAACTGTCTCTGGGATGAGACAAAAGTGTCAGAGATTACTGCCCTCAGAGTCGCTCAACAACAACCAAAATCAGTCACACTGTCAGGATATTGAGGACAGCCGACATGGTGTGGACAGTGACTACAGTGAGGACCCATGTTTGTATCCTTTCAAACTGACCGGATGCAGCCAGAATGATGCAGAGGTGATGGAGATGTCCATGTGTCTGTTCTCTGTGGAAACTGCTGACAACTAACATAGCAACACAGCCTCTAATCCTATCTCCAATAGACAAGTGTGATAAACTTCAGTTAAGGCAGTAAGGCTAGAATGAGCCAACTGTAAGGAATCAAGGGGACGGAAGAGGATTCAAGTGCGGAGCGCACTATGTTACTGTGAAGTAGGGGCCATGCAGAAATGAATAGCAGAGTCATACACAGCAGGCAAAGGTACAGGTAGGGCGAGGCAGTAACTAGGTGGAAGACAGGCAGGCATCAGACATGGGCGAGGACGGTAGAACCAGGCAAAGGTACAGGAGGGGCGAAGGCTAAAGATGTAGTCGGTGAGAACTTCCAAAGCAAGGGTCGTAGTCGAATCTCCAAAAGTCACTGTAACGATAGGGCAGGCACAGACCATCAAACAATCTCTCACGAAAGTGTGGTGGAGACTTCTGGCTTAAGTACTGTGGCTGGAAGGAGAGAACAAGAACCAGGTGATCACAGTTAGTATTCAGGGGAATGGGATCTGCCAGAGTGGGTGTGGCCAGGTGCCTGTGTGAGTGTGTTGAGCTGGGGAGAGAGGAGAGCACCCGTGGGACTCACGGATCTCACAGTAACCCCACCCACATGGGCGGCACCTGATGCCCGAGGAAAACGGCCGGAGAACGACCCTGCGGGGCGAGGAGCAGGGCGATCCGGACAAGCACGATGGAACTCCCGGATCGGATGGGGATCAAGGAGGGATAGTTGGGGATTGTTTGGTGTTTTATGCTTTACCGGAAACGTGACACCAACAGTGTATCTGGTTGGCAAATGCGACTAGTTGCTAGAACAATCTGTGGACTGGCAATATATCAGGCTTGGTCACATTTGTGTGTCGATTCTAAACCTCCTGATGTGATGGCTGGGCTGTCTAAGGAATAAATATGCAAAATATCCCAACAATGGCGTGAATAAGCATTGAGTTTTTGCTGGACCGTGTAAGCGGAGCCAGCCAAGATGAGCGAAAATCTCTTACTGACTGACTGACTGACTGCCTGACTGACTGCCCCTTGTTAAATAGCGTAGTGGTTAGAGATGCAGACCTCCAACCAATAGGTTCCGTGTTTGAATCTCATCACAGTCAAAGCAAATTATGCATTAGGATTTGTTCCGGATAGACACCTTCAGTATCTACATTACAGTAAGCTTAAAATAAAACTGTTTACGGTTATATTGCGACTATTTCTGGTGGTTTTTCGAAGTATGCATCCGTGCATGCTTTTTGGTGCAGGATAGACAAAAACTTTGCTGGCTACAACCTTGAGTAGCTACGTTATAGTAAGCCTAAAATAAAACTGTTTATATAGCGACTATTTCTGGTGGATTTTTGAAGTACACATCCATGCATGATTTGTGGGATAATGTAGGCTAGATAAAAACCCCTTGGGCAGTAAAACAGTAGGGGTTTCCATGATTCTCTTGTCTTTTCACTTCACGAAAAAGTCAGTTATCTTCACCTATATTGATAGTTATTGTATCAATGAATTAAAGAAAAAAACAAACGTTTTTGTGCCATGAAATAGCTTTGGCTGTGTAAAGTTCATATTCAGTCTCGCTAGCAATTGCTCAATTCTTATGACTATTCCAAGTAGTGAGTTAGATACTAGTAAGCATATTACTGGCTAATAAGCTGTTAAAAAGGCCAGTGGCAAAAGCCATACATTTCATTCCATACATGCTTTTTGTGGTGGAGGTAAACTTAATAAGAAATGTTAGTCAGTTTAACAGAATGCTTAATGGTGTCTAGTGAAATATTCAAACTTGGCGTGATGTTAATGCGTGACAAAATGATTTAAAGTCGAGATGCTATGCCGACACAGGGCATACATGTAACACTGTGGTGTAGTGGTTAAAGACACAGCCACTCACGTGGGAGACCCTAGGTTTGAATCCAGTGAGGGCAACAACCTTTATCACTTTTAATTGCGGGCTGGCTGAACTAGGCTTGCCTGGTTCCTTTTCTGTTTTTTTTTCTCTGATGCGCTGTCTGTCTTGTTCAGTACCAGACCTAGTCTCTTGTCTCTAGTCCAGCAAAAATCATATGGGGATGTAACATTAGATAGTAGAGCTGATTAGCCATCATGGCGAGGTGAGGTTTCCGTTCATGCCATGTGAGTTCCGCTGCCTTGATTATGTAGTCTCCTGTCAGGAAGGACGTGGTGTAATGTTAGCTCATGGAGTTGACTAGCTAAACTACTGGTTAATATTTATTGTTTATTACATCTAGTCAATTTTATTTAGAAAACTGAAATTGAAAATAAGCTTAAAAAGATCAATTGTTTTATATTGCATAAAAAGCGGCTTATATTTTTAAGTGTGTAGCCTAATGAAAATCCGTACCCTCACAAAAAACCGATTCCAACTATATGCAATGTGAACTATTCATGTAATGGAGTCAAATTATATTATATTTCTTCAAAAGTAAATAACGTTGGATTGTTATAATGTGGTTTACTTTTTCAGTAAACCAGTGTGGTGGACAAATTCATACATAGAGTTAGACCATGTTCACCTCAGCAGCAAGATTCTGTGTACTAAATATGATCATCACAGACCTGTGCCCAAAGTTTACAGTGGAGGTGGAGCAGTCTCAAGATGACAGTGTGTTTTTATCTTGAGAAAAAAAGAAAGGTTATGTTATGGTAATAAGCGTGTGTCTGAAGTTTTTAGTTACAAAGACTATAGCCTACTGTGTGTCTTTAAAAAACAGTGTTTGATTACAAAAATAATTATTGGTGACATTCCTATCCCGGCCCTTATCCCAGACCTTGACCTACTCCCACTCCCAGTCCTAGACCTAGCCCCAGACCTAGCCCCAGACCTAGCCCCTGAACTAGTCCCAGACCTAGTCGCAGACCTAGTCCCAGACCTAGCCCCAGTCCCAGACCTAGTCTCTGACTCAGTCCAGATTTTACTCTTCAGATTTGTCTCTGCTTTTGTGTACCCATGAGTCATTCCGACTATGTTCAGAATATTTTTTTCCTCCAGTGTTGGCTCCTGGGAAGGTGTGCATAGATACTTATGGGATTTGGCAAGTTGCCTCACATTGCATGATGGCCACCAAGAAAGCATCCCAGCCCACACACATTCTGTGACTGCATGACTCAATGGTATTTTAGCACATTTTACAACTTGGCCTAAACTGATTTACTTGAATTGAGTTTACATAAAGGCGGTGCAATCAAAATACTACACCTACAATTGTTATTGGAGGTAAGGTGCAATTATTTGCGGCACAGATTCTGCTGTTCTGCTGTAAACGAATCAGTGTTCAAGGGGAAGGAAACTGTTCATTGTGTAACCTTTTGTTGTTGTAAAGACCCACAGCTGTGGCAGTTTCATCATGAAGTATTCCAGCATTTTATGTTTTGTTTATGTGACCTATATGGCAATGTTATTGTTGTACAGCTTTTAGCGAATAGTTGAGTCCTTTTTATGTTTGCTAGTCATCAACTCTCTGTTTGTGTGGAATAGCAGTACATGCTCAGTGCATGATCAATCTAAATATCTCACCAACTAAGCCCTTTCCAGCTACACTGCTTTCATAACATGTCCCCTGGCTGCAATGATTGGTTGTTTATTTTGAAAGGCCTTTTAGCACCCTTAAAATATCCCTTGGGATATCTCCTCCTCGGAGCACCTTTTGAAAGCTCATTTAAAATGATTAATCACAATTTTATTAGGAAAAAGATAACTTCATAATGGCCACTAACCACAGTGGTCTAAAGTGTGCGGGTTGCGGGTAGGACCAGGATGACCAGTGCTCATGTCATTTTACTGGGGCGGTGGAGCAGCTTTACGTTTTTCCAGATGGCTGAAGTACAGTAGAAGGAGCGGAGAGGGTCAACGGGGGGAGTTTGGGAGAATGGGCACAACTGCTCCCTTTTGGACAATGGGGTTCCTCATGGCCCCACGCCCCCCTCTCATAGGAAAAGGCAGACCATTACTAGATTAAAGTAATCCTCTTCCAGGGCAGACAATGTCTCTATTAGCTGGCCACACGCATGAGATTAGACCACCTCAGTAATGGTCTTATTGTTGAGGGTATCTGCATACAAAAGGACAGCGCTTGGGGGCCAAACGGGGCAAGACCCCCCATGTCATAACCCTGCCATCAGCACTGCCCAGTTTCCTTATTCGCCAGCGTCCTCCTCCTTCTCAACACGCCCCTCTCTTTGTTTTGGCTGTTCAGTTGTTTTGTGTCTAACCTTTTGTCCACTGGTGAAGGGGTGTGCACTCAAACACCAGAACACACATACAGACACTGACTACTCTCATACACACACACACACACACACACACACACACTTCAGACATGACGTACGCACTGACTAACAAACAAATGTAGCGTTAGCAATTAACAGTGGCCTGTCTTCCACTACGCTTTTCAAGTCTTAAGAGTTTGTTTTTGATAAATCATTTTATACAAGGTTTTTATTCAAGATCTTGGCACTGTGTCTCTCATTCTGAGTTGTCCTACAAAGCTATAATGACTAAATTCTTGCGCAAAAGTCTTAGACTTGCCAAAGCCACTTAGCATGAGACTTTTTCGATGCTAATTCATTCAACTGTGTAGGAAGCTGGGCTGCATCTCTCAAATTAAGCAGAAGTAAGTACTGTGCGACCATTTGAATATTTTATTATGTGCTGATAAGAAAGATATCCACCATACTGTTTCAGACTGTACTTAATTTGCATTAAAACGATTTAATGAAAAATTTATGAATCATTGTTAGGTATTTAGTTACATTCTTGACTTGCCCTTCCAGGGCGAGTTAAGATGGTCTTACACATTTGAAAATTTATGAACATTTCCATTTACATTGTTAGGATTTAATTAATTTCCCTCTCATTACTGGCATTATCTAACATAGTCACCAAAGAGAAATGCTGTAGATAAAAAAAAAACAGAGTATTCTTATTGTTATTAAGTATAGAAATAGTTTTTTTCTTAGACCTAGTTGTTACGTGCTATAACTTGGTGATGTTTTTACATTTTCAGACAGTGACAGCAGACATCCAGAATAGTACCCTATTCCCTTTATAGTGCACTACTTTTGTCCAGTGCTCGTTTGGAACATGGCTTCAAAGCTGACTTCAGAACAGCCAAGTGTGACAGCAGAGATGTTGGAGAGGGTTTCTTGCCTGGCTGGAGACATGCTGCCCTATCACTCTCCCTTTGAACTGTGGTGCTCAGCTAAGCCTGGCAACCAGGAGCCAGGCTGTAGGGAGTGTAACCTAAAAACACCCACGCAGAATGATGAGCAGAGCCAGACCTGGACCAGCAATATGGAGTAAAGTATTGCACTGGGAGGACACTTGGATTGGATGGAATCCCACTCCAAGGAGGTGTGTCTGTACATGTATTATTAGAATTTTAAGGACCAGAATGAATAGTGACCCATGGAAACTGTCGGCAGTCTGAGCAAGGCAGTTTACCCCATGTTCCCCAGTCATTGTTATTATTATATTATGTGTTATTAGTCATATTTACCTGGTACCCCATGTTCCCCAGTCATTATTATTATTATTATATTATGTGTTATTAGTCATATTTACCTGGTACCCCATGTTCCCCACTCATTATTATTATTATATTGTGTTATTAGTCATATTTACCTGGTACCCCATGTTCCCCAGTCATTGTTATTATTATATTATGTGTTATTAGTCATATTTACCTGGTACCCCATGTTCCCCAGTCATTATTATTATTATTATATTATGTGTTATTAGTCATATTTACCTGGTACCCCATGTTCCCCACTCATTGTTATTATTATATTGTGTTATTAGTCATATTTACCTGGTACCCCATGTTCCCCAGTCATTATTATTATTATTATATTATGTGTTATTAGTCATATTTACCTGGTACCCCATGTTCCCCAGTCATTATTATTATTATTATATTATGTGTTATTAGTCATATTTACCTAGTACCCCATGTTCCACAGTCATTATTATTATTATTATATTATGTGTTATTAGTCATATTTACCTGGTACCCCATGTTCACCAGTCATTATTATTATTATTATATTATGTGTTATTAGTCATATTTACCTGGTACCCCATGTTCCCCAGTCATTATTATTATTATTATATTATGTGTTATTAGTCATATTTACCTGGTACGCCATGTTCACCAGTCATTATTATTATTATTATTATTATATTATTTGTTATTAGCCGTATTTACCTGGTAAAATAATAGGTCATATAAATTTTGTTAAATGAGGATGTTTTGTCATTCTTCACGTTTACCTTGTTCAGAGTAGGGGATTAGATTAGGGTGCAATTTTCCGTCTAAGCCTCGTGTGTGCACAGCCATGCAGCTCCCGTAGGTCTGGCAGAATGGCCACCACGCACAGGCCCACAAAATGAAACTTCACTGAGTTTGGTCTATTTGTTTGAACTATATAAAACATAAATGTCATTAATCACATCATTATAGTATCAGAAAAAATTTCAGTGCAACTAACCATGATAACAAATCTAACTTTCCAAGTTGCACTTGGTCTGTGATTTTGTTGTCAGCAGAGCAGGAGTTCATAAACCTGTGCGCCATAGCCAATTAAAGCTACAGCAAGGCTATATGCAAATATTCCATTTGCAACATGGGTCATTTCAGTCATTGAGAAGCGGTTACAAATATACTGTAGATAATTCGCTAAAAAGCACTTGTTAAAGCCACAAAAGTCCCCTGAATGTTTTACTACAAATATGTAAGTACCGTGGTAGTCCTGTATTTGGGAACATACCAGTCCTGATCAAACAAATATGAACAGGCAGGCTCTCACTCTCCCTCAGTAGCCTACAGTACGCAGGAACTAAGCCGCAGCGATTAGTTACAAGTGAAAAGTAGATAAAGCCTCTCAACATTTTTATCTTGTTGTCAAATTTTGCTAGCAACAACCCTGGTCACAATGTAAATACAGTATTAGGACCTGACCCCATTTCAGAAATGCCTATTCATTTGATTGACACATGAGATGAGATGGTAACTGGATGACATGAAGTTCAGTATAAAGAAACGGGATAGTAAAGTGAGTCATTCTTCCACTTAACTATTTTAAACAGAAGTAGTGTTTAATCCCATAACCAGAGGCAGCAAAAAATGATGTTCATTTTATACCTGATCTATGTATTTGACTACCAAGCAATTTATTGGCTAATTATATTATTCATTTCTTGAACTTCGTCAATAGACAGCCAAGAAGTCAGTGTTTTGTCTCAGAATAGCCCATTTTCAAAAACGAATAGGAAGGATTGCTATACTTGAGGATTTTTACATATATTATTATTGCATATGATTCAACCCTTTAAAGTACTTAAAGTGATGTATTGTAAAGACAGCCTTGATTATACAGTCATGGCCAAAAGTTTTGAGAATGACACAGATATTAATTTTCACGAAGCCTGCTGCCTCAGTTTTTATGATGGCAGTTTGCATATACTCCAGAATATTATGAAGAGTGATCAGATGAATTGTAATTAATTGCAAAGTCCCTCTTTGCCATGAAAATTAACTTAATCCCAAAAAAGAAGTCTTCAGGACATCCAAGAAGAAGGCTTCAGGATGCCCAAGAAAGTCCAGCAAGCACGAGGACGTCTCCTAAAGTTGATTCAGCTGCGTGATCGGGGCTCCACCAGTGCATAGCTTGCTCAGGAATGGCAGCAGGCAGGTGTGAATGCATCTGCACGCACAGTAAGGCGAAGACTTTTGGAGGATGGCCCGGTGTCAAGAGGGGCAGTATAGAAGCCACTTCTCTCCAGGAAAAACATCAGGGACAGACTGATATACTGCAAAACGTACAGGGATTGGCCTGCTGAGGAATGGGGTAAAGTCATTTTCTCTGATGAATCCCCTTTCCGATTGTTTGGGGCACCCGGAAAAAAGCTTGTCTGGAGAAGATAAGGTGAGCGCTACCATCAGTCCTGTGTCATGCCAACAGTAAAGCATCCTGAGACCATTCATGTGTGGGGTTGCTTCTCAGCCAAGGGAGTGGGCTCACTCACAATTTTGCCTAAGAACACAGCCATGAATAAAGAATGGTACCAAAACATCCTCCGAGAACAACTTCTCCCAAACTTCCAAGAACAGTTTGGTGACGAACAATGCCTTTTCCAGCAGATGGAGCACCTTGCTCCAATGTTGGGTCCATGGCCAGGAAACTCCCCAGACCCTAATCCCATTGAGAACTTGTGGTCAATCCTCAAGAGGCGGGTGGACAAACAAAAACCCACAAATTCAAAACTCCAAGCATTGATTATGCAAGAAGGGGCTGCCATCAGTCAGGATGTGGCCCAGAAGTTAATTGATAGCGTGCCTGGGCGGATTGCAGAGGTCTTGAAAAAGTAGGGTCAACACTGCAAACTTTATGCAAATTCTTTGCATAAACTTAATGTAATTGTCAATAAAAGCCTTTGACACTTATGAAATGCTTGTAATTCTACTTATACCGTAATATACCGTAGTAACATCTGACAAAAATATCTAAAGACACTGAAGCAGCAGACTTTGTGGAAATTAATATTTGTGTCAGTCTCAAAACTTTTGGCCACGACTGTATACTGTAAATGAGTCAATACACAGAGATAGACTTACATTGTTTATTTCTGCATATCGTCGTTATAATGTACTTTAGTAGTTTATTTTCTTATGTGGCGGGCAACCGTGTTACATACCTAGAACGAAACCATGAATATTGTAAAAAACATTTAGCTGAATCTAGGCCTACATTGAACACCACATAAAGGATACTGTAGGCTACATAATGTAAATAAAAGCCATTTTGATATAAAAAGTCTATAGACTTTGGCCCTTTTATAGGCCTAATCTATGCTCAGACAGCCACTGCTGCTTGACTAAAACTGTAACTTAAATTGGGTACAACCTAAGGGCATAGTTACATTATGAAAAGTAGAATGAAATGCTAGATAGAATTATCTTAGTTTGTATTATAATTTCCATAGCGTTTGAATTTATGCTGGCACGTTCGAGATGTACTATGTGGCTGTCAATTGTGGGGAAATATGAGCCATATGTGTCCGCACTGCTCAGAAACTGGATACAGTTCAGTACTACATACTCCAAGGGGGCTTAATTGAAAATCTGGGAGATGCTATCTTGGAAGGTGGCGCCTCAAGCTATCGATATCTGCAAATGTACACATTCAAATAATCTAGCATCTCAAATTGTTTTCGATTAAATCTTGGAAAATGTATCATAATGTAAATAAGTTGCACAGAACTTTTTAGTTTCCACACAGGACAACAGCCATTTGCTTGGTAAATGAAAACATTAGAGGAAACATAGGTTAGGAGTACAGTTGGGTTATCGTTAGAAATTTAGATTTAAATTTAGGATTAAAAGTGGGATTAAGAAGGGGGAGTTTGTTAAAGTTGAGGATCAAAGTGGGAAGGTGTTCGTGTCTTGGGTTAGAAGGGGATGTGTATTACAGTAGTTTATTTGGAGGATAAGAAATGGGGATTTCTCTTTTAAGGTGACAAGGGTGAGTGTGTTATTTTGTTAGTGGAGTGAAAAGGGGGAATGTGTTTGTGTGCTGGGAGTTTCTGTAAGCCTGATAATGAGGCCTTATACCTCTAGCTCCATATGAGGCCTTGCAGGTCATTCACCCTTCACATTCTGTCGCCATACCATCATTTATTACTCCAATTTGTCGCCCTGACACATCTGGGTGTGAAAGGCTGCCGAGGAGATCCAGGCACAGGCGTTTATGAGCACTTACAAAGCCCTGAAATGTTGCACCTTGACAGCTCAACTAATCCATCTCTCTCTTCCCACTTCTCCTGGCCTCCACCAACTATTTTCTAACTATTTTTGGTGTTCTGAGCCACCATGTCATGTAATGTTGAGTTACAGACATTATGTGTATTTTGGGTTGTGTTGTGCTGCTAGTGGCATTTGACAATGTGCTCTGGACAAAACTGATACATTTTTGACAAGCTGCAAAGAAATTAATGCTACGTAATTGGAAAATGGAATTTGATGACAGTTTTACCTTATATCCACCCAAACCAACACATTATTTTAACCAACATGCAAACTCTGTTTGTTAATCTACAATTTACTTTGCTTTTTTGTCTGCCTCATGAAGTAAATAATGTTTCATGCCTCGTCACCACCGTCGTGAGGCCAGCTGTCTTTCATCCATCAGCCGCCCAAAGGCTTGTGTTTCGGGGGTCCGACCATGGGGCTCTGGGGCGTTTGTGAGGGGAAGGGGAGGAGCCCCCAGCTGTTGTACGTTAACTGGACTCAGGTGACGGGCCTAACCAGGGGGAGAGATTCTGAATGAGCTGCATAACAAGGACAGACATGCTCCACAAAAATAAAGGGTCAATGTTGGAAAAAAACATATTTAAATGAACAACTTGAAACACATGTCGTGTATTACATGTTGACGTAATAAATAGTTATTAGCATGTATAGTATATTACATGCATCTAGAATGATCTAAGTTGGGGCGGTATGAAATAAAGGAAGAGGACAACAACAAAAGGAGGTGGTGAAAGGAGAAAACAACACCACCGGGTTCCTGTATCTGTCGGCTGGACCCTTCTGGACCCTCCGAGCCCCTTCTCATTTCCCTATCATCCCCAAGGCATCGTCTGTTGGGGTGCTTCAGTGCTGCCCCCCCATAGCAGTCCCAGAGTTCCCTGCTTCCATCAACCAGTCTCATTATCCAGAGTGGGCTTTTCTTTGATCCCTATCGTGAGTTTGGTGATGATGAACCGTCAAGGGAAGAGTGTGGTGGGAGGGCTGTGTGTGTGTGTGTGTGTGAGTGAGTGGGGCTCTTGTGGTGGGACAGATGTCCAGGCCGCATGTGCATCTAAGCACCAAACAACCACCCTCTCTTCGTACACATACACCTCCCCCCTCAAACCAGCCGTCCAACTCATCCCACCATGCCCCCCTGCACCGCAGACACACACACACACACACCCATTCACTCACCCACACACACTCCCACCTACACACACACAGACACACCCACACACACACACCCACCCACCCACACACACACACCCATACACACACACCCACCCACACACACACACCCACACACACACAAACACACACACACAGACACACCCCTTCATGACAGCTGTGGTCCTATCACTAGGACAAACAGGGCTCTCTGTCTATATCCCAACACTAACAGCCCCTCCACCATGAAGAGTAACCAGAGATTGTCTGCCCCCCCAGGTAGTCATTTTTGCCCAGTGGCAGACAGTACAGGGTTATCACGTTGCCTGCCTGTCTAAGTGGGATGGCTCGTGAGTCTGCCTGAGAGTGTGAGCCTGTGTGTCACTAAATGGGTGTCAGTGGCCCATGTGTGTTGGTGTCTTAAATAAGAATGTCCAGGTCAAACCACAACTGTCTTTAAGCCCAGTGAAAGTGTAGAGGCCAGGAGACCTTGGGGCCCCCACGGAGAGGCCCCAAAGGCATACCATCTGCAGCCCACCCGCCAACCCCCGTCCCACTAGTCAACACTCACTTTTATTGATCCCCCCCAGCCCAAGACACCGAATCCCTCCAGCCCTTATACATCTGCCTATGTGTTGGATGGGGGGGGTCGAGGGGGGTTCCATTGAATGTTAAGAACTGGAGAAGGGCTTAGTCAGCTGTGAATAGACTTTCATGTATAGACGAGTAATAAATTACAGTTTCAGTGTGTTGTTCTGAGAGAGAGACGGTACGGGTGTGTATTTGTAAGGATATGGTTTGGCGTGTTCTATATCAGTCCAATGCTTCAGGATATTATCCTTCAGGGATTAGTGTGTGTGGAGGCCTAGATGGCCTGCCATCCATGTGTGTGTGCGATCCACGTCGATGTGTATGTGTGGGAAACTGATGTACCCAGAAAGATAAACCTAAAGAAATCGGTTTGATTTCAATTTCATGGCTGGACATACGGTAGGGTAGGTTTAGACATTCCCAGTTAACAGGGGTCGCGTTAACAGTGTAAAAACAAAAAAATGTGTCTTGCATTCTGAAAACATGTACGTTACAAGTGTAATGACCATGAGATTACATTTCAAATGGCAAGTTCCAATGTTTTATTGTTGAACTTTTTGTTGAGTTATCCGAAAAGTCTGATCCTGCAAATCTTACGTGCTCATGCCTTTCTGCACAGTGCAAGACGTGTGTGGTTGAAGAAGCTGTGAGTTGCATTTTCGTTGTTAGGTTAACATGCCACTCGTCTCTCCTGTAACCTTTCCTAGTCTAACACCCAGGACTAGCTAGCATGGTATTTGAAACCTATGCTGTCATTTAGTCACTAGATGATTTGACAAAGTTAAACCAAAATGTATTTTCTTAAGAACTCTGCAAAACATTGTCTGACTTTGTTTTGCAGGCAGTTAGTCCTCCTCATTAGGAACCTGCTTAATTAACCATATCATTCTAGCTCCTGTAACAACAAATGAAATCACATGAATAATAAAAATGCAGAGTTTGATCATTTGTAACATGTAAAACGAGTAACATATACAACCCCATTTCCAAAAAAGTTTGGACGCTGTGTAAAATGTCAAGAAAAACGGAACGCAATGATGTGCAAATCATTTAAACCCTATATTCAATAGAAAATAGTGTTTCTTGAAAAATATATGCCCACTGTGAATTTGATGACAGAAACATGTTTCAAAAAAGCTGGGACAGGGGCAACAATAGACTGGAAATGTTGTGTAATGCTAAAAGAAAAACCTGGTGGAAAATCTCACAACTAATAAGTTTAATTGGCAACAGGTCAGCAACATGATTGGGTATAAAAAGAACCTCCCAGAGAGGATGAGTCATTCAGAAGTAAAGATGGGGAGGAGTTCACCACTCTGTGAAAGACTGCGCAGGCAAATAGTGCAACAATTTAAGAATAACGTTCCTCAATGTAAAATTGTAAAGAGTTTGGGGATCTCATCATCTACGGTACATAATGTAACCTACAGTACATAATATCATTAAAAGATTCAGAGAATTCGGGGGAAATCTCTGTATGCAAGGGACAAGGCCAAAAACCAGTATTGGATGGACGTGATCTTCGGGCCCTCAGGCGGAACTGCATTAAAAACAGACATGATTCTGTAGTGAAAATCACTGCATGGGCTCAGGAACACTTCTAAAAACCATTGTCTGTGAACACAGTTTGTCGCTGCATCCACAAATGTAAGTGAAAACTCTACCATGCAAAGAAGAAACCGTATATAAACAACATTCAGAAACACCGCCGCCTTCTCTGGTCCCAAGCTCATTTAAGATGGACTGAGGCAAAGTGCAAAACTGACCTGTGTTCTGACGAATCAAACCTTTTAATTATTTTTGGGAATCATGGACGCCACGTCCTCTGGACTAAAGAGGAGAGGGACCATTTGGCTTGTTATCAGCGCACAGTTCAAAACCCAGCATCCATGATGGTATGGGGGTGCACCAGTGCACATGGCATGTGTGACTTGCACATCTGTGAAGGCACCATTAATGCTGAACAATATATACAGGTTTTGGAGCAACATATACTGCCATCCAGATGATGTCTTTTTTAGGGTAGGCCTTGCTTATTTCAGCAAGACAATGCCAAACCACATTCTGCACATATTACAACAGCATGGCTCCGTAGTAAAAGAGTCTGGGTGCTAAACTGGTCTGCCTGCAGTCCAACATTAATATGACAATGGAGACCCCGAACTGTTGAGCAGCTTCAATCCTATATCAAGCAAGAATGGGAAAACATTTCACTTTCAAAACTACAGAAATTGGTCTCCTCAGTTCCCAAATGCTTACAGAGCATGCACGTAAGTACCGGGGATGCAGGGGGTGCGGTTGCACCTGGGACCGAGATCGGGGGAGCCCAAACCCGGCCTCTATCATAAAAATATTCCTTTGTTCCGCCGTGCTCATTACATATCCGCCGGGTTTTTCTGAAACGCGTGTTGTCCACGGAAAGTTTTCTTAGCGATATTATTGCTGACCTTGTTCATATCTTGATTTTTTTTACATTTTTTTTAATTTGGCACTGAGATATATTTTTTAATATCGAAAATCACATTAGCCGAGCCTGGGTAAGTGAACATGTGTGAGAGTTAGACATGAAGTAGTTGTGCATCAGTCTGTAAGTGTGTTGCTGGGGGGGGGGGGCTCAACATCACCACGTTACGCCAGTGGTACAGAATGTTGTTAACAGAGGAGGTGATGCAACACAGTGGTAAACATGCCACTGCCCAACTTTTTTTTAAACGTGTTGCTGCCATCAAATTCAAAATGGCCATGTGTTTTTCCAAAACAATAACTTTTCTCAGTTTCACCATTTCTTACGTTGTCTTTGTGCTATTTTTAATTAAATGTAGGGATACATGATTTGCACATCATTGAATTCTGTTTTTATTTGTATTTTACTCAGCGTCCCAACTTTTTTGTAAATAATTCTGAGTGACGGGAGGTGTTTTAGACATAAAGATGCACCGCAGTATATTGGATATGTTGTGCCAGGAAAATTTAACTAATGGCGTCTATGGTTCATGGAGCCTGCAATCTGGTTTTAAAAGTCATGTTCTGTGGTAATTATTGTGGCCTGTGTGTTTAGCTGATTGCTCAATCACCCTAGTGGCGAGTGGATATGCTTGCCCTTGTTCTATAGAGATACTGGACTCTGTCCACAACATGCAGAACTTTGTAGAAACTACAGCCTGTTGAGAGCCGTACATCCTTATGTTTTGGTGTTAGGTTTTTTGGTAAGTATTTTGGTTAGGGTACATTTTAAGGTTAAGTTAAGTATTAGTGGTTAGGGTTAAAATAGGTAATAACATCTTGTGTGTATGTATGTATATGACAATTGTCTTATATTGGCTTGAAATTCAAGAGGACAGAGCCTGAAACCCCCATCCAACAGAGCCTGAAACCCACATACAACTGAACCAACAGAGCCTGAAACCCTCATTCAACAAAGCCTGAAACCCACATACAACTGAGCCAACAGAGCCTGAAACCCTCATCCAACAGAGCCTGAAACCCCCATCCAACAGAGCCTGAAACCCACATCCAACAGAGCCTGAAACCCACATCCAACAGAGCCTGCAACCCCCCATCCAACAGAGCCTGAAACCCCCTATCCAACAGAGCTTGAAACCCCCCATCCAATAAAGTATGAAACCCCCATCCAACAGAGACTGAAACCCACATACAACAGAGCCTGAAACCCCCATCCAACAGAGCCTGAAACCCTCATCCAACAGAGCCTGAAACCCCCATCCAACAGAGCCTGAAACCC
>JACXGI010000057.1:100770-141031 GCA_016801175.1 Esox masquinongy | reverse complement strand
CCTGTTCCAAAATAGCCTGAACATCCCATCCAACAAAGCCTGAAACCCCCAAACAGCACATTGTGAAAACTCTTCTTTCTCTCTCTCCATGTTTTTTCTCTCTTTCTTTCTGTCTCTCTTCATCAGCCTGATGCCATCCTTCTCTCTCCCTCGCTGTCACCCCTCCCCCTTTCTCTCTGAATATGTATTAATTTTTCTCACTAAGAACACACACACTAGCCTCGTCCTGAATGTCTGATTAATGTTTCGACGAATTTGCTGAATGTTTGATGAATGTTTAATCACTACGATAAAGTGGATTTTTAATTAAAAGGCAGCCGCCTGCCTACCCAGAGCGTATACGTCAAATTAGGAGCACAAACGATGCGGTGGCGCATTAACGAGGTCCTGACATTCAATAGCATCATTGTAGTGGGAACATTAGAATGTTGACACATCGCATAGTGATCTCTGGTGAGTGTCATTCACCGGTCAATACTGAAAACATCGAAAAGCTTAGGTGAAATTGTTGTCTGGCCTGGTCATTATGACGTGATGATTATGGGGTATATGTGAGCAACTGGTTGTATACTCATACTGTTTGTTGTAAGGTAAAATCCCATTGGAAAGGGAAATGGGATGAAGGGACAAGGAAAAGATGAGGACACAGAAAGTTAACATTGCGGTACTGCAGTTTCACATATTGAAGCTCTAGGGACGTGAACCTTTGTAGAAATCTCAATAAGACACTGTCAACTCAAGTGAGACTGACCTCCTGGCTCATGGGTTACGTATATTGTTGATTTTGTTGACTGTGCTGCTTTTTTTTCATCTATGAGAAAATAACATTCAAAATCAATATAAGGGATGTGTTTGCACGTTGGGTAATAAGCTCAGACTTGGTTTGTCATTTTGTGTGACTAGTGGATTTGCCACTCATGTAGACCAACAGCTACATTGGCTGAGGGACGCGTGCTGACAGCTAACTCAAACAGACGTGCAGCGTGATTGTTGACTCTGTAAAAGCACTCACTTAGAAACAGAAAGGGCTTCAGGGATGAGAAATTGATTTTTGTTAGGTGATAGATGGAATAAGGTTTCCTTCATTTGGGTGTACCTCTCTCATGAGGTGTGTGTGTGTTTTTCCTCCTACTAATTGAAGTGGACCACGCAGGCCCAGCGGTAGGGATTATGCCTGCCTTTGTTGAGGGGCGTTCCCCGAGGGGCATCAGCACTGGAGGGTCAAGGGTCACTTGCTTAATCTGCCCCCCCAGGGGCTTTATGGGTAATCGTTAGTGCCTAATCAAGTTTCTGTGGAGCCCCTGCTTTCAAAGCTGCTTGCCAGTCAGGGTGTGAGTACCAAATGGCCATCTATTCCCTATAGAGTGCACTACTTCGGACCCAATGGGTCCTGGTTAAAAAAAGAAGGTACTATATAAGCAATTGGGTGCCGAATGTGATGCACCCCGTATAATAGAGGCAAGGGAGAAGATTCCAGGGGACCTGGGAGCAAGGGCCCATTGCATTGATTTAGCAATCAAAGTTTTCCTCAGCCCTGTGGCAGCTCAGTCTATGACCAGGAAGTAGCAATCCAACCCACAAATCACATGTCTTGAGTGGACGGAGTAGTTTTGATGGAGCACTGTTTTGTTCTGGGTTACATTGTGTGAACTGGTCTGTATTAATAGGGCTATATTTCAATGTTTTTAGAGGAAAATGTCAAAGGTATACCATACCATATAGTAGTAGCAGGAGAAAGATAATAGTCTGAAGATAATGGTAATTAGAGAAAGTAGGATTTTGAATAATGATTCACTGGAAGGATAGGGTTAGGAGTTAGGGTTAGATTTAGGGTTAAGGCACTTTAAGGGTTAGGAAATATGGAAAATAAGATTTTGCCAGGGAATAATGTTTTTTTAACAGAAATCCCAAAGAAATCTGTAAATGTCTGTCTTTCTGCCTTGTGTGGGAGAGTGATGGTCCCAAAGGCTGTGTGATCTAAATGGGAGTGGCGATATACCCAATGTAGATGTACTATGTAGATGTATGATTACAGTCATTGTAGTAAGGTATAGCCACTACAAACATCGTTCAGGAAACAAAGAGCAGTTTAACTTCAGTCTCAACATTTCAGAAACAGTTAACAGTCTGAACACTTCAGAAAACATCTCTGCTATTTCTTCGTAACACTGTTAGGAGGAAATGAAATTCACAAAACATCCCCATTTTCTGCCAATCTGACACTCTCATCAAGCTATAAAGAAACACTTTATGGACACGCATAGAAGGGACACCACGCTAACTTTGACATTTGGAGAAATTATCACAGCGAAGAGAGGGGCACATGGACTGATCGGTGAAGATAAAGACTCTCCTATAATGGAGCTCAGGCATTGACAGAAATGCGGAGTGCCCTGTGAAGTTCCCATTAGGATGGTTATGGTGCCCTGTGAAGTTCCCATTAGGATGGTTATGGTGCCCTGAGAAGTTTCCATTAGGATGGTTATGGTGCCCTGGAGGATGGTTATGGTGCCCTGAGAAGTTCCCATTAGGATGGTCATGGTGCCCTGAGAAGTTCCCATTAGTATGGTTATGGTGCCCTGGAGGATTGTTATGGTGCCCTGAGAAGTTCCCATTAGGATGGTTATGGTGCCCTGAGAAGTTCTCATTAGGATGGTCATGGTGCCCTAAGAAGTTCCCATTAGGATGGTTATGGTGCCCTGAGAAGTTCCCATTAGGATGGTCATGGTGCCCTGAGAAGTTCCCATTAAGATGGTTATGGTGCCCTGAGAATTAGTTGGCTTCTCTCAACCTTCATTATTTGAGCCATTGTCATTAATCAGAAGGCTCAGAACCACCCTGCTGGGTGTGACATTGCGGGACATTAGTACTGTAATTTAGCCCCTAATGAACAGTGCTTCCCTCAAAGGGGAAGCACTCTGATTTACACATGCATATGCAAATTCACACACAACTGCTGAAGCATTATAATAAGCATGGCACACAAAAACTCACAAACACACTGACAGTTAAACAAAACGGACGATTTGCTCACACAAAATAATTGTACACAATACCAAATGGGGACTGGGCATTGTTATACACAGTCCATACAGTACATGTATTTACACACACTCACCTATAGGAACATGGTACAGTATATGTATCTGTCCTACAGGCCACCATAGCAGCCCCCACACAACACCATCCACTATCTATGTTCTGATGGCAGATATAAGAGCAGCAATTACAGGGCCTTCTCTCACGGGCAATCTAGGAGATTGGTGCCTTTAAAGATCTGTGGATTGAATTGAAAAGGAATTCCTAAGCTGTGCTATTGCCCAGTGGAACCATAATTCATTGCTATAAAACACTGCAGTTGCCGGGTACTGAAATGGGACCTACTGTCACTCCCTATTTAATCAGTTTTAGGGTACTGAAATGAAATGTTCCATTGCTCCCTGTTAAATCAGTTGTACAGTACTGAAAATGGGACCTTCTGTCGTTCCCTATTAAATAAGTTGTAGGGTAATTCATTTCTATAAAAACTGCAGTTGCAGGGTACTGAAATGGGACCTTCTGTCACTCCCTATTAAATAAGTTGTACGGTAATTCATATCTATAAAAACTGCAGTTGAAGGGTACTGAAATGGGACCTTCTGTTGCTCCCTATTAAATCTGTTTAGGGTACTGACATGGGACATTCTGTCGCTCCCTATTAAATCAGTTGTAGGGTACTGAAATTGCATCAACTGTCGCTCCTTATTAAATCAGTTGTAGGGTACTGAAATGGCACGTACTGTCTCTCCCTATTAATTCAACTGTAGTATGTAACAATAAGACATACCTGTGAATGTTTTTTTGCCTTGAAATGAGAAGGCTTTTCTGTATCTAACGAAACCATAATTAATCAAGCAAGAAAAGTGTAGGGTATTTACAGGGTATTTTGTGGAACACTGATGCTCCCTAATTAGCAACTTTTTTATTCGCAACAAAAGTTGGAATCTCAGAACAGCCAACATGTGTTTTTCTTTCTTCTGTTAGCTGCTTTTTCCCTTCATAAAGAGAAATAGTGGCAAGTTCAGTAATTAGTCTTTGTTAATTAGTCTCACTCGAGCTAAGTAAGATGAGAGGAAAACACTTTTTCTTAGCTTGCTAAGGGGTAGTGGTACTTTTCAGAGTGTGACTTAAAGCTTTTCCACTGAATATCTGAATAATAGACAGTAAAGAGCTTGGGAGCTGTTGAAATTAATATAGGGTGATGCCTTCAACTTGCCTTCAGTTTTCTGGAATATTTTCACACTCATGGGGGCAGGTTCAGTGAGGACGTATTGAGAATGTCTAGCATTGATATTACTTATGTATGTTACTGATCAGGATATCATAATGTATGCATCCCCATAACGCTCTCACACATTAATAAGTCATCCACCATCCTTGATGTCTGAATCTCAAATTCACTCATAGTTTAAAAGATGAGTGGGCAACTTTAGAAAGAATGCAAACACTCCCCATTTTCACAAGTTTCCCATCGGCTCACAGTAGGACAGAATCTATATTGAAAAAAGTGTAGGGAGGGTCCATTTTACAAAAGGGGGTTTTGCGGTTGAGATTTGAGAAGGACTGAAGCCTGGGGTTAGACAGTGATCCATCTCACAGATCCCCTCCCCACACCCCCTCCAAATCCGTGAAGTGGCTTATGCCTGCTCAAACATAAGTGTGGCTTGAGGTAGACCCCTGTATGGCAAGAACTCACCATGGAACTACAAAAGACAGGATCTCAGTTGCAACCTGATAGGTAAAGAAAAGGAACAAGGAGAGAAAATAGAGGCCTTCAGGTAGCAACCGCAAGCAGGAGGCTGAAGAGGGATTGAGGGGATGACAGGGGGGGATGAGAGGAATGAAGGATGTGGTGTTGTAGTACTGACCAAAGAAATCTTACATGCAGAGTGAGAGAGATAGTGGCTTGTTATGTTGTTTGTCTGACACCAAATTAAAATAGGCAGTTGCAGGCCTCTTAGTCGGCCATGTATCAGTTGATTTGCTATCATGCAGGATTTGAGTTAATCTGTCATTAAGACAGCTTCTACCTGATCCATTGAAACTGTTTTCTATCCTCATTTCCCGTGTCACCAGCTACTTGTGGCCTCAGAGAAAATAAACTAACAAAAAGTCCACTCCACTATCCTTCCAGATATTAATACACTGATACAGGCTACTGCCTTTTTCTAACAGGCTCCACTCACTTTAGTTCAATCAACAGCAACAGATTGGATGGAGTCCTAAGTAATATCACAATGACCTTCTGCCCATAAAGTTTCTCCTCATAGCAAGCCAGTCTGGTGCTAGCTGAAGGGCATAACCATGCAGCAACAGAAGATTGGCACAGAGTGGAATAACGATTGAGTGTGTGTCAATTTGGAGAGATACAGAGCCACGGAGTACAGTAAATGGAAGTTGTGAAGAGGTGCAAAAGTACCGTATCTGATGAAGAGTAATTAAATGGGAATACAGGGAGAAGAAGCGTTGATGTTTGATTGCATTTGGGCTGTAGTTTTGGAGAGCTAGCTGAAAGACAGTGATTAGTAAAGTTGTGTATGCGCACGTGTGTGAGTGTGAGTAAATCACCTGGCATTGGTCGTGTGGATTTGTATGTGGGTGTGCACACGCATTATGTGTGTGTGTGTGTCTCTAGGTTCAAGGGGTTACATTGTACAGCATGTGTCTTGAGGTGTGTGTGTGTGTTTGTGTGTGTGTGTGCGTGCGTGCATGCGTGTGCGTGTGAGTGCACGCTGATGTTTCGGGAGTGGAGCAGTTTGAATAATTCACACATTTTGTGTCAGAAGGAGCCTGTCCATTATTGATGCCCCAAATGTGCACACACACTCAACACTGAGTCAATGAAGACCATAGGGAGTATCCCAAGCTACCAAATAACTTGTACACACACTCAGCACTGAGTCAATGAAGACCACAGGGAGGCTGAACAGACATACACACACACACACACACACACACACACACCAATATTATGATTGGATTCATATCATTATTCCAGAATTGAGGGCTTTTGCATTCACACTAAGAGAGACACTTGCTTTTTGAATTTCATCTGTTTTTCATTCATCCCTTATTTAAGAAAGTGAAGTCAGCTGAGACTTGATAACAGAGGCAGAACAACCCTTCATGACACACAGTTACTAGTTGCACAGAAAATGTATCCCGCATGCAGTTACCTTGTATATTGATGAATATTTTAGACTATTTTTATATTTTAACGTAGTCATCCAAGGAAGCTTTGTGTCGCCCCCCAACAGAGGGAAAAGCACAGATGTAATTCCTGCCTTGTATCTTGCAATTCCCTATCCAAAGTTATTAGTTGTAATAACGCATGCATAGATAGTCAGGGCTTGATTTGGAAATGTGCAGTGGACATAATGTTCTTCATCTCACTCTCTCTGATCAATTCTATTTGCAATAGTGCTTCATTGGGAATAAATACCTAGACCGAAAAAAGAAACAGTTGCTGTATGATAATGACACAAACAACACCCCCTCCCCGTCTCTCTTCCCCATAGTCCTCAGAGACGACTTCAGGCAGACGCCCAGTGATGTGGTGGTGGCGGCGGGAGAGCCAGCGGTCATGGAGTGCATTCCGCCGCGAGGCCACCCGGAGCCCACCATCTCCTGGAAGAGGAACAACATGAAGGTCAACGACCACGACGAGAGGATCACTGTGAGTCCCACGTGTCAGGTCCAAAACTAGCAACTCCGTAGTTAACGATGAGCAAAATGACTTTAGAAAATAAATAACTTGTGTTCTGTAAACGTTATCAAATTATGTCCCAATTTTTTTTGGGGCGCTTTGGCACTATTTACAGATTTATACAACGTGATCTCATTGCAGGTCGTACAGTAGGTAGCCATACATAATGTTATGTCCCTGGATATATACACATACTTACTTATGAGCGGTCAGTCAGTTTTATGTATACGTTTACGTACTATGTATATGTTTATGATTGTGTTGGTGACGTAACAAGTCAGGAGTAAGATTACAAAAAAGTTGGTTAAGGTTAGGATTAAGGTTATACTGTTAGGGTTAGGTGTTAGGATATCTAAGGCTCTGTGTATCTAAGCGTAAATTCTCCTGGCTCTACCATTTCGATTAATGTGTTCCACGAGTTTGTGTCACAAACAGTTTGATATTTATAGACGTCTTTGTCACGTCTGTTTCATTTAGGGCACCCCACCTCAGCAAAAAGACAGCAAATGACGCATTCTGGTAATGCGTTTACTGTAATGGCTGATATCGCCAGGTTTACAAGATTCTGCTGGACGCAGTAAAAGATAGTGTAGCTAGCACAAACATAATGGAATCAGGCAACACGTAATGACATGGCTAAATTCATGATAGACCTGTATGGATTTATTCCAATTGCCTAGTGTTGCTGTAAATTAGAATGTGTACTTAGTGTACTGTATGTACCTGGTAAAATAAACATAATATTCCCTCCACCCTACTTCACAGATGATGTGGTATGCAACTTCCTTTTTATTTCCACTCTTTCTTCTTGCAATTACCATGGTACACTCTGTTCATCTTTGTATCATTTTAATCCCAAAGTGCTGGAATATAGCCAAAAAACTTTCCAGTTCACTCCGGCTGCACACATGGAGATGTTTCTCCCCACATTGTCCAGCTACTTATATTTGACCGATGAGGTTTTTGCCGACTAACGCCTTCCATGTTTTGGCCGACTTAATGCTTTCCACAAGAACTTTTTATATTTTTTTTGGGGGGGGGGGGGTTAAATCCCACAATTTTCACTGAATGTAGCTTATCAAAAGTTATTTAATCATTGCAATATATAATGTGTCTATTTTTTATTCTCTGGTGCATGTTTTGTTTTCAGTGTTCTGAAAAATGTCCAAATGCATATGAAAATAGTAAAAACCTTTTTTTTTTGTTTTTTTGAATAATGATAATAATATTGCTCAGAGATATTGCTCAGTTTGCAAGTTGTTTCCTCTCAGATAGGGAGGGGTCACAGTGATTGACAACCCAGATTCTTATTAATAAAATCAAACAAAATTAATTGAGCTAAAACAAAATTAATTTAGCTAAAACACTGAAATAATTGACAATTTAAAGATGATGTCAATATCCATAATTAAATTGAGTCTTCATATGAATTATCATAACAGTTTTAGTAGATAATAATAATTATACCATAGTGTTTACCTTTTATATAAATAATCATAACAAATGTATGGTAGCAAAATACTGGTAGTAGTAGCCTACCTAAAATATGTTGTGTTTTTAAACTGTGGAAAATTACAGGAAATCAGCTTCAAAACAAATGAGAAAAAAATCCTAGATCTCTCAAATAAAAGTAAATCAAATGTGAAGGTTTAAAACCCTTCATTAATGTACAATCATGTGAAGGGAATTGCGTTTATTTTTGAGTATTGTGAATGATGGAAGTGAACTGATTATATGGCTTTTTTCATTTAATCTCTTTAAAGGTGTAATGACAAAAACAGCACTCAGATACGCTACATAATACACTCCACACATAACTCACAATTCAACCACTTTTCTAATTAACGGGCTTTCGGAATGTATTGCACATTTGTCTATGTGGAGGTTCTCTCAATGTCAAGTACAAGCACATGAATAAGATGATGTGTAATTTTTCTAGGAAAGGAAAAGGGAGAGGGGGATGGGAGAGGGACATGGACTGGGGTGAGGTTGGGGAAAGAGAAAAAGACAGAAACAGAAAGAGAGGGGTGGGAGAGAGGGGGGAGTTTGAGATGGTTCGAGAAAGGCAATGAGATGCTACTGGTGTTGGAGAGAGAGATTCAGGGAGAAAGAGAGACAGAGAGAGATAAACAGACACAGATTACCAGATACTAAATGCCTAAAGATGTTGTTTTCTCAATATACAGCGTGATAGTGAATGGGCTTGGGGACATGACAAGAACATCATCAAGCCAACATCCTTCTGTGGTGGATTGTAAGGGGACACTGATGGCTTGCTAACATGCTTGTTTATTCCCCATTCGTATCCCTCTGCTCTCCTAATCTTTCTCCCTCTTCTCCCTCTTTCCCTGTTGGTAGATCCGTGGAGGAAAGCTGATGATTTCGAACACAAGGAAGAGCGATGCAGGCATGTTTGTCTGTGTGGGTACTAATATGGTGGGGGAGCGGGACAGCGACCCAGCGGAGCTAGTGGTGTTTGGTGAGCACAATTGTCTTTCCGTAATGTCACAGTGTCTCTCATTTAAGGCTTTTGCTTTCACTGGATCGGTGGTAACTGTTTTCCCTCCATATTTCCGACAGCATAACCCCCCCCCCCATTTTCCACTTGGACTCTTTCTCTTTCTGTGTCTCTCTCACCCAAACTCTGTTCTTTCTCTGACCACGTCTGTCTCTACTCTGTCTGTCTGTCAGAGCGGCCCATGTTTGTTAAGCGTCCAGTGAACCAGGTGGTGTTAGCTGATGACACAGTGGACTTCCTGTGTGAAGCCCATGGAGACCCTGCACCCACCATCCGCTGGCGGAGAGAGGAAGGAGAGCTGCCGCGTGGCAGGTGAGGACAGAAACACACACACACACACACACATACACAGCATTACATTAGCACTGGTCACCACATATCAATTACGGTGAATGGAATCCCAGTTAACGTTCCACATCACACTGGTCTGCTGTCGTTGCAGGTCAGAGATCCGCAGTGACCACAGCCTGCGTCTCACCCAGGTCCGGGCCGACGACGAGGGCACCTACACCTGTGTGTCTGAGAACAGTGTGGGCAAGGCCGAGGCATCAGGCAGCCTGCAGGTCCACGGTAAGACCAGACGTAACACATATCGATGTGGACACGAACACAGGGGCTCAACTAAATCTTCCATGGGGTCCCCCAAAGGCTACAGTGCATGCACACACATACCAGCCTCATTCAGCTGGACATGGTCAAGCGGTTTAGTTGTTGCTTGACTGAACATTAGAATGGGGAAAATGTGTCATCTAAACAGTTTTGACTGTGGTATGATTGTTAGGGCCAGATGTGGTGGTTCCAGTATCTCAGAAACAGTTGATCTCCTGGGATCTTCAGAGAATAGTGCAATAAAAAACATCCAGTGAATGGCAGTTCTGTAGGTAAAAACAGCTTGTTAATGAGGGAGGTCAGAGGAGAATGGCCATACTTGTTTAAGCTCACAGAAAGGCCACAAATAATAATAATCCAATAACCACTCTCTACAAGTGTACAAAAGGGCACTTTTGTTCACAGATGTGCAACAGAAACTTCAGTTTACGCCAACGACCTGGACAGTCCTCTGATCTCAGTCCAATACCATCCCAGCACCTTTGGGATGAGAGGTTTTGCAGCATGAATGTGTGACAGAAAATACTCCAAGGATTGTGTGATGCTTTCAAGTCTGCATGGACCACAATCCCTAAGGAATGTTTCCAGCACCTTGAATCCATGCAGAATAAATTCAGGCTGTTCTGGAGAAAGATGGATCCTACACAATACTAGTACGATGTATTGAGTAAAGTGGCCACTGTGTCCAAAAATGAAGTGATCCAAAAATGTATATGTACGTATATATATCCGAAAGTATTAACTACAAATATTTAATATAATGGGAGATCCCGTTTTCTGCAAACAATGTCTACAGTCTGCTGTTTGTCTTAAACATTTGTGCCTTCAATGAAAAAAGGCATTTGTTAATCCCGTGATATATATTCATCATGCTCTCCAAAATACATATTCAATGTATTTAATAATTCCATATATAAATCCTGTATGGGGCTGTCTGAACACCCACGTAGTGTAATGCCTAGCCATAGATACAAGGGATTAAACTCAATTCCATTTTAATTTAGTAAATTCAGAAGATAAAAATTTAATTCAAATGTGGAATTTATTCCGGTTATTTCAGTTTTACTTCCTGACTTGAGAAAATTTAAAAGAAATTACTTGATTATAAAATATACTACATAAAACAAAATATCATACCAGGAGACACTAAATGTTATTACATTGGACTGCACTGCTCATTAAATCATCTAAGTCTCAACCAGTCTCATTTCCATTCATCTCTTTTTTTCTCCATCTTTCTCCACTCCAGTGGGTCCATTCAGTAAGTACACCATTTCATCTCATCTCTCTGCATGTGTATGTGTATGTGTATGTGTGTGTGTGTGAGTGGGGAGGATTGATCTGATTGCTTGCTTCACGTCCATGCGGTGTCCCTATTGGGCATAAAAGAAATGCCCTGTTTGCTTTCATATGATTGATGTGTCAATGACAGAGGCAAAGTCAATATGCATTAAGTGCTGCACCAGCCCTGTCAACTTATACTGTTGCTATACCATATATAGACATGCCTCAATATCAGCAAACCAGTCAGCTTTGAGATCATTTGTAATATTGTCTACACTATAGTCTGTATTGTATCCTCTATGCAGGAACATCTATTAACACCTCAACCATTAAGTCGGAAATAATAGAAATAGAGAGCCTGCCTTTTGTTTTCTGCTACAACAGATACCATGCATGTTTATGTGTCTGTGTGGGTTCATTTGTGTTTGCACACTAAGGCACAATTCATCAAATAGGCTAGTGGTATGCCTTTGACTTTTCTATGTCATATCTGCAGGGGGTCGTGTTGACCTCAGGTATTTCCACCATCATTGGCGAACGACTTAGGGCTGCTAGCATGATGGTGCTGAAAGATGAAGGGGGGAGGGAGAGGGGGAGGAGGCGATCTGTACCAGCTCAGAAGGGAAGGTGACGGGCTGGCAAGTGTTCTTTCTGCTGGGAAGCCCAACTGTAGCTTTAGCCACATATGTAAAAGTTGCCCATTTCCACATTATCTGGAAATAGAAAGCTGACCATGTGTCAACATTTGTGGACAATTTATCAACTTTTTTGCTTCTTGGTAGTTCAGATGGGGTTTGGCTACTAGTTTCGACACCAAAAAAATTCTGTTTTTAATACCCCCTTCCTTGCTAAATTTCCATACACTGTTTCCAGCAACAACACAGACAACTAACTTTTAAGACACCAAAATCCATTAACCGTCAAGCATTGGAATAAATCAGCTACTCGCATATTACTTCAGCTTACAAGTTTGAAATTATACATGGTCTAAATGAAATGAAATTATAAATTGTGTTTTTTGTAACAGTCCAGTGTATGCTATTTTTGGAGTAACCCAGAATAATTCCCTCCTCATGTATAACAGAGCCAGAGTTATGAAATAAATGTTTTAGCAATATATTTCTTCAGTGTGCACATGTCAAACGTCTGTCTTGGAAGGGCAACATTTAATTTTAAGTGAGTGAGCAGCAATTTTGCACAAGTCCCACGAGACTAGGAAGTTCAGTTGGCTTTCTTGCAACAAGATACAACCCTGTTTCTAAAAAAGTTTTACGCTTCGTAAAATGCTAATAAAAACAGAATGCAATGATGTGCAAATCATTTATCCCTATATTTAATTGAAAATGGTACAAAGCCAACATATCAAATGTTGAAACTGAGAAATGTTATTGTTTTTGGAAAAATACATACCCATTTTGAATTTGATGCCAGCAACATCTTTCAAAAAAGTTAGGACAGGGCATGTTTACCACTGTGTTGCATCACCTCTTCTTTTAACAATTCTCTAAGCATTTGGGAACAGAAGAGACCAATTGCTCTAGTTTTGAACATGAAATGTATTCCCATTCTTGCTTGATATAGGATTTGAGCTGCTCAACTGTTCAGGGTCTCCTTTGTCGTTTTTTTCATTTCATAATGCTCCAAATCTTTTCAATTGGTGAAAGGTCTGGACTGCAGGCAGACCAGTTTAGCACCCAGACTCTTTTACTACAGAGCCATGCTGTTATAATAAGTGCAGAATGTGGTTTGACATTGTCTTGCTGAAATAAGCAAGGCCTTCCCTGAGAAAGACATCTGGATGCCTGCATATGTTGTACCAAAACCTGTATATATTATTCAGCATTAATGGTGCCTTCACAGATGTATAAGTCACCCATGCCATGTGCGCTAATGCACCCCATACCACCAAGGATGTTGGCTTTTGAACTGTGCACTGATAACACGCCGGATGGTTTCTCTCCTCTTTAGTCCGGAAGACGCGGCATCCATGATTACAAAAAATAATTACAAATTTTGATTAGTCAGACCATAGGACAGTTTTCCACTTCGCCTCAGTCCATCTTTTAAAATATGCTCGGGCCCTGACAAGGCAGCAGCGTTTCTGGATGTCACAAACAATGGTTTTTAGAAGTGTTCCTGAGACCATGCGGCGATTCCCACTACAGAATTGTGCCTGTTTTTAATGCAGTGCCACGTGAGGTCCCGTACATCACGCCCATCCAGTATTGGTTTTTCGGCCTTGTCCCTTGCGTACAGAGATTTCTCCAGATTCTCTGAATCTTTAAATAATATTATGTACCGTAAATGTTGAGCTCCCCAAACAATATTCTTAAATTGTAGCACTATTTGTCTACGCAGTTATGTCTATAACAGAGCGATGAACCCCACCCCATCCTCACTTCTGACAGACCAGACTCATCCTCTCTGGAATGATCTTTTTATACCCAATCATGTTACTGACCTGTTGCTGATTGACCTAATTAGTTGTGAGATGTTCCACCAGGTAGTTTTTTAGCATTACACAACTTTTCCAGTCTTTTGTTGCCCATGTCCCAGGTTTTTTGGTTATATATTTCAAGAAACAATAACATTTTTCAGTTTCAACATTTGATTTGTTGTCTTTGTACTATTTTCTACTGAATATAGGGTTTAAATGATTTGCACATCATTGCATTCCATTTTTATTCATATTTTACACAGCATCCTGACTTGTTTGGAAATGGGGTTGTATCAAAAAAACGAAAGAAAAAGTGGAAATGTTAAATTAAATGGTCACAATTTTAAGGAATTGTTGAAGAACAATATTTAAACCATTCACAATAGGAAGTGGGCAGGTCCAGTCATCCATCTACGAAGATAAAAATGTTTATCATGTCTTCGCCACTGATGTCTTAAGAATTATCATGTCCTAAGAATGATCTGGTTACATCAGACTGAAGCCATTGTTTATAAGTCGGTTGGAGAGGCAGTGTTGTATAGGGATGTGTCAGAGTGGAGAGTGGGGACGAGGGTAAGAGCGAACACTAGAAAGAGAGAGAAGAGACCACAGCACTATCAGTCCTGTAAGCATCTATTAACAGGGATTACTGAGTTAATATGAAAAAGATTTTTATCGGTAACACATCAGCATGCAGTGTCAGTGCACCGAATTTCACTTTCATCTTCCAAACTGACTACGGATAGAACATTTTTGGGGCTTAAAATAACATGAAGGCAAGGGTTATAGCACAAAAAGTTGCTGTTTCTATAGCTGCTGGTTGTAATTGGGATACTTTTAACATGTTCTTAAAGTCCTCTCAAGCATAAAATATATTTAAAAAAACGTTTGGAGTCCTCCTTAAACGGTGAGTGTGTCTACAAGAGTGCATGAGACTTGTCTGTCTGTGTCACCATACATCTTTGACAGCTGCCTGTCACTCAAGCCCCGAGGATGCTCTCTCCCTGAGGACACAGCTATGCTTTGTTTCTTATCTGGGGGGTGTGGGTGCTGAGTTTATTGAAATGGGCTATGCTTGTACTGTACACACAAATGCATGCACTCGGGCACTGTACATACTGACCACCTCACAGCTGTTTCATCTCTTCCTCGGACCTCCACTCTCCTTTCTAATAAACCTTCATCAATTATCATAAAGAACCAAGTCCCACCGGCTAACGTCGCTAATGACAGTTTTTTACCGTTTTTTTTTTATCCCATGTGAGAAGGTGACAGTTCGTATCCCATGAGAGAAGGTTAATGCCTCTCCCTTTTTTCCCTGACTCTGAAGTTCAACGATATAGAGCTGCCCTGATTATGGATAATTTATTGTTGCCATAGGCAATGTGCGAGATAACGTGTATCCTCAAATCAAGCAGCACTATTGTTGTTCTTGAGATGACTTTCGGGTGGGTAATAGTACCAGTTTAAAGCTCAGCAATCATTCTAAGATAAAAGTAACTGAATTTATTCTTAGTTAAGATTTGCTCTTAGTCCTATAGACAAATGTCACCCTGGCTCTGCCCTGAAAATGGTCAATACTACATTAACAACATTGTGTTTTTGTCATGAATTATAATAGGTGAACTATTCATGTCACCAACAATAGCGAGCATATTTAAAATTCACTGTTAGAATCAGGACATTTTTACTTAATTTGTATTTTGTCTGCTGATACTGTACCACAGTATGACCTGCATTGCCAGGATGGAAGGTGTTGTTTACTTAAGCTCACACACCTAATCTTAAAACCTAACCATGAAATATATGTTTTGTGTAAAAACTCAACCTGGTCAACCCTCCTTGTAAAGTGTGTTGTGGACACACATTTGTTGTGGAGGGTGTGTTGTCTTGGTGTTTGGTTGGCTATGGTGGGGTTTTGATCATGTATGGTTTTTGTATGTGTGTGTTTGTGTCTGTCTCTGTGTGCACAGGCCTAGGTTGCATAAGAGGTTTCTGTTTCTTGACTGTTTCAGAGCTTGCATCAGCCATGAGAATTGGATCAAATCAATAGTAACTCATGCCCTGGAGATAGCTGCTGAATGGCGGAACATCGATTATGTTGTTTGCTGGTGGTTACCTTTGTTTTCTAGCAAGCTGTTCTTTAGCTCAAAGCTGAAAGCCCAAATGACAGTAGGGAACGTGAATCATGTTTGACCTTTTTGACATTTGAGGTTGGCGTGTGGCTTCTCATTTGACCCTTGGACACAACTCTCCATGACCTCAACCCAGGGTCTTTTTTGCTGGTGATTGATCTGGTTGTTGCCATGCCAATCACGTATGTCCCACTTTGAGAAGTGTGAGGGCTCAAATAGGGAGGACGAAAGCTTTTAATAATACAAATAATACATGAGAATTCCGGAGCGCTTTTCAAGGACCCCAAATGTTTTAGTTGTTGTACACAAAGAAAATAACCATTCTGAAATAAACACTCCTCATAGAAGTAAATACCACATAGAGCAGGTGTATATCTTCACTGTGACTGTTGGGAATGCCAAGGCCTGGCTCCTTTAAACTGTATTGGTTGGATTAGTTAAAAGAAAATCAGAGTGGAGGTTAATGGGATTCACATTATACATTTTTATATTTATAAAAGAAATAACGATAGCATTGATACTTTTTAGGTACATTTGATAGTCATGTTTTCCTGTAGTTTTGTCAGTTTTCCTCAAACAACATCACGTCAATATTTATAATTTCTTCATCAGTAATTTGTTTCTAAAAATAGCTGACCTTTTTTTACTTCTGACCTGAACCAGCTCCGTTTTCTGTTACCATGAGAAAGTGATTTGTTTGTGGAAATGCTCTCGTGCTCTGGGCTTACCTTATTCATGTGATGTAATTCAATAACAACTGGCGATGTTTTCAGACAGATAATTGTCTCTACCTGACAACACTGCTGTGCATTATTCCACTGCATTGCACTAAACGTATTTTTTCATTTGAGTTGGAGCGGTAAATTACTGGAAATTCCCAATCATAGTGTATATTGTGCTATTTATCAATATCAAATTAAATGAGAAAAAAATACTGTCATCTTTTTTTCCACCCTGCCCTAGATGCAACCAAAAACACTTTTACTGTGCTATTTTAGGACCACTCCCCACTGTTCTTTTTCTCATTCTCTCATCCATGTTGCTGCCTTTCTCTGCGCTCTAATTGAGTGTGAAATAAGAGAGGTGGATCAGACAGAGAGATACCAAATCAATTAGGCCCTACAAGGGCAAAGGTGACATCATTATACATTCAGTCCCTCCATGCAAAAGGAGCCAGTAGCTGGCAGTGAGATCAATAGCAATCAAGGGGCTGTGTGTGTCATGGAGAGGATTGTAAGGATTTAGTGGGGGTTTAGTCCCCCCCCCCCATTTTATTATTTTCCTCTTCAAAGACATCAGATGACCAGGTCCTGGATCAAGAAGTTATCCCCCAATCTCCAGTTTTGTGCCTCACTGACTGGGTAGTGTGGAGAGGCAGAAGTGGATTTTTTTATGCTCCAGTATGCTATGGGGGCTAGCTGATTAGCATCTTTAAGAGCAGGCTCCAGGGACCCAATAGGGAACAGAGACCAATGAGAATTAAACAAGCTGACAATTATCCTGGATCGCATTCTTGTAAGGAATGCTTTGAAAAACCATTCACATCCTATTAACTGTAGTTGCTATTGGATGGGTTTTTGACATGAGCACAATTTTATTCTTGAGAGCGCTTCAAAACACTAAGCCATGAAAACTTGTAATGCGTGTGGACATGTTTTCTTTGTAAGCATGACTGGAGAGCATCTAGTGTTTCTCCTGATAGCATGTTTGAAGGCACTTGATCAGTGTTTTATGTGGTCCTGTATCTGTCTTTAACTGAGTATTCTCAATTAAACGTTTCTCAATGAAGAAATGTCTACTAGAAAAGAAACTGTCCTTGAAATCCACCACAGACTCTCAATTGCATCTCCATTTTGTCCTATTTTGACATTTGTGGTATACTTTGTCAAAACAAATACTGAAAAATGTCCAATCAAAGAGCACGCAGAAGGCCAAACAATCAGACATCCTTACAAAAATACATCTTTGTATGTGCTACATTGACCCATAATATTCAGAGACTTTGGATTCTGTGGGAGACGTGGTTTAGATGTTTGTGTTTTCCTTACTCTAAACAGTATTCTCTGTGTGAGTGTGTGTGCGTGTGTGTGCGCGTGTGTGTGTGTGTTTATTTGTGCCCCTGTAGTGTTTGTTATGTAGACAGGGATGAGCTGTTATCATCATCATCACACAGTGTTCTGATTGCCCCCTAAGCCTTCCACACATGTATAGTGTCTGTGGTGACAGCTTGGAACACACAAACACACACACACGCACACACACACACACACACACACGCAAGCACACATGCACGCGCTGCATGCACACCAGACACACTCACATTACGACGGGTTCACCCACACAGGGACACACAAACACACCCGGATGCATACACCCTGCCATAAAGGAATGAGTTCACACAGTCCAGCAGAAGTAACAGCATATACATCATCCCAGATGTTCTAACGTAGGCCGCCTCTCTCTACAGTGCCCCCTCAGATTGTGGTCCGGCCCCGGGACCAGATCAGTGCTCAGGGTCGCACAGTGACGTTCCTCTGTGGCACCAAGGGCAACCCTCCACCTGCTGTGTTCTGGCAGAAAGAAGGCAGCCAGGTAAGAGACCCACCAAATGCTGTATCTCAGGTCAACAGGTCAACTGCATATTCTACCACTCCACTGTGAAAACTGATTCACTCTGTCAGCACGGCTCTGGCAGAGAACGACTGCCACGTGTAATCTAGATTGGTAAAAGGTAGATGATACTGAATCAGTTATATGGTTATAGATTCCTTTGCGTTGTGCACATTTCAACATATACCGATATTAAGCCTAAAAGCCCAAAGGGCATGCAATAAGATGTTGAAGCACAGTTGCTGGAAAAAACACTCAAGATAGGCAGGATCTAGGAAGAGAACTAGAGAGGAGCCAAACCAGTACTCTTCTGGCTGTGCCGGGTATAATAGTACATGGCTTTTTAAAGTTAAATCGATCATTAGATCAAAAATGGATATGGCTTTTCATAAATGACTGACAGTGTGACCGGTTGAGAAGAGAAGAGGGAAGAATTAATATGTCTATGGCCAAACGCCTCACATCATCTGACGCTTCCTCTTAGGGACAACGTGGTAGAGCGCAAGTAAGCCAGTGACTCAGGCCCCATAATTAGGTCAGAGGCAGAGTATAGTTTGTCCCTATGGAGAGAGGTGGTTCGTCAATCTGATGCACATTCTTGGGCTAGTTTAAGCTCAATCATATGACCTATTAAAAGAGAGGAGTCGTCAATAGACTTAAAGGTTGAGATTGACTTTGCCTGTCTTACTTAAACCATCAGATAATTCCACAAAAATGTAGCTTTATAACATAATAAAGCCCTGACTTCATGTGTGTGTAAATTCTATGTACAGTAAGGAGTCATGTGTCTTAACATACCTGTAGGCCTGTGGGACGGGACGAATTCAGAGATGCATACGAGCATGTTCTTATAATACTTTGTAGGTTAACCGTAAAACCTTGAAATCTGCCCAAGCCTTAATATAGAGAGTCTTGCACTGGAGTAATACTATCAAATGTGTTGGTGCTGGTCAAGATTAGCAGTGCTTTGCCCTAGTTGAAGAATATTTATTGTCTTATTTGCCTGGGGAGAAGTGCATTGCAGTGTTTGAACCACAGGATTCCTGTGTAGGCAATTTTGGTACTTTGCCATATTTCATCAAAATGCGCAACTCTGTATCATCTGCATAGCAGTAAAAATTGACGTGTTTCCGAATGTCATCACCAGGAGGTAGCATACTTGTATATTGAATACACACACGTTCCTAAGATGGAACCTTGTGTAACAATTTCCACAGAGACAAACTGGTAGAGGATTATGATCTTTATGATTTCATTTTTGCTTTCATCAAGGCCAACTTCACTCCCAAAAACATTTTTTATTTTTTTTATAGTCCTCAATTACAACCCTGTTTCCAAAAAAGTTGGGACACTGCGTAAAATGCAAATAAAAAAAGGATGTTATGTTGTGCCAATCATTTATCCCTATATTTAATTGAAAATAGTACAAAGCCAAAATATCAAATGTTGAAACTGAGAAATGTTATTTTTTTTTAAAAAATACATGCCCATTTTGAAAGTGATGCCAGCAACACCTTTCAAAAAAGTTGGGACAGGGGCAACAAAAGACTGTAAAAGATGTAATACAAAAAATTAAACCTGGTGGGATATCACACATCTTATTAGGTCACTTGGCAATAGGTCATGACTTGGTACTGTGGCCAATGGACACGCATCATCCTTCCGTTTATTCCTAGCTCCCCGTGATCAAGACACCTTGCCGTGGTTATGTGGTCAGAGTAATTTTTGATATTGTACCATGCTGTCTTTTCAGACTAACCAAGATACTGCAATGCCATGGCATCTTGGGTGATCCCACATTTTTGGTCCACTGTAGCTCAAGTGGCAGAGATTTCTACTTGCAACTCCAGGGTTGAGTTTAGATTCTTATTTAGGTGGTTAACATATTTTGTTCTGACATCCTTGGGTAGGTGTAGGGAGTTTGGAAGGGCATCTAGACATCATTGGGCTGTTAGAGAATTTGTAGTGCTTCTTTTTAAAGTCCTTGTTTAGGGTCTAAATGGATTAGTTTTTGAGACTGTAAACATAATGAGATGGTAGTCCAATATATCCGGATTATGAGGACAAACATTTTGATCCACAAACCAAACTCGATGCTGGGTAGGATTGTGGCATTATGTATGTCCTGAGGACATGTTGGACACAAAAGATTTGCATATATTCTGTCACGACTATGAGGTCCAAGAGGAATTCAGGGTACACTGAGGTACGCTTGTATGTGGCCCAGGAGGTCAGTAAACAGTACCAATGAAAAGGGAGTAAGTTCCATAGATTTTATAAGTAGAACCTGAAGCATACATTGACATTTGCCATGTTCCACTTCACATAGTCTACTTTTTTGTTATAAGGCAATATATTTTGTAAATACAATGTACTACATTTAACAAAATAGGCTGTACAAAGCAGTCTGTACATAATTAGACAATTTATACAAACCGGGGACACATCCCCCCCAATATTCAAATATGCTTAAAATGTCCCCCCAAATATATTGATATAAAAAATATTAATAAAATAAAAACCATGCACCGCCGTGGTCCAAAATAATAATTAGCAAATGTAATCATAACCATAACTAAACTCAACAAATTGCCATTACACAACAATTAGTATTATTGTGTACTTCATTTCTGCATGTGGTTTGTCCAAGCGGAAGCGATTGCTCGAGTGCTGTGAGTAGGTGCAATCATTAATGTCAAACACTGTACTGTCTCTCTATTTAATTATTTTCAGTTGTATTAAAAAGTCGAAAACTAAAATGTAATTTGTGCTGCGTAGGCTATATCACTGTTGATTGTGGTAGTTTTAATGACAATGTCAATACGTCATTTTGCGCTGGAACTGTAGCCTAATTGTGGAAATAAATAATAATTTGCTAAAAAGTGTCAGTAATTTTATGTGGAAACATGTTGTTGGTGAAAACAGGATGAAAACGAGTACTAATCAATCAACCATCACTAACTTTAGCTATCATAGCTAGGTTACCTGGAAAGTTAATTAGCCACACATTCACCCAGCAACCAACAATGGTGCTCACGGGTGTATTCAACTAAAGTTAATGTCTTTATTACGTTATATTTGTCAGAAAGCCCACGTGATGTCTGAGTAAAGTGTCAGTCATTCATGTTGCGCTGCATGTAATTTATGTTGACAGTAGTAGCTTTCATTTATTGTATACTTGTATAGTACTGTATAGCTGTACTTGCTTATGATAAATAGCATTATTAATGTTTGTTTGATTAAAGTGCAAGCGGTTAGATTACAGTCATCTTTCATTCACAGTGATTGTCATTATGAGCAAGAGGAATCGCGGCAGTGACATTCGTCAGTTTTTTGGGCAACCTCAGAAAAGTTGAGAGCAGTGAGTAAATGAGTGCCAGTCAGATGACAGAGCTATACAGTAATACAAGAGATGAGTCTATGTTTCTTGATATAGTAATCATTGCCATTCAGATCAGAAATGGTTAGTAATCAATTTCTGACCTTAATGGCAGGAAACACCACTTGTTTACTGATAATATTTATTTTATGGTCACTCTGGTGCTTTCAGAGTAAAGAGAGAGAGGGAGAGACAGCATGAGGATGCCAACAGGGCAGGGAGAGCAGGTGACATGGAGGTGAGCGAGAAAAGGAGCAAATATTGATGACTCATCTGATATCGCCATGTTGGTATTGTTCCTACAACATCATAATTAATGTTGGCACAACTGAGGTTTGGCTTAGGCACAGGTGCTACTGAGGTTAGGTTTAGGCACAGGTGTCTCTGAGGTAAGGGTTAGGTCAAAGGGTGGGGGGCAGGGGAATATTCTGTTTTTGGACTGGGGATACCAACTAACTACAGGTCAGTTACAATGATGGTCCTGGAGCAACATTAATCATAGTGTCTTAGGAACATCAACACAGTGTTATCAGATTGCGCAAAATATTGATGGTTAAGAGTCCTTTTTCAGGGGGGGACCCGTAGACCCCCTGGCAGATTTTGTCCCCCCCAATGTTGACTCCATGGCCACGGCCTTGCCTCAGCATGTATTATATTTTCCTTTTGGCCTGTTTGCTTGGTTTACTTAACCTCCTTATCCTCAGCTAATCTTTCTTGTCCATTGCCAGATTCGATAACTGGTCTACTGGGTGCAGTACACCCTTTTTAACAATGGGTAGTCAGTCCAAGTCAGTCAGTCAGTCAGTCACTCAGTCAGAGATACTCGCTCTTCTTGGCTGGCTCTGCTTACGCAGTCTGGGTAAAAAGTTGGGAGCACAGGGCACACAAATCCTATTTAATAAATTGAAATCATTTTGCAGATCTGTATAATTGGACAACAAATTGCTTTACCCTTTTGCAGTCTACACAAATTTTAGGCTATATGAGTCTAAAGTGAATTCTCCCCTAGAAAAATGTAAAACACTGTTAAACAAGCAGTCTACAAAAAGTGGCATTGGCCTATAACGTTACACTTTTTATAATGAATTACACTTATAAATCAATAACAATTCGAATTAATCATCACTGATGAATGTCTATAGACTGCACAGTGTATTCCTTGATTATTATGCCAGAGTTAGCATGGGTGTAAGCTTAATCTTGGGAGATTGAGTCAAAAAAGAGATGCATCCCAGACCCAGCAATCAGCTGCAGACACTGGTAAAATGGGCTGCTTCAATAAATGAACTGCTGAAGAGCTTGTTAACTAGCTAGCATCCGCCACTGCCGAGTTTATACTTTCTGCTCTAATATCAAATCACAAACTTAATCATAAAATACACACTATAATAAAGCATTTCACTGTCACATTTCTCCCACGCATCATCATTACCACGACAACGGTGTAGCTGACAGCTTGACACATACACGTGCACACACATACACCGAACACACAGACACACAGTCCTGACATCTCGAGCTGCTCTGTGACAAGAGCACTGGGTTTACTATGAAGCAATTTGAATGAACAGAAATGCCCCAACTAGTGTTTAATTTATGTTAAGTAAGTTACATCACTCAGATGGTCATGTAGGCAATGTATTATTTTGAAACAAAATATTAATTAATTGAAGTACAAACCAATACCATGTTTTACGGGTGGCAACCCTATATGATTTCCCTTTTTAATATTGTCGGCTCACCTGTATGTCTTTTCACACTAGTCTTGTGGCATTTTTGACTGACGAATTCATAAGATATATTACAATATGTCAAGAGCGCAGTAAATGTTCAAGGGGCATTTTGGTAGGGGATGGTGGATTGGTGGAAACATCCCTGACCTTCACTCCAATGGTCAACCAGAGGTGGATTTTTCTAACCATAACTCATACTTTAACCCCAGTATTGAGATACCTAACGTTAACCAAACCTTTTTTGTAATATAATCTTAACACAAACCTTAACCCAATCCTTAAACCCAGTGCTGTGATTCCTAACAGTAACATTAAAATTAATTTGTAACATATCATATGTTTATGTAAATTAATATATGACACGTTTTATTAGCGTTTGTAACATATGATGTTTTAGGAGCATTCGTAACATGTAATGTTTTAGCAGATTTGTAACATATTTTGGTAGTGCTTTGTAATGTAGCCTAACGTAACGTAACATTTCTTACTAAATCGGGTGTCACAGATTTATATATAATATGTGACATATTTCCCTGAGACTACATTGATCTTTTATCTAAAAATGCAGATTTAAACTATTTTTTCAGAAAATGCATTGTTGATTATGGGCAGACAAGCTAAATTTGTGCACCAATTGTTCTGTGTTCACAAGTGTGTTTGTGCTTGTGTTTGCACAGTGGTCGCAAGCTTCGAATCGAAACCTTTTGTGGTCTGTGTATCAAAACATTGCAAACGGATCCCTGGCTTTATAGGCTATACTCTAAATGTAATATGCCATATAAATATTTCTCTTGATTTTCCGTGCTGTGTTGGAAATCTAATTCATCCCGTCCTTCTAGTCACTCTACCCTGTAATGCACAGAACATTTTCTTAAGGTTTTTTGTTAAACCAGCAACAGCTATAGTGATTTGGAGATAGAATAGCGTGCATCCCGTTTCATACTAGCTAGTTTGCAATTTACATCAATTACATTGTCAACATTCACAAACAGCAATTCCTATTGATGCTGCTCCATGTTCTGTTTGAACAGGTGTTCAACACTAGTGGATGCCCCCCCCCCAAAAGAAAAGTAATGTCCATAATCGGGTTTATACAACACAGATTAACAATTGTTTTCAAAATGTCTATTCAGCGTGGATTTATCAGGCATCTAACTCTAAAATCATGAATCTTTTTATAGTGTTCATCAGTATAGTTTCTTTATTGTTAGCTATTTGATAAATCACATTTTATAATAAATGTATTTAAAGTTTCTGAAACGTATGGGTACCTTTGGTGCGTTGGCCCAGGGGCAGTCGCCCCTCTTGGGAGGTCAACCCTGGTTTTATGGTGTCATTCGTAATTCCCTGGATGGATTTATAATTTTCAAGCATTATACCAGGAGTATAGACAGATACATGTGTGTTTGTGTGTGCATCACAGTCTACAACAACATGTTGAAAGGTCTGGTGGGAGTATGTGCGTGGGAGCCTGTAGCACTGCTCTCAGGGACAGATGAAGGAAAGAGAAGGGCAAGAGAGAGATGAGAGATAATGAGAGATGAAGAGAGTCGACTTGGATAGAGGAAAAAGGGGTTTGGTATAGATAGTGCAGTCGAAGGGAGAAACAGAGAAGGGAATAGAGAATTAAGGGATTTGTTGGGTATCAAATAAGAAAACCTATTTTTACCAATGGGCAACATAATTGCGGAAATGATCCTCTGAGAAAATCAATGGTACAAACCTCATGTCTATATCCTAAGACGTTCCAATGTTATTAGAGTTTTAGCACATCAGATGGGGCAAAATTAGACTGACCAAAGTAGGCGAAAATCAAGAAAATTGCATCCCAAAGGCCTAACGTATGAAGTAGCCTATTTCTTACTTTAAGACAGACTATGAAAATTGTTCTAAATTAAATTCACCCAGTCCATGTCTTAATTATTAAAAGCAAATAAATGTATTGTACCTGTAGTTGACTAACTTTATATCCCTGTGGCCATGAATATTTGCTGATGACATCAATTTTGGGACATGACATGTAGTGTTTTTATATTTTACCGTACACTTATTTTGATTCATTACAATTTCTCAGAAAACTATGCATACCTCTGTAAAATGTAAATGATATTCTGAGCGTATGCCAATCTTTTTTATTTTCAAAGCCCTTTACATTTCATTTAGCTCATTTCATGCTGATTTAGCTTTTTTCTGAGCCGCAGAAATAAAAAATGTGAAAGACTATGACCAGAAAATGTATTTCATATCATAAGGAAGTGACATTTCATCTCCAAAGCGTGTTTTCACTCACTCTGGGCGGAGTGGGTGGACACCCTAGAATATGAATGGAAAAGTAGATAATGGCAGAAAGAGAGCGGGAAGGATTGTATGTGGGAGTAGAAGGTGCAAAGAGGAAGAGATAGGAGAGAGAGAGAGGATGGGAGAGCTCAACCATATGTAGCCCTGCCAGGGCTGTGTTAGATAACACTAAACTGCCTGGCTCTAAATAGCACAAGACCCAGGGAGAGAGAGAGAGCATAACAGAGGGCTTCTCTTTGGTTTAACTGTCTCTGGGGAGGGACATGATTCCCCCGACCTCCTTTTCCCCCGTTCTTGAAAAAGAGCTCAGAGAATTAAGGAAGTGAGGGAGGCAATGCAATGGGTGCCTCTGCAGGACCACTAGGCAGGATGGGGAGTAGCCTTATGACCTCCTGTTTAGGTATTGAATTGTGATGAACATTAACATTGATTCCTTGCACAAAAGTGTTTCATCATGTGTAAATACATATTTGCAATGATGTTTGAGAGTGACTCGTTTTTCTAATGGAAACAGGTTACAAATCATGCTGCTATGATTGCACATTGCAGTATTTTGCCTAACAGACCAGGGCCCGGTTTCCCGATAGCGTAGCACTTACGATGGTTTAACGATACACGTAGCGATGTATCGTTAAACCATCGTACGTGTTTAACGATACACGTACGATGGTTTAACGATACATGTACAAGTGGGACTTTGTTACGACAGACTTAAGCCTGTTTCCCAAACCACCACGTAGGTCGCTCTTTATAAATTGCATCGTAAGTGCCATGTTACGGCCGTTTGGAATGGAATTAGGCCATCTTTAGGGCTAGGAATGGAATTATGCCATGAATACGTTTTGAAATATAGCCTATTGCATTTCGATAGAACTTGCTTACTTATCAGAAGCATTTAATATCGCTGGCGATGTATTCAACTATTACTTCGGCATCAATAAGAAAATGTTAAACTCGAATAAGTAGAGAAATTTATGGTGGACGAAACTGTTATTTTCAACCAGTGGGGGTTGACTTCAGCCAATCAAAATCATATCTCTGGAAATCGATCACGTGACATCCAATGATCAATTCCGCTGGTAGCTATATAGAATATAAGTCACATAGCAATCAACACGATTGGTTAACTGGGAATATAAAGCATAGTGAGAAAAATATATTCTAATTGTTTGGAATACGAATGGAACGCAATAGAAAACATGCATTCTGTCATGTTCTTCTTGACGAGGCACCAGCACCTATCCAGCAAGTAATAGTAGCAGTACGATGCGGGCTTTCAGACTCGTGAACGGTTAAGTTTGGACACTTTTTCTTAATTAGCCAATTTCTTGTTTTACGTACGTTTTTCTTTATCCTCAGTTGACCAGTTGCATTCGGTTACATTTACATCCAGTCACGCACGTATCTAATAAATGTCTAAATCAAAACTGTTTTGATAAGTTTTATTCGTTCTATTGCCTTATTAACTGTTTGCGATCACTCCTCATGTTGAGGGAGGCGCTATTTCACAAAAACAGTGAAGTGCCTGTTAAGATCGGTTAAGATGGACTAACGAGGGGTCCGGAGCACTCGTTAATTATCGAGCGCGATGTTACGTGCCACTTGAGTAACGATGCTTTCGAGAAACGCACTGATAAAATAACGAGGCACTTACGTGCATCTTACCATCATCTTCGTGCTTTGGTAAACCGGGCCCAGGGGGGTTATCAATGATTTGTGTTCCAATTCTTTGTAGGTTTGTGGGTTCTGTGCTTCTCTAATGTGGTTGTACATTTGGCCGGAGTTGAGGAAGTACAGCTTTGTTTCCACCTTATTATGTGGGCAGAGGGAACAGACTGTCTTTGTTTAAGGGCCAGGGCATGCTTACAGGGGTCTTTCTTAATACCAAAGCTATGTTCACAGAGTCTGTACGTAGTCTTTACGCTTCTTAATTTTAGGTCAGGTATTTTGCCACAGTGTTACTCTGTGTAGAACAAGGTCGTTTTCCTGTTTACTTAGTTTTATGGTTGATTATTTCTAGTGTCTTAGCTTGTTTTGTTTTCTCATGATGTTGGTTGATTGTAATTGTACTGGTATTTTTAGGCTCTGTAAGGTATGTCCTTCTCTTCTATCCCTCTGTCTAACACTCTCCTTGATCCTCATTCCAGTCCTCCCACCACTCTCACTCCCGCTTGCTCTTTCTTCCATTCTCTCTTTCTGCATCTTACCCCACCCTAGCTCAGCAAGCTTAGTCCCAGTTCAAACACTGTTTTATTGCCGCACCAAACAAAAAAATGTGTCACTTTCTGTTTGGAAGAGCTGGGATAGAGTGCCATCTAAAACCGTGTTCTGCTCTTCATCTGACATTTTAAGCCTCTGCCACTCTCTTGACATGGTGCGAGGGAATCATGCCTCTTTTTCATATTGAGCACCAGAACAGTTCTTTCACTGTCAAGAGTCATAGTAATGTATATTCATGTAAAGAAGCATGCAAATAAAAGTTGCCTTGCTACCACACACTCAAAAGAAGTGAAATAATGGTTTTGGGTCCATGTGTGCAGGATCTCCTGCCCACACAGAAGTAGATTAAAAGTATGACTGACATAGGGACTCTTTAGTAAGTGATTTACGAAACCTGAAGACCAGTTACGCCAACCTCGACACTTTAAGCTAATCATATTCATATTTACTGTTTTAACCATTAACTTCTTCACTGAACAATTGTGAATCGTCTTTCTTAGGCATTGTCTGGCTATTCTTAAGGTAGAATAGCCAGACAATGGCTGTATGAAACCAATTGGTTCGTCAGGCAAAACTGTCAGTCGTGACAGTCTGCTCTTAGGTTCTATTCACCTCACCATGTTAACTCTGCATTAGCTATCTCATGCTTTTTTAATATTCTGTACAGTATTCATAGGTGTGCCCATCTCTTCACACTTTGCTTGACACATAAAATTCTGTTTAGGCTTGCACACAGCACATTTTAGATTTTCTGTTCACTGTATTCAATCAGGTTTGTCATTTCTCACTGTTAACATGACCAAATGATGGTAAAACAAGCGTGGTGTATTGAAGGCGGCATTACCTGGACTGACCAGTTTCACCCTACCTGCTGTGTGATGTGGTGTTGTGTCATTTCCTGGCTCTCCAGATCCTGTTGTTCCCCATCCAAGAGGCTGCCCAGTCGGGCCGGTTCTCTGTGTCTCTGAGTGGGGAGCTGACCATCACAGATGTCCACAGGGAGGACTCAGGATACTACATCTGTCAGGCCATCTCTGTGGCCGGGAGCATCCTCACCAAGGCTTTGCTGGAGGTGGAGAGTGGTGAGTGTGTGTGGAAGGACCCACGCAGGCCTGTTGTATGACCAATCGACGCTTTCCAAAGTATTCACCCCACTTGGACATTTTCACATTTTATTATGTTGCGACATGAAGTCAACACAAAAAAGCCATAATGTCGATATGAAAAAAAATCTGCAAATGTTTCTAAGTTAATGACAAACATAAAACTGATTGCATAAGTATTCACCCCCTTTAGTCAATATTTGGTACATTTGGTAGCAATTACAGCCAAGAGTCTATTTGGATACGTTTCTACCAACTTTTCATGTCTAGACACAGCAATTTTCCCCCTTTTTTTCAAAATTGCTCAAGGTCTGTCAAGTTGTATGGGGACCTTTGGTGAACTGCATTTTTTAATCCTCCATATATTCTCAGTTGTATTGAGGTTTGGGCTTTAACTTGGCCACTCAAGGACATTCACAGACTTGTCCCGTAACCCCATCCAGAATTGTTTTGGCTGCGTGCTTTGGGTCATTGTCGTGCTGAAAGATGAATCTTCAACCGAGTCTGAGCTCATATGCACTCTGGATCAGGTTTTCTTTAAGGACCTCTCTGTATTTTGCTCTGTTCATCCTTCCCTCAATGCTGACCAGTCTCCAAGTTCCTCTCTCCTCTCCCAGCTCAGCCTTGGAAAACTCCTTCAGAGTTCTAGTTTTTGAGGACAACCTGTTCCAGACAGATTCACAGCCATATTCTTTTCATTCTTCATAATGGACTTTACTGAGCTCCGGGGGATATTCTATGCCTTGGAAATGTTCAAATATCCTACCCCTGATTGCTGCTTTTGAATAACCTCATTACAGATATGCTTTTAATGTCCCTTCGTCTTAATGATGTAGTTTTTGTTAGCAAGTGTACTAACCAACTGTGGGACCTCCCAGAGACAGGTGTATTTAACCAGAAATCTTGTGAAACACCTTAATTGCACACAGCTGGACTACATTCAACTAATTACATGATTTCTAAATACAATTGGCTGCACAGCAGCTTACACAGGTTTCACTGCAAAGGGGGTGAATACTTATGCAATCAATTGTTTTCTGTTTTACACAATACATTTTTTATAATTTATTTACAATTACACAAACAGTATGGTATTTGTTGTATATCAAGGTGTTTGCACAGACATGTCATGGACAGATCGACACACATGCATAACACACACGTGCTACAGACGGATCAGTCAATTGCGTATATGACAAAACTGTGACAATGTTCACCTTCCATAACACTGCCGTTAAAGATTTGACTCCTACAGTGCCATAAACAAGTCATGCCTACGTATCCACAATAACTCTGCACTGTCACAGCCTAGTTTGTAAGGACAGTTGATTACCCCTTATGAGTCACTATTACAAGCTCCTATTAAAAACCTACCAAACCCAGTGCCTTCCTTATACAAGACCCACATACTCAGTGACCAGATCCCTGGGTCAATAGTAATGGACTAGACAGATTATATGGTTCCATTTGACCTATTTCCCACTACCTTATGACCATGTTTAATTTTGACATATTTCATGGACGGCTGGTTTGACCCTTGCCTATCCCTCCACCGCTCTTCAGTCCCTTCAGAAATGCTTAAATTCAACTAAATTAAAACTCTTCAAAGCCATCCCAAATTAAAAACCGCTATCCACCACAGCCCCCCAAATAACCTAACAGCAGGGGGTAACACAAGATGTAATCAAAAAGTCGGAATGACGCTGTTCAAATTAACCTCACCAGAAACATATGTTCCCCTCGTAGCGCTGCGCGCATTAAGAACAGGAATAAACTGTTGTTAGAGGCAGCTGTGCTCTGCATGAGCCTCACGGCACTATAGCTTAGCTATCTTATCTACTGAAACCTAGCATACAGACAACAATGTCAGGAAAACTGCCAACAGCTCATTATTGGTTTCTCAACTTCTTTTTGTCAATCACGGTATTTGATATCATAAGCCTATATCATTAGGTACGACATTTCTGGTTGTTCTAAAAGGATATTCATATTAATGTGTCGATGGTAATATTAATTCTGAGGTAAATTGGGGATTGACAATTTTGGTCTTGGTAATATCAGACTAATAAAACAGCATTTGAAAAAATAACTATATATATATATATATATACACACACACAGCTCTGGAAAATATTAAGAGACCACTGCACCTTTTTCTTTCCTTTCCAAAAAAGTCGAAAGGAAAGTTTTGAGTGAGGAACAGAAGCGTTCAATTTGCCGTGGTCTCTTAATTTTAACCCTTCTGTTCCTCACTAAAAACCTTCCTTTTTGACTTTTTTTGGAAAAGAAAGAAAAAGGTGCAGTGGTCTCTTAATTTTTTCCGGAGCTATATATATATATGTATATAAAATTGTGAGGCTCCATTGAGTATGAATTGCTTGGCAATTCATACTTCCATGAATTGCCAAGCTTACCACCATAGTCTAGGTTTGGGCGTTGACTGTGCCATTGGCTGATATAGCTCCATGGTGTGATGCATATTGTCCAAGCATAGCACAGGGTAAGGGGTGGCATCATCAAAAGGATTTCATATATAATTATCATCTTTTCTTTTTCAATTTAAATTAAACGCAGACATTTTTGGTGGTAGCAAGTATATATGATGGGGATGGAAATATGCAAAAGCTAACTGTCATCCGTTGAGTGAGTGGGCTCAAGTCCAGATCTGACTTGGACTCAGTGGGCAGTATGGAAAAAGGCAGAACACCTTGTTGTGGACGCCTAAGAGGAAGACATGCCCATCTGTCTTCGAGATGGGTTGTGTAGGTACACACAGTATCACACAATCTACTGGGTCTGTGGGACAAAGTACCTTATTGAAATAAATGATTTATATTCATAATTAATTTGTATTGTGCCGATTCAATGTAAGTAAGATGAACTACCCACTGAAGGGGAGATAGAGTGGTAAAGTGAGTGTTAAAGTAGAAACAGGTGTCAGCACACAGTGGTGTTTAACTGACGGCCTACCCACTGACGTACGGAGGTGCCATAGAAATATCCATGTATGTTTACATAGTGTATGGACATTTCTAGTTTATTCCCAGATTCTATGCTTCACTACAGGGTAAACACTCTGGGATTCACGCTGGGATTCACTGCCAAGAGCTTAACTGTTGACTGCAGTCTTGATGTACACTATACTGTATGCCGCGTACTACTTTCATCCTATAACGCTTAATGCGAGTCGGTGCAGAGAATGCCAAGGCACATAAAAACATAATAATGCTGCCTATCTGACTGTGTAATGGACGTTTTTCACACACAGACTTACACACGAACACACACAAACACTTGGTTCTTTTATCCCATTTCCAGCCTCTATGTATATTACAGTAGGTCACGCAGACCTCTTAATAGAAGCAGTTTTCACAATAGGGAATGTAGCAGAAATATAAACCACTTAGTTTGTTGTGAAAGATCTTTCCCTTCTGACACATTTACTCATAAAAGTATCTTCTTGGACTTTTGGAACAGAGACCCACAGCTCAAACCCAATCTCTTTGTGTACCTATCCCAGCAGTCATGTCCTTGGTTTTAAAGTCACAACTGTTTGATATTGAAGAGGTAATAGAAAATGCCAAGGTAATTAACTTGTCAATGACTAATTCATGGTTATATTCCTCCTTTATACAATTCGACACAAGATTTCCAGGTCTAGTCACAAACATTGAATTATTCAGCAGTACTTCGGCTTGTTAAACCATAATGTTCCATTCTAGTGGGAGAAAGCGATTTGAAGATGTTCTGGTAAATCAATAAAGGCAAAACACCACCGTCCTGTAATTGTCATACGGCAGGTAAACATTTTCTGACCAAAACTGAATTTGACATTGAAAGGAAAATTCAGCTAAATTAAAAATGTACATATTCCCTTTTTTATCTTGAAATTAGTCTGTGGATTAGGAGTGACTCTAATTTACACTGCTTTGTTAAGATAGACAACAAATGCTAGTATTGGCAATAAACTAATCGATTTCAAACGGATAAAAAAACCCACTCAAGCAGAAGAGACCTGTCATTGATTGGATGTGAAATGTGAAATGTCTTTGAGATTTGTAGCCTTGCTTAGATGTGTTTTTTTTTACAGCTGTACAGCTGTTTTTACGCTGGTACTGGCCTGCTTTTAGTAATGTGCTAGTTGTTGTTAATATAAATATTTTCCACTTCTAATAGCATTACTGGTAGACACCATCCTGCAAATATTTGGATACATTAAATAGACATGTCATCACTGTCAAATTAACATTAATGTATACTGTTTATTAGTTGTTTAATGATCTCTAGTATGACTATCTTTTCAATAGCAATATGTTTGTACTCTGTTAGGTTGAGTATTGTCTTTCTATGGAGTTTACTCTACAACACCTTCATAAAGCACTATCTCTTTCCCTGTCTTTCTTTCTCTCCCTCTCCCTCCCCCACACAGTACCCTCTGACCGAGTCCCGCCCATCATACGCCAAGGGCCATTCAATCAAACTCTAGCACCTGGCTCCACTGCCCAATTTCAGTGCCACGTAATGGGAAACCCTCTGCCCAGCATTCAATGGGAGAAGGATGGCCAGAGGATCCTGGGCAATGGGCGTGTGAACCTCATGGAGAATGGCACGTTACAGATCACAAACCTGCAGGTAATTGGACAAAAATGACAAAGAATATTCCCAAAGACTATCATGAATACAAAATGTTCGCAAAGACGATGATGAACACAAAATGTTCCCAAAGACTATCATTAATACAGAATCTTCCCAAAGACTATCATTAATACAGAATCTTCCCAAGTATTCTCTTTCCCTCTTCTACTATAAATGCCATTTTCCCAGCATGTAAGCATAGTCAGTTAAAGATTCAGTCTGGGACTTTTGCCCTTAACAACATATCATTTTAAACCTAGCCTACCATTTTGTGCTGAATGTGAATTTGTTGTTAATATAATGCATAGTCTATAAGTAAAATCATATCAGTTAGACATATGATAGGAAGATGAAAGGAAGTCATTTTGATGACATTTTCAGTAGGGGTGATAACAAATAGTCGAATTGTCGACATTTCGTCAAGGATGGCATTTATCGACAAGTTAATCTAATTTGTGAAAGTTACAAAAAAATCTGTATTACCGATTGACTCACTTGGCAGCAGTAATGACGGGTTATTTCTTATAGACTGAACAAATCTGGCTAACGGCCAAGTACAGGATATTATCACGGCTAGCGAAAGTATACTTGTGCATCCCGGCAACATCGGTAGCCTACCAGCTGAAAGGGTTTTCTCGGCTGCGGTCTGATAATCTATAGACTACGTAAGCCTACCTGTCAACTCCCGGAGCACGTGGACGTGCTAATTTTTCTAAACAAGAATAAATTATCATAATAATATGGACATTGCCTAATGATTCTCTACATTTTTGTTAAGGTCTTGCATCTGTGGATGCTCTAGCCAGATTTTGTTTGGTTTTTGTTAATTAATTTTATATAATTTATTCCCATTAAGCTTCCTTCCAAGGATATTTTTTTATTCACTGGAGCGCATCGGTAGGTTTATATGATTTAATGCAGACTGTAATATAAAGGGAATGTATATAAAAAAATAGCAGGCTAGATGGTCTAATACAATTTGTATTTTAATGTTATGGCCAGAAAACATTGACAAAAAGATGTTAGCTAATGTAAGGCAATTTATACATATCTCTGTGCTAATGTTGAATTAACGTATTACAACTTACATTAATTTTTTTTCACTTAGTAGCTCTCTTTTTTGGCACGTGTGGGTGGGATCGACTATTCGACAACAAAAGCTGAGGAATTTTCGATAGTGAAAATATTTGTAATGCACATCCCTAATTTTCAGGTACCTTTCTTTTACACTTCCTCTCCATGCACTCTGTGTTTCAAAATGGCCAGAGATCAGAGCAAATTTTTTTACACTGATACAGCATTCAATTCAAGGAACAATTCAGATCAAGGAATCAAAAATACCTGAGCGTTATATTCAATGAAGTGCATTCACTACTCAGCATTAATGCAATTTACCTTTAATTCCAGCAAAGGAAACTGTCCTCAGTAATGATATTTACTCACTGAGTGGCATGGGTCAAACAAGCCATCCACTCAGACACATAACGGCAATCTAATGATGCAGTTTCAAATATTACAATATTGGACTTCTGCAGTGGATTTTTTGTGGTTTATGGGTGACTCAGTGACTTAGCAGTGATTAGCTGTCGCGTTTCTGTGGTTGCCAAAAAGCTCAGCGGTGATGCATAATGGGCAAGGTAATGAGCAAGTGGGGTCGTTAGCTGTCGTTAGCACTGGCATGTGAATGGTAATGAAATCCATTCTACCCAGAACCCTCTGGGGTTACGGACTGCACCTGCAGGTCACCAGAGTGTGTGGCAAGCTTCAGGGCCTGCTATCGCGTTAATTAGTTGATTGTCGGGGCCACAGTGATTAACGATCGCCGTGACTTTAATTAATTCTATGTTGAGGTGGTGAAAAAAGGAGTAAATGAGAGTCAGAACAAGAGTGTGAGAGTGTGAGAGTGTGAGAGTGTGAGAGTGTGAGAGAGAGAGCTCAAGTCAAGCATCTCAATGCTCCTAGCCATTTAACAAACACTGTTTGAATGTCCTCCTCTTTGTTGTAATCACTCTATTCCCCCTTTATCAGGGCATTACTCCTTTAACCAAGACAGAGGGCACAGGAAGTTGATTTCAGGGGAAGCATGAGAGGAAAGAGGGGAGGGTGTTGTTGGGGGGGAACAGACAGATGGTCTGTTTGTTCCTCTTTGGGACTGAAGAGATGCCCATTACCCTGTGACCAGAGCCAGACACACCTCCCCATGGAGAGACAGAGGGAGGGACAGAGGAGGAGCAATAAGGAGGGAAAGAGAGAGTGTAAATGGGGAGAAGAGGAGCCAGTGCCTCAGGAGCAACCTAGGGGGATCCAAATAAAATACTAAATGGGGAAAAGAAAGGAAAGAGAGGAGGAAAGAAAGGGGGATGATGGGGAGGAATTAAGTAGGGAGAGAAAACAGAATATTGACATGAATAGATGGAGAGAAACAGAATAATAAATGATACAGTTCTGAGAAAGAGAACTCAAGAAGATATCAGAACAGCGATGAAGGGTCGAAAATAAAGTAATTCCACAACCAGGAAAGAGCTCAGACATTTGGCTCCTAGTCAACCCCCCTCCTTCATCTATTTTTAACAATCTGTTTAGCGCAACGCCCAAAGCTGCCAACCATGATTAATTGTCAAACGCCCGCCTGTTTACTCCTCTCCCCCAATCACCAGGCACCACCCTGGGCATGCTGCACAGACAGCCACATCATTGGCTGCCAGACAGGTCTGTTCAGAGTCAGATGGCCTATAGGAAGAAAGAAAGAAAAGTGATGTGCTGTTGGACTTGGAGTCACCTCTCCTGCCTCTCTTGGGGCTTTTAGACAGGGCACTTAGACTTGAATAATCCAACGCCACTGTGACTGGCCACACACACACATACACACACATTCACATATACACAAACATTCAAACACACACGCACACACAATAGAGGGAAGTTGTGGATGGCAACCAAGCTCCAGCAGCAGTATGATAATCTTTATTGCATTCTGTTAGCTCAATGTGTCCTTTCCTTGTGTGCTTTGTATAATTCATTAGCTTTCGTTGTGAATATGAGTGGTGTTAAATTATCCAACAAGGCTGAAAAGCGCGCGCGCCCGCGTGTGCGCGTGCGCGCGTGCGTGTGTGTGTGTGTGTGTGTAGCCCACTAACCTGCAAGCGGTTGGCCGTGAGCTGTCACCACCATTAGATCCTTGTCTGCAAATGAAAGTCCCTACATCTTCCACTGTTGTAAACAATTTCTAACCCTCTCAACCGCCAAATGAAATTTTAATAGACACAGACAGACAACACACTTAGTCTCAAATAAACATACACAAATGCGCACACACACACAAGTTTCCCATACTACAAACTCACACGCACAAGCCTTGTCTCAGCAGATAAAGGTCAACTTTAGATATTTGTCCAGGTGTTCTAAAAAAGAGTGCTATTACAAATAAAGTGAGTGCTATTACAAATAAAGTGAGTGCCATTACAAATAAAGTGAGTGCTATTACAAATAGTGAGTGCTATTACATTTGCTAGGGCATTGTGTTGACTTTGTCTTTTTGCAGAGGCCACGCTAGTTTTCCCTGTATTCGTCATTCCTTCACTTCACCCATAGACATTTTACGTCCCTGGACAATGTCATGTACTTATGTGAGACTGTGAGATCCCACTCAGACACACACACACAAAAGTAACACTTTATTTTCAGCCTGTATTGCTGGTTACTGTTAGGTGTTCTGTTTGAAGCACAGTCAGCCACAGAAGTACCTTGGCAGACCCCTTCATAATTTTGTTATGGTTCTGAAAATAAAATAGAGCTTTTTTTGCTCTTCTCACAATGAATACAATATTTCCACCACAAGACAACATATGTGGAAAACTGAAGAATGCCTGTTTGTTGCTACTTACTAAAGGTCTCCTTTGAAATATTCTGTGTTCTGAATTAAAATAGAGAATATCTTCACTACAGTCTTCCATTGTCGAAGATATTTGTGATGATGTCAAAATGAGGGGTTTGTACAAAACAGTCATCCGCAAATATATTATCCATATGCAGAGTATCAAAGCCATTAATTTATGAGTTAAAAAAATGCTGCTTTACCAAGTTCTGGCTGTGGTACAATTCATTGGTTTCTGAGAACAATCAGAATGGTTTGACTATTTTTGGATAGCCAGACAAAATGTTTACTTTGGTACCACTGTGGTACCAAAGAATTAGTGTGCAGATATCAACTGTCTCGTAGCAGAAGTGCAGACCTATGATTGGGTTTTTGAGGAGCTGCAGCTTTTCAATGAAAGGGATTAACTGACAATGTTACAGACATTCAAAAACATACTCTTTTACTTTAAATATAAAAATATAACATTTCTCCACCATCCACTCTGAGAAAAGTATATATGGGTATTGGTCTTTGGAGAGTCACTTTATGATTATAAATAACTGTTGGAGACTACAGATAATCTGTAGATAGTGGGCAGATGTTCATGTTGACTGGAAAGATTTGCCCAGGAACACTGAATGTAAAGAGGCAAAGGTGTTGTGCTTCAGTACATGTTTACCGATGTTAACTAGGACCTTTCTGTTTATGCCAGGAAACTGACTCAGGGGCCTACACCTGTGTGGCATCCAGCTCGAGTGGAGAGACAACATGGAGTGGAGTACTCGCACTGAAAGGTAAATTTGTGCACTTCCCTCTGACATCCGTATAAAATCAATATTGGCCATAGGAATTCCATTCTACTCCCTATTGTAATACATACCATGAGTTCAGTTTTACATTTTTGTAACTCTTTTGCCATCTTCCAACAACAGCTATAGTATATTAGTAATGGTTGCAATACCGGTATGCGTAGGAGATGCAATGTCACCTCACTTCTGTCTCTTCTTAAATAAAGTTGGATCTGCTTGCCATTTTCAGAGAGTGGAGATTGGTCTGTCCCCCAGGCATCAGAACCCTTCCAGCTGCCTGGACCACCCCAGAAGCCTGTAGTTACCGACGTGACCCGCAACAGTGTCACCCTGACCTGGCAACCCAACGCCCATGAGGGCGGGGCCGCTGTCACCTCCTATATCATTGAGGCTTTCAGGTGGGTAGACTGAGCTCATATATTATGGAGACCTTCAGGTGGGTGGGGTCAGCTCCTATATCATGGACACCTTCAGGTGGGTGAAGTCAACTGCTATATGATGGAGGCCTTCAGGTGGGAGGGGTTAGCTTCTATATCATGGAGACATTTAGGGTGGGTGGAGCCAGCTCCTATATCATGGAGGCCTTCAGGTGGGTAGGGTCAGCTTCTATATTATGGAGGCCTTCAGGGTGGGTGGAGTCAGCTTTTATATTATGGAGTCCTTCAGGGTGGGTGGAGTCAGCCTCTATATCATGGAGACCTTTAGGTGGGTGGGGTCAGCTTCTATATTATGGAGGCCTTCAGGGTGGGTGGAGTCAGCTTTTATATTATGGAGTCCTTCAGGGTGGGTGGAGTCAGCCTCTATATCATGGAGACCTTTAGGTGGGTGGGGTCAGCTGCTATTCGTTAGACCGGTAACACGTCATCCAGAGTAGTCGCTCATCTCGATGCCCGGTTGAGGGGGAAAACAAACAAACTCGCATCCCTAATAGAATACAACAGCGTAAACAAGACAAACCGGCTATCTTAAACTAATAACGCTTGTTATGCCGTTGCTGTGTAGTTGGTTACACCGACAATAAACCCTGATCTCAAATTTGTTCCCCTGCCACGTCCTAAAAAAGATCCTGATAGAAGGGCTTTATGGGTCCAAGCCATACGTAGGGAAGAACACACTTATGTTTGTGGAAAACAATTCGTATCATGTAAGAGCTCACTTAGGTAACACTGTCTGATTAACAATTGTATGCTACGGCCAGATAGCTTTCTATTAATACTATCCCTGTGTTTAGGTTAATAAAAGTCCATCGCTATGTAAGGCTAACATGTAAATGCTAAGCTTAACTTCGATATATCATATATATATATATATATATATATATATATATAGTGATTTCATCCTGCTTGCTGTGTACATTCCTATGTGATTAGAATTAAAACGACAATCACTTATCAAAACAAAAGTAATTTCACCTAGGCATATGTTACAGTGTTGTTATTGGTGATTCCCTCTTGCCTTTCCGTTTTGCACCTATTACGTTTGTTGTAATGCTGTACTGCTGTGAGTGTCACCTACTCAACGTATTAGCTGCAGACTGACTGGTGTCGTTTGTTGTCCCCCAAAAAGGGGCGGGAACATCTTGCGAGCCGAAGTTCCCGGATGTGTTGGTCTGATGTGTATCACAGAGGTCTCAGGGTGGGTGGAGTTGACAGGAGTGTTTAGACCTGGGCTGTGTTCTGTAAGGCTCAACTTTGTGGACTTATTCTGTATAACAGATGGATGGGAATCATGTCAGCTCTTAGGAAAATAATTATTTGTGAAAAGTGTGTGTGTGTGTGTGTGTGTGTGTGTGTGTGTGTGTGTGTGTGTGTGTGTGTGTGTGTGTGTGTGTGTGTGTGTGTGTGTGTGTGTGTGTGTGTGTGTGTGTGTGTGTGTGTGTGTGTGTGTGTG
>JACXGI010000057.1:0-100670 GCA_016801175.1 Esox masquinongy | reverse complement strand
ATGTGCACATGTATATGTGTTTTCCTGTGTGTCCCCCACACTCCAGCTTGTCCTCCAACAATGTGACCTTGGATTTATTACAGCGAGTATTGGGAGGCCTTCTGGAGGAATATTTACAGCTCAAGCAGCTTTTATTGCTGTTGCCTAATTGTACAGGTCGGCTGTAATGTCTCTCGCCTGCTGCCCCAATTGCTGGGCTGGAAGGGAAAATAAAAAGTGAACAGATGAAGGAAAAATATATGTCTGAGCAGGAGTAATATGACCATGCCACAGAGAAACAAACAAGGGCAGACAGTAAATCAAAAGAACTAGCAGCAGGAAAAAAAGGCAAATGGCACCACTGAAGGCCAAAGAAGCTAGAGCAAATTTCCCTTTACCTTCATTGGATGTGTTGTTCACAAGATTGATCTCATTATTTGAGATCAAAACTGTATCATAATGCAAATCTTCTCACACATAGTTGTTAGAAAAACAAGCCAATTTAAAATGACAAAATCAAGAAACTGAACAAAGAAACTTGTCCCGAACACACAGCTGGCATGATTGTTATTTACCAGATGCGTTCTGGCATGCTGTGATGATGCATCGTGGGTAAAAACCTGAGTCGGCTAAAAATAGCCCCGACATCATTGCCTGAATCTGTCACCAGGCTTGGGAATGCAGTGCGTCAAATGAGCGTGGCAAATGGCAACGCATAGTTGAACACATCACTTAATGACTAATGTGGCTAAGCCCCTGCAAACAGCTTCAACACTGGCTCCACAGGTCTCCGGGCTCCGATACGATTCTCTGTTACAAGACAGAGGAGTCCTTTTTTGTCTTTACTAAGTCAAGGCGTTGGCTAGTGTGACAGCTCGGTAATACATTTACGAGTTTTATTCTCTGTAAGATGATGGTGAAGTTAAGTTTATGGTCGGTATTGAATGTGGAATTGGAAATGACAAGTAATATTACGTCATTGTGTGTGGTCTCCTACTCTAGCCAATCAGCAGGCAGTACATGGCAAACGGTGGCCGACCTGGTCAAGTTGGAGAAACACACAGTCGGTGGTCTCTTCCCCAACACCATCTACCTGTTCATAGTGCGAGCTGTCAATGCCTACGGCTTGAGTGACCCTAGCCCCATCTCTGAGCCCGTCCGCACTCAAGGTCAGTACCTGGGAGAGGATGGTTGTTAGTGTAGATGGAGTGTCAAAAGTATATCTGTTATAAAAGTGGAGAAAAACAATCTCATTTTAAAGCCTTACATTATGAAAACCTGAAGGCTTCATACTTTATTTAAAAAAAAATTGGGCTGTTCAATCAAGTGTATATGTGAGATAAACTACTGGGTTTTTATTGTTTTTGTTTTTTTGTGTACACGATTGTTTTGTGTATTGATTTTTTTTGTTTGATGGTGTTTGCAGATGTGAGTCCTACCGGACAGGGAGTGGACCACAGGCAGGTCCAGAGAGAGCTGGGGGAGGTTGCCGTTCAGCTACAAGAGCCTGTCACTCTCACGACCTCCAGTGTGCAAGTGTCCTGGACAGTGAGTACCTTACCGTCCTGGCAGGGACCACAAATAGGATAGTAAAACAATGAAAAGCTGACCCTTCACTGGCCAACGAGGAAAAATATTATTATATGTCTTAGGTGGAAGGATTAGTGTAAAAGTGACATTTGCAGTTAGAATTAGAGTTAATGGTCACTTTAAGGGTTAGGTTTAGTGTTAAGGTTACGTTTTTGGCATTAGGTTTGAATTATGTTAAGGTTTAAGGGAAAATAGTATTTTGAATGAGAATCATTTTGGGTTGACCGCAAGCGTAGTGAAACATGTCTGTGTTAAGGTCTCTTCACAGTGCCCGTTGTGTCTTGAGATGTCTGCTGTAGTTGTGGATGGAATGGCGTTCCATGTGATCACATCTCTCTACAATACTGTCTGTAACTCCGCCCCTTCCCGTACTCTCCCGTTTCTTCCACCACCCTTCTTCCTCGCCTCCCCAGGTGGACCGTCAGTCCCAGTACATCCAGGGTTACCGGCTCCTCTACCGGCCCGGCGGCGGCACCTGGCAGCTGCAGGATGTTAAGGCCCCATCAGAGAGGCTGGCCGTGATAGCTGACCTGCTCAAAGGCACAGAGTACGAGATCAAGATCCGGCCCTACTTCGATGAGTTCCAAGGCAAGGACAGCCGACTGCTGTTGGTCAGAACTCCAGAGGAAGGTAAGACGGGCGAAAACCTGAAAACTATTGATAACGCTCACAAGAACTGTCCTTGTTGAGGCTTTATCCTTGACATACTGTCTTTGTTGTATGGAAGCGTGGGAAACTTTCACAGAACTTTCATGTTTAATTTCAGCTATAGTTTGTCATACACAGTCATTGCTGTCTAAAAGATTCTGCCTTGAATTTACCCATTTAGTCATTTATTTGCATTATTTTCAATTACTTTGCCTGTCTAAAAAGCAGGTTGCTTTTTAGTTCTGACTTTAAAAATAAAGCCCCAGTATTCAAGGGCCTCTAGCATTGATACCTCAGAGCAGTTGAAGCATTTCAGTCTCAATTGGTTTGCAATTCCCTGTGTGACCTTCATATTGTGTCATCAAGACAAAGCACTATTCAGTTCAATAACCACTTCATGGAATTTGATGAGTTTGACATTTATATTAAACTCCAATCACATGTTTTGCTATCTTGCCAAATGCACCCATTTCATCTTTTCTATGTATATTAAAATTAAGTTGGGTTTCTTTCACACCTTGCTTGTCTTTCTCTGCAGTACCAAGTGCTCCTCCTAGAGCTGTCACCGTGGTAACAGTGAAGGTGAGCAACAGCTCCAGTATTAATGTGTCCTGGGAGCCTCCCCCAGCCGAGATGCAGAATGGAATCATCCAGGAGTACAAGGTATGCTGACTGTAGCGAGAACACTATTATTGAATCAGTCCAATGACTAGAAAAAGCAACATGGACATTTCCTATTAATAGTTAAACTCCATAGTTCATTTAGGATTCATTAAAACAGATATTGTACTTAGACACAGAGGGGTAGCTAGGAATGGTTTTGATTTTTTTTAAGCAAGTACAAGAAACTAACAACAGTTGACAAATAAATTCTTAACCAAGTACCATGCTTCCAAACTTAAAAAGGGAAGGAAAACAGAGTCTCAACAGGCACTACTAACATGGAAACCACTTTCATCTCTCACACCAACTCTGTCCTCCGACCGACAACAGGTGTGGTGTGTAGGCAACGACACCCAGACCCGCTACCACATCAACACCACTGTGGAAGGCACCGTCCTGTCCACCGGGCTCAAGGGGCTGCTCCCCGGCATCCTGTACCAGGTGGAGGTGGCAGCAGTGACCAGCGCTGGAGTGGGCACCCACAGCCGACCTGTGTCCGTGCTTATCAGTGAGTCCCCGAAAACACAAATCACCTCCAGGATATCAAGTAGAAGGACAGTAATGGCGGGAAGCTAAAAGCACAACGCACATTGTTTAAGGAAATAGGAGCATTATGATCACTTGTGAAGCAACATGTTTAGAGGCTGTTTATTACTTACAACTAAATGGTGTATTGTTTGTAGCCTTTTAAACCCCACTGACGTTTTGTCATTTGGCCCCCTCAGAGCTTCCACAGGAAGCCCCATCAAAGCCCGGTGCCGGCAGGGGCGAGGAGAGTGATGAGGGCGTTGTGAGCCTGGCTGAGCAGATCACTGATGTGGTGAAGCAGCCAGCGTTCATCGCTGGTATCGGTGGAGCCTGCTGGGTCATACTCATGGGCTTCAGTATGTGGATCTACTGCCGCCGCAAGAAGAGGAAGGAGCTGAGTCACTACACAGCGTCATTCAACTACACGCCCGCAGGTAGTGTACACAAATTTATGTCATGCACTTCTTATACATCACAATGTTGTGAACCATATCAATATTCTCCTGTACTTTACAAGTACAACTACAGTATTTAACAATATATTGACTACACCAAACCATACGGCACCACGGCCTCCTCCCAACATTACAGCTGGAGGAGCCCAGTACTGCTGCTTACCTATTCTACTGGCTAGTTAAATGTTTTCACCTGATGACCCGAGTTTAAATAAGGCCCTATTTAGAGGGTTAGAATGAAAAGCAGCTGTACTCTGGGTCCAGACGCATGGAAATGAGAACCTCTGCATTTTAGTATTTTACCATTCCATTCACACCTAAATGCACGTCTCCTTTCTGCTGCAGTTGGCTTTCCACATGGAGAGGCATCTGGGCTGAATGGACGGTAAGGATGCTTGTACAGTATGTTATTTCAAATAGATTTGATTATTGTTATTACGAAACCTTTTGGTAAATCCATGTTGTGTGATAAGAACTCAGCTATGGATTGGCAGATATAAACATTGTTTCATGTCTTAGGCCTGGCATGCTGGGTGGGAACATGGGCAACTATCCGTGGCTGGCAGACTCTTGGCCAACCACCAACCTGGTCCACAGTGGCAAGGAGGCAGTGAACTGCTGCACCACCAAACACGAAACTGAAGAGAGATACTACAATGGTATAAAACACAGCCTGATCATGCTCACCGTGACAAACAGGGATGATCTCTGTTTATCAGTTCTGCTCATATGAAATCCACTTATATGACAGATTTGGGTCTGAATCCCCTCTGATAGCCCAACAGGTTAAATTGTTGTAAAATTGTTTATCGTATGCCTCATCAAACACTGTAAGCCAGAGGTTCCCAACCTAGGGGCTGCACTCTCAAAAAGGTGCCTGCGATTTCTGAGGAGCCCTGGGCCTTACCTGATTTGAGGGGTAAATATTTTCTCTTTCATCCATTTTAAAGGGGGTGTCATGAGCAAACAAACTTAAAGGAGATATCCTAATTTTCTCCCACCTTGTGGAAGTTAGCTGAACTACAGCAACATCAGTACACATTTAAATCAACTCTCCTCTTATAGCATACTTGCTGTACTCACTTTAAATATTAGTTTACAAGCTTACAAATAAAAGCAATTTAGAGATAGATGGCACAAAGTTTCTCTACACTATTCAGTGCTTGTTTTGTCACAGCAGATATTAGATGACCTTAAAGTTAGCAACCAGGAAATTACAAAGGGATTTTGCTTGCCCTGTCTGCCCATGTTCCTCTGCGTAGAGATGTTTGAATGTCTTAATGATATCGATGGAAGAGTCCTCTTAGTTATCGATGGAAGAGCCCTCTTACTTAGTTAGACGTTTTCCAATTGGACCAATAAAAATTCTACATTTTACGATACACTTTTGTACGCACCCAAAATCATTTCTGGTGAATAAATGTTGTAAAACATATATACTGCAGATACATTAGAGAAATCTTCTGATAATACAATGCAAAACATTTTTATAATGGCCATTTAATGGAACCACCCCAATACTTCGATTTCACTTAAATGCAACTGCTGTTTAACCAACACAACTAACTGAACGTCACTGTCAGTTAACTGTAAGCCAGATAAGTATTCTGTGAGGGGAAAAAACACAACATTACGACACGTATCCTACAATATCATTGCTGGATTTGTGGGGATTGTGATGGAATTTTTTGTGTGGTGTGGTCAGTGACTCAAATAACAAAAGATGACCCCAGCTGAACCTGACTTCTTCCCTCTGACCCACTCCCCACCAGAAGCGGGCATTTCCAACTACCTGAACCAGACTGAGAAGTACAGCACCGGTGGCTCTACTGAAGGCCCTATCTACAGCACCATTGACCCCACTGCTGAGGATCTAAGGAGCTTCAACAGCCCCTACTCCTCCACCACGCCTTACGCCAGCACTCCCATAATGCCCTTCACCAACCAGGCGCACCAGGGATCTCACAGCCCTACCGAGCAAGACGGGGGCCACTGGATCACCCAGCCTGCCGGACCCTCCTCCCAGTATGCTCAGCCCGAACGCTGCAGGATCGAAAGTGGTAAGACTGTACACAAGACTGTGGGTCCGATGGTTAATGTTTAATGGGTGGGGCACCATTTACTCAAAAATAACATTCACAAGTATTGAATGTCAACATATGAACCGAATTCAGCTTGAGGTTTCTGGAGCCATGAAAAAGCACAGAACTTACTGGTTAGCATGGGAGATTAAGAGAGCAAACCAGACATAGCCGTAGCTAACCTACTGCCTAGCAAGAAAGATGAAGTGGTTACTTACCTACTGTTTGTAACAATGAGAAACTTACCAGCAACCAACAGTTGGGTTGTTCCACCAATTCAGTGCCATTTGAACTTGATTCCTTGGTAAAAATATAACTTCTGAATTCACCAAATGTTAACATTTAGTCATGAAGTTCAGCTGTTCCAACATAGAATAAGAATAAATTACAATATGAACTGCCCTCTGTGACAAAGTCACAGGACTGACGGTAACAGGGTGGGCAATGAAATCATAGATCCACATAAATCCCTCTAGTGTCAGAAGAAATAGAAACTTGTGTGACAGTTGAATACAAGCTTCATAAAACATGGAGGTCCATAGCAAAATGCTGGATTTAGGCCTTTAGCAAGCATTTAAAGCATTTTTCTTCAATTCTCCGTGTGGCCTTTATGAAAGGTCTCATCATTTAATATATAGGCTTTCAAATGTAATATTGATGCACAGTTTGTGCTTAAAATATTGCGCTTATTTCTTGATACAACCAATTCAAATACAGTTTTGTTTGCTGGAGTGTAATGTAGCAGTCCAGGTTCCCAACTCTAAACCAGTCATGCCCTTTGGTGAGGGGTGATCGGGCCCCGACTAGGCCAAATCTTTGCGCCCATCCACTTTGAATCCCTCCAAATACCCGTCTTCCTTAGTCTCAACTTCCTGGCGTATTAACAAAATACACCCATATATACACAAACATTTCAGTCGTATTGAACTCATTTAGAGGCCTTAGGACTGTGCTTTTTCATGGTACGTCGCTAAACTAGCTATTTATGTGTTCATGTAACTCAAGCCGGTAAACCCAAGCAGAAGTCCATGGGTAAGGCGGTGAAGACCCCTTCTCTGAACTGGACAGAAGCCCTCCCACCACCCCCCTCTTCTGGGGAGCTGGAACAGTGCGTGCTGGAGGAACTTCCAGTGGACGAGCACGAGGACATGGACCTAGGGTAAGCACACAAACACAACCAAACAAAATGTTGCACGTTTTCAATTTGTTCAGGGTTAAGAGAGAACTCCATCAATGTACTATGACACGTATATAGAAACATATACCGAAAATGTATTAACCCTTGGTTGCCCTGTTCTTCCTTTTCCACCTTTCCAGGTCTGATGAGGACGAGTGGTGCCCGCCCCTTCCAGAGAGGACCTATCTCATCGAGGGTTGTGACGACGGTGCAGCTCCTCCCTCGAAGGTTGACGCCTCCTCCCCAGCCACCTCCTACAGTCACCAATCAACCGCCACACTAACGCCGTCGCCCAGAGAGGAGAGCCGCCATCCAGCCCACGACACAGCACGCTTACACCACCTCGACGGGCATCTGCAAGCGCGGTATGATCTGAAAGCAAGCTTAGTAACATTCTTAAAGTCACACCATAAATATGCTGATAAACACTGGTAACAGTTGGACTGTTGCCATACTAATGGTGACAGCAGTGAATAATAATAGATTTATAATAATTGCTTTGGTGCTGTAATTTCCCAATACCATTAACAGACCATTATGTATCATAGCATAGTAAAGTAAGAAGTCTGTCATTGCTTTGCGGTTCTGCAGTAGGTTACCTTGTGGTCCTGTCCCGGTGCCCAGGGCTCCCAGCCCACCCTTCACACAATCAAACCCCAACCTCTCAGCCCAGAAGCATAGTGAGAGCTCTCAAGGGGGCACACCGCTCCGCAACGGGCCGGCCCACCGCCGAGACCTCAGCCAGGGAGTAGCACTGAGTGCCGACAATGTCAGCTCCACCACACCTGGTCAGTGACACTAATTCCTCGCGCTCACACAGTGAATGTCCCACGCACAAATGTGCATATAGACATGCATTCAAACCTGTATGTACACGCACACACCTAACACATAACATTAATTTCATTTCCATCCAGCATTTAAGTTCTATAACACCCAAACAATCTGCTGAAAATGCATTGTTTTCTCTGTACAGTGGTTTAAAGGACCCATCACTGTCTAGTAATACTGTCTTTGTCACTGGCCTACAGTACGGGCTCGGCCTTCCCCAGCAGACAACACACATACACCCCCTGGCCAGAAGTCGCGAGTGAAAAAGAAGACCTCCAAGAGCAGTGCTTACAGAAGAGAGGTGCTCAACCAAGGAGGTGAGTGTGTCCGTGTGTGTCTGTGTTTGTATGGATGGAGAAACAAACATACAAATCAATAAAAGTGTGTTAGGCAGAAGCATATATCTATGTGAAATGTCTCACATTTGAAATGTATATGGAAAGGATCCACAAAGCAGACCACACAACAAAATGTTTACTTGCTGCTCAATAATACAAAAAGGTTTCTAGTGCTTTTCCGGTGAGGCCTTTAACTTTAACCCTGTTGTCCATGTGTGTTCCCTTCCAGATCTTCCTACTTTAACCCTGTTGTCCATGTGTGTTCTCCTCCAGATCTCCCCCCTCCACCCGAGCCACCCCCAGAAGACAGAGCAGTCCGTGGCCCAGCTGGAGCCATAGACTATGGTCATACATCCCTGGAGAGAGAAGCTGACCCCGGGACCTTGTCTTCCATGGAAAGGAGAGAAGGAGAGAGGAGCACCCCCCACAGGAAAGGACCGGGACAACGACGCCAAGATGGTGAGTGGTGTAGATACTGAAGTTGGGTGTTCAAACTCATACTCACCAGAAAAATGCACAAACAGCCAGCCATAAGCATTGCATTAGCCTGTTAACGCTCACATACAAATACGGTCACTCAATCACCTTGAAAATACTTATTGATGGTTAATATTTTTTTTATATAATTTATACTTCCTGAGCTTCTTTGGCTGCATCCTGAGCTTCTTTGGCTGCATCCTGAGCTTCATTGGCTGCATCCTGAGCTTCATTGGCTGCATCCTGAGCTTCATTGGCTGCATCCTGAGCTTCATTGGCTGCATCCTGAGCTTCATTGGCTGCATCCTGAGCTTCATTGGCTGCATCCTGAGCTTCTTTGGCTGCATCCTGAGCTTCTTTGGCTGCATCCTGAGCTTCTTTGGCTGCATCCTGAGCTTCTTTGGCTGCATCCTGAGCTTCATTGGCTGCATCCTGAGCTTCATTGGCTGCATCCTGAGCTTCATTGGCTGCATCCTGAGCTTCTTTGGCTGCATCCTGAGCTTCATTGGCTGCATCCTGAGCTTCATTGGCTGCATCCTGAGCTTCTTTGGCTGCATCCTGAGCTTCTTTGGCTGCATCCTGAGCTTCAGTGGTTGCATCCTTAGCTGGCTTAGATGTTTTCAGTAATAGAGGATGGACACACCAGAAACACACTACAGTGTGATTCCCCAAAATAAACATACAGCCATCTAATTTCTTTCTGAAATAAACTTGCATGCCAATTTCTAAACACCTGGCTAATATTCCGAGCATAAAAGCGCATATCTTGAAATGTATGTACTTCCTGTACTGTTTTAATTTTGTAACTAATTTCCACATCCCCTCTACTACATATACACACTGCTTGTCTAAGGTATTACATTACATTATTGGCACTATTATTGTGTGTTTTGTAGTGTTTACTATTGACCAACTGAAGTGTTCAAGAAAATTGTGTTTAAAAACATTGAAGAATTGGAGCAATTCGCTCCCAAAAAACAGACCAATTTGCCGATGGCTGTACAACCAAGTTCTAACTCTGGCGTGTCGAGACTTTAGGTCATTTTTCTTTATATTCACAATATTTCTTCTGGACCCCGAAGTTAAGAAATATTAAATAGTCTCTGCAATGGTGAAATTCAATAACTAAATGTCCAAAAGTAGGAGACCAACTTTTTTTTTTTTTTTTTTACAAAAACCAAAAAGAAAAAATGGAAGAAAAGTGCAGGGACATCTGTACGGCCATATCTGTACATCATGTTTATGAACACGTTCACACATGCCCACAGGTACGCATGCAAGCACACACACACACACACACAAAACAGACAAATAAATCTGATTAGGATTAAAGACGCTGCCACATCCTTACCTGTACACTGGCCGACATCTGAGATGAAGCGTGCATCCCAACCAAAAACCATTCTCAGGCCAAGCAGTTAGAAGTGTTGAACTGATACGTTACCCAATTGAAAGCATTAGAAATTGCCGATACAGATCTGTGATCCCTCTTTCATCAGTAAAAAAAAGGAAATCCCTGACCCCAACCATCCCCCAATCCCATCTCCTTCACAGATGAGGACCTGATCCCATATGGTAAGCCCTGCTACCTGACTGGCCGAGGGAGTCAGATGTCCAGTAACTGCTCCACCACTGGAAGCTCCTCGTCGCGGGGTTCCACGGGGTCACGAGGAGGTCACGGCTCGGGCAGAAAACGCAATGAGGTGAGGCAGTGAAGGATTCTTGTTACTAGGAGCCAACATATCTACTGGTTTTGAATGGCGGGATGGTTAGAATATACTCTAGAATACAAGATAACATGGTTGGTTCTAGTTCTTTGGTTCTGTGATGTCCACTAGTGTTATTCAAGGGTGAGAACAGATAATAGCATAGGCCAACTAGTTTATTGTAATGTTTTTTAAGTGAAGGTCCACAATCGTTTCTTGCAGCCATTGTATCTTACTTATAGTATGAAAATGAATATTCCATTCATATATATTTTTTAGGGAGGTCACACTGAGACCATGTATGCAATATGAGCCCTGTTTGTAAAAATGCATAAACATAACAGTATTTTAAGAAAAACAGATAGTCATAAAACAGCACATTCCAAACCAGGACCAGAATAGTCTCTTAAACTGCAGACATGTAAAATACAATCATGACAAAAAAGAAACATTTTTGGTAAGAGCAAAAAGTCTTCAATTAGTCTGTTAAAATGCCCTAGAGAAAGTTACATAACAAGCACTCAGCAAGCCATTTGAAGAGAAGTAAGTTTGAAGAGAAACCTCCAGCAATGCTTTAAACTAATTAAGAATTACAAAGCATTAAAGCCTGTGAGCAAATTCCACTTCTGTACAGCAGGAAAATTAAAATCTGTCTTTCATAGCTCTGAGGCTACTTTAGGTTTGCCTAGTCTTATGTATGTTCTTGTCTTGTATATAGTTTCACAGTGATATATTCCTATAGTGCCATATATGCTGGAAATTTCTGCAAGTGCTTTTAAAACAAAAGAGAATGCATCTCGCTTCTTACATTTAGAGACCCATCCTACCTTCTGAGACAAAACACAATAATGAGTCATGAAGTTGTCTGTGGTGATGAATCTAAGGGCAGAGTGGAAGACAGCAAGACAATGTATTTGTGTTTTGTGTTGAGACTGTATGTATATTAAATCCCTGTAGTCTAAAACAGACATAAATGTAGCATGGACTGTTTCTAATGTCAAATGACAGACTCTATATCTGTAAAGGATTCAAATGTGAATCTTCAATTTCTTTACTAGTCGAACAAGATGCATTTTGAAAGAAAACATCCAAATACCACTATCTGTTAGAAAAAAAAGGGCAGACATTTGGAGGCACTTCAAATGTCACGTATTGTTGACGGAATGCAATGTTTCCACTGGCAAAAATAGCGTTTGCAACCACAAGTTGACGGAAAAATACTACAAACATCAAAACACATCAGAAAGCGCATCATCCCAATATACTCACAGAGAAAATCAGTGTTGTGGTGCCTGAAGAAGTGGGTATACCCCAACTTATCAACTATCTAAATGTTTTTGAATCTTCTTTTCCTCTTGTTCTTACATTTCCAACTGATATTTCCATCCATGTCAATTAAACTACTCAAACAATAATGCGAGTACTGTAGGCATTTGTAGTGGCTAATTACATTTTGGAAATTTCAGGCAGATCCATACTATGCACAACGCTGCGCTTAAAATGTTAATAAATAATAGTAGGCTATTGACATTGTTAACTAAACATTCTGATATGTTCCATTAGCCTTACTTGACATTGTATATAGTAGCCATAAACTATTTTGACACGTATCAGTATGGAATTAAGGAGTATATATGCAATGCCTACTTAAAAAAGTGTATAGACCCACTACAAGATTAATAATGACGCTAGCTAGCTACAATATTTTGTTAGAGTTGTTCTATTCACACAATTTAGATTTTCCTGATTACCATTCAATGCTGTTGCCACTGATTTCATTGGACAAATACATGTTTATGTTTTAGAGTAGTTTAAATAAATTTCACCTCACACGATCAGTGAATGTTTTTGCATTCATTCTTCCACCAGTTTGAGAATAATCATCCAATAATGTTTATGCAGAAAAATGTGTTGGTAGAACAAGACTATGTATGTTTGTGTACTCGGAAGTCAGTGAAATGTTTACTATAGATTAATGAGGCAATACTTTTGATTTGACTAAAATATGACTAAAACATAAGAGCATTTTGTTGACTAAAACGGCTCACTGTTTTTGTCTTTTTGACAATAACTAGACTCAGTCATTATTCAAATGATAAAAATTTGAATAAAACAAAAATATTTTAGTCAGAATGATTAAGACTACACTAAATTTAAAAAAAGGTGCCAAAATGTACACTGATGTAATGTAAGTCTAAGTGATGGTATCCAGAATATAGCATGCAAAATGCAGTTCAGTATTTGGACAGTATTTTGTTGTTTGGATTGAAGCATTTTGGATTTGAAATGACACAGTGAAATAAGGCTGTAATTCCTACATGGTTCACGGTTTATTTATGTAGATACATTCAAATTTAAAATGACAGTCCGCACTTAATCTCATTCATTGTTTAATTAAAAATCCAATGTGCTCAGTACAGGGCCAAAACAACAAAACGTGTCAACATCCAAATACTTATAGACTGCACCATATACATCGTACACAGTAGTGGACCCAAACCCAATCCCTGGGGTCCACCTTTATATATGTCCTGTGTTGGTTATCCAGCCTAATGAGGTCACCTATCTCACTAAAAAGGAGTGAACAACAGTGTCAAACGATTAGTGTATTTCTATACACAAGGCAACAGAGTTACAAGTATTATCCAAAGTGTTTAAATGTAAGCACTGTACCCTTGTCTAAAACAGAGTTAATATACATTTAGATGATCTATTTCAGACAGAAAAGAACGAAGCAGTAAATTTACCAATGATTCTAAAACCCTAGCTACTCAAGACAGATAGAAATTGGCCAATAGTTATCGAGATTACAAGCATCCCATCCTCATGGATTGGCAGCATACAGTCATCAGAATAATATACCCCTCTACCAAACATTGGTCTTTCTTAATCAAGAAAAGCTCAGCTCTGTATCCAGCACGTGTGTTCAGCATTAGTTTCATACATAACTGACATGAACTGGCATTCACTGGCATGGACATTTTAACAGAACTGGTTGAGTGAAATGACAAACCCTGTCAAACATATAGAAATGTGCTTATGTCTACTGTTCTTCACAAATACTGTCACTTTTATTAAAAATATGTTTGCCCTTAAATACACAATCCCCTGCACAGTGTGGAGTAATGTGAGGCCAGGCCTGTGTCCCCTGTCGTGCATTACTCTGCAGGATCACTGCTTTAAGTGCCGTCTCTGTAGACTCCATCCCTAGTGAAGTGGTAGAAAAGCCTTTTAAGTGCTTACAAGCTGTGTGCACGCAGTTCCTCAGGGGTAAAATGACTTGTAGAAAAAGTTTAAAAGAATATATTTTTACATCTTTTCCACTTTACCGTAGTCACCCTACAAATCACATATTGGTTCATTGAATTTTCTTTGAGCTCTTTTGGTTGTTTACAATAGTAATGTATTGTACACTGTACGTGCTACTAGGCTTCAACCGACACTCTTAGTGACCATTGGACCTTAAACTTACAGTGAAAAATGTATGTTACTGTAGTTGATTTATTTTTTATTGTTGTCAAATATGAAATATACAGTATCCATTCCTAACAGCCTATCATCAGGTCTACCTTTGTTGTTTTTCAGCTGTTGTTTTCCATCCCCAAAAATCTTGCCTGGCTTAGCAGCCAACCCTCTAGGTGTTTACTGAGTCATGTCTTACTTCTCCCATAAAACGGATGACTAGTGTTTCAAGTTATTGCAAGATAACTAAATATGATTTTTGTCTTGGTCTAGAAATAATATGTGATGGTTTTTAGTCTAAAATGCAAGGATAACCCCTCCAGGGTTGTTATTCCATTCTGATGAGGTTTTATAACTGGTTTGAATGTAAAATCAAATACATTCTGTTCTATTCAAAACCAGCAATGTAGCCTAACTGTGATTTTGTTAGAATGATCCTCAATACAGGCTTTGTGAGATCTCTTTACTGTTATGTGCAGATGATTACTTAAAAAAATCATCAATCCTTGGCTTTTTGGGTCTTTTATGCACTTTGTTGAAACATGTCTGTCTGTTGCAGGAAATGAGATAAGTGGATACACAAAGACTCATGGAAAACAAAACACCTTTGTCGTTCAACGTTCCTTTGATGCCTCCTGTTTTCTTTCTTCCTTCGAAGCAAACAGTTAAATAATGTGTAAAGGAGAAGACCAGTGTACAAAGAACAATTAAAAACAACAGACTTTCATCCCTTTTCTGATATTATTATCATTATTTATGATTACTCGGGCTTGTCCCACATTCATTTGTACATAGCCATCTCTGTACTGTTTTTACATGAGCTCTGGATACAGGGAAAGAAAAAGTATATTGTATTTATAAGGGAAAACACAAATGTAAAAAACTTTCATTATAAAAAGTACATGTCATGAATGTGCCAACCTCTTTTTGTAGAAATATATACTGTTGGGAAAGCATAAAGACTATTGCACTCTTGTTGTGGAGGAGAAACAACAAAAAATATGAAGCACAATGTGTGTTGTTGTCAGACGGCCGGCCGGACAGCTAAACTGCAGTGGTCTTCGTCTTCTCAGGCCGCCTCTGCCTGTCTTTTGGATCCCTATTGCCTGTGGTCCGATGAGAATGTTGTTCTTTTCTACATTTTTTAATTTCATTTTTTACAAAGAAAGCTTGTTGTGGTGAAAAGATTGTAACCGTCACTTGGGGGAGTGTTGCTGCGATTACGCAATGACTTGCGTACTCTGTTCAAAAAACCAAAATGTTCTGTCGACTAACTTTGGAAGTCTTGTTGTTTTGTTAAAATAAAATGCATTTGTTGAACAATACAGTGGGAACTTATTTTTTGCCAGTAATGCTAAGATTTTTCATAATAAATTCAAATACCCGACAAATAAGAAGCAGTCAAATCATCCTATGCATTTGGATCTATGACTCATTTCTCCAAATGCAAAATGTCTTGACAAATTATGTACAATTTACACTCAGCTCCACTTTAGACAACTATGAAACTACCAGATGGAGTGAAAATGGAAAAGATTTCCTGAAGCCTTTGACTATTCATAGTACATTCCACCTGGTTGGCTTTGCACAGAGAAACATGAAATTGCCAGTTTGAAGGAATTTCATAGCTGTGTCCAGTTTTTTGGACACAGCTATAAGTGAAGAATAACTCACTCTCTTCTCTGCCCACCTGAGACATCAAGCATAACCCCAAGGTGCTCTGTACACACTGTACAGCCAAGTTAGTCAAACAGTTTTCGGAAAGTGTTCGAAACAAACTTTCTCGGCATTTTTTGTGTTATCAACTTGTTTTGCAGTTAATCTATAAACAATAATGCTGAGTTTGGTGTCTGGGTGGTGTAATGGGAAGGAAAAGGGAGGGATGGGTGGTTAGGGCACTATTTAAATAGAATAAAAATCAGAGGGACAGGCTTAATATGTGGTATTTAATGGAGGTGTGCCGTCACTGGCCTCACACTGTGGTGCAGTAGGTGGTGGGGTATGTACCATAAAGTAGGATGCAATCTGCCAACACAATACCAAAGATAAAGAACTTGACTCCAGTCACAAATTAGACAGCCCCTAACCCTACATCCTCCGTCACTGAATAACATGTACATCGTCACATCAGAGTGTATTTTCGAGTGCGAGAAGTTCTAGCCCCCTCAGTTGAAATTGTAGCCCCCTTTGTTTTAGTTGATGTCCCCAATTAAAAATAGCAAAAAAATGTGTGTAAGTGTTTTGTGCCATATTAGAAAAAATGCTATATGCCGACACAGAAGCATAGGTTTCATTATACATGAGTGGGACATGCTCCAGTGCTATCCCTGCATTTCAGTTGCACATATACCTTTGTACATTCAATATGCATCTTTGCACATTTAGAATTGCCATTGTGCTTGCATTTTTACAGTTGTTACACACACGTCTTTCTCGGGGACCTCATTGCTGCTATATCTGCATCCCGGTTGCACATTTTACCTTACTACATCACTCCTTCATTTGCCTCATTTGCACATCTAGTATGCCATTTGTACCTGAACAACTATTATCCCACTTGTAACATATACTATACCTAATACTTGTAAACTTTCTGCCCTCCTCTATTTGCCTTATTGCACATTTAGTATTGCCATTTGTACTGCATTTGCCTTCATTGCACATCTACACATTCCACTAATATACATATAATTAATACTTGTACATTTTCTGCCCTCCTCTATTTGCACTTCTGGTTATATGCTAACTGCATTTCGTTGTACTGTACTTGTACTGCTCAATGACAATAACGTTGAATCTAATCTAATCTAAAATTATCTGTTAATTAGCTATTGTATTATTTAAAAACTACACTATAAGAGAATGTTCCCACTCGTTACATGCTGTACTTTTAAGATAAGCATCTTGTCCTAGCTGCTGTCTTGGATCGTATATTTAAAACCGAGTGGGTGATAAGGGACGATCAGATGCGTAACCAGTTTAGAGACATACGCGACGGCTCGTACTTTACATAGCTGCAACGGTCCTCGCTGGACACAGAAGGAGCGGTGGTTGCAGCGGTAGAAGTACAGTAATGATAAGAAATGCATCATGCAACATAACATCATCCTGAAGCCACAGACTCTCGCGTCTTTCTAAAAGTGTTTTTCAAGTTACTATAGAGAGACATTTAGCAAAACGTTTTTCCAATTATATATATATGCATGCGATTTGCAATTTCTTGACATGTAGCCCATTGATAGAATATATTTTTTGTTCCTTTTTGGCTGTGTGCTGATACGGCTTTTTTCGTTTCAATTTAACTGAATTCAAAGCAAGTAAATTGAATACTAAATTGTGTACTTATTTAAGTACTATTTTATTTTACACATTCTATAGGCGAAATGTTGTTTAAAAATCCTGAGCATCTGATTTTCTTGTAGTGTATCGGAAATGCTTTGCTATTTCGTTGTCGTGTAAAATTAATAATAAACAAATAATATTGTGGTGCTTGTTTGGGTGTATACATTTTGGCTAAAAGACTGACAGACAGATCTGTAGACTATTTGAAATAATGATTACTTTGTATCCTCATCCTTTTATGTTGATAAAAAAACAAGCTAGACTGCATTAAAACACTGTATTGCTTGGTTATATAAAAACAAATACTCATACATAATCACAAAATTGACAGATTTTGCTTGAATTATGACTGAAAAAAAAATTAATGGAGCGAATTTGGAGTGGCAATTATTTTTCCTTTGAGTGAATAGCGGTTTTGAGCAGAGCGGTGGGAAAGACGTGGAGTGGAGGGAAAGACGTGGAGTGGTGGAACGGTTGAGCAGAGCGTAACCTTCGCTCGAGAGGTTACATACTCTGACAGGTATCAGTTCATGTAATATTTCTTACTATCTTCAAAAGTGACCTACATTTGTATTCAACATGTGCCATGCCCAAACGTGTGTGTTTGTATTCAGTGTGTGACTGTCAAACCTCAGATGGACAAAAACACAGGGATGGTCGAGGTCAAATGTGGGCGGAGTCAAACGTTTGACTCCTCCCACATTGATCCTTGCCCCGAACTGCACACTAGTGATGGCCATTCCAGGCTTAATTACCGTTCTTCTAGCAGCAGGATATTATGCTAGCAGTGCTAACTCAGATTTTCTTTTTCAAAATAAGAGCCATCATTGAAATATATAAGGTAATATAGTTACCAATCTAGTCTGTACCTTTTATGTTTAATGGCCGTTATAGTGTTATTCTTGTCTGTTCATTTTCACAGACTAGATTGTTAACTATATTGACTTATACATTTCAGTGATGGCTTTTATTGTGATAAAGAAAATTTGAGTGCTGCCAGCATAATATCCTGCTGCTAAAATAACGCTAATGAATGGTGTAGTGGCAGTACGGTAAGCAATTGCGTAATTCGAATCAGACTGGCTTTAGGACCACACGCAGGCACTTTGTTTTGAGGTAGTTGCTGAATCGAATGGCCATCATTACTGTGAAGCGCTCAGGCCAAGTCAACCGCTAATAAAGTTACTGGTAAACAATAAATGCGTGATAATAGCGCGATCCCGTCAGTTCCCGCTGAAGTAAGCTCGATGGCGCCAAGGTTAAAAAATTTAAAATGCGTTAACGACGATAAAAAAAATGAACGGCATTAAGTATTTTAAATTAATCGCAGGCGTTAACGCGTTAACTTTGACAGCCCTAGTTATAATGTGTAGCCCATACCTTGAATGTTCAAATTTCTTAGCATAACCTGAAGGATGTTCAGTCTCATACCAGATTAATTTGTGAAATTCAAGTACAGTACAGGCAAAATTTACATGTACATCACATTATATCAGCCACACACATTGAAATACAGAGGTCTGTAGTAGCTCTTCACTAAGAGCACACATCCCAGACAATATCTTAACTAATATTGAAAGAAATGGCTGAAGGCAGTATTTTTCATGTTTAGTCAAGCAGAATCAAAGAGATATTGTGTCCACCATTGCACATAAACCATATGGCCAAAAATATGTGGACCCTCGATCCTCACACCTATAAGAGCTTGTTGGTCATCCCGTTCCAAAACCATGGGCATTTGCAAAAAATATTTGTCCCCCTCATATTTGAAGCCAAACCTACGCCCCTGTACAGATGGGTGAGAAAATAAATAAATAACTGAATAAATAACAGGAGGAAAACATAACGAATGCAGATGCTTCATACAGATGTACTGCATGATACAGTTAACAGTTGTCTCTCAATAGATATAGAATAGTGAATACAAATTATACATTGTGTGTGCGCCATAGGATGTGCAGTCCTGTTAGAATGCGTGAAAGGCACTGCTGAGCAGACTCAAGCAATGCAGTGTAAAGGCAGGGTTCTTGGCTATGCTTTGAGGAACATGATGCATGCTTTCCTCTCTTAAAAGGTCCATTGATTTCAGGGAGCAACTGGGGACTGCATATATTGTACTATAACACAGCTGGATTTGTATGAATCTAATTGTAGTAGGCCTTTGTGTTGTGGTTGTTTGGTTCGTCTTACTGTTGGGTTTGCTTACTGTTCATCTAGCCTAAACATAGATGGTAGCATTTATCTGATACTGTGTTTTATTGTGTTGGTCTGTGTTGTTCTGCTCACTTTAACTCTTCAACACTAACTGCTATTTAGTATTTTTGTTTTCATGAATACACACTACTTTCAGCATTTATTTGAATTATTATTTTGGTACCCTTTCAATCTTCTAGCATATATTGCCAATCATTTCTTTTTAGTTTGTTCGTTGTCTATAGTGCTTAGCTGATATAAAGCTATACATTTCACAAAACCTCAAAATCATTCAGTGGTCTCACAATGTAACTTTGTATCTTCTGGTAGGGTGAAAATCAACACAATTCAATACATATTCATCACTAGAACTGATGAAAAATGTGCCCCTTTGCTGATTTAATTTGCCCCCTCAGTCACTTGATCCTGCAGCCGGGCCTGTGTGTATTGCCTGTTAACTGTTGCTCCAGCAAAAAGCAGCCTGTTAGACACCAGGTATTTACTGACAGTCTCCCTGTCTGTTCCCTCTAACTTACTATCAGTAAGGCTCTGGTATTTCCTTGGTTATCAGTTCTTCTTGGTCGATATTCAAGTCTGACTCACCTGTTACCATTCAGTACATCAACTCCAGTGCAGGGTTTCTACAGTAACTATCCCCACTAACATACACACAGGTGCTTTTCACTGTCAAACAACTGAATAAGGTGGCAACCCATTTGCCCTCTAGAAAATACACAGTTCACCCATGATCATATGTCAGTGTTTCTTGCCTGGCAGTCCTGCATTGGTGGTACCCATAGAGAAAGCATTAGAAATCACTGATATGGATAAAATCAATCTCCCAGTGTGGCCTAAACCACATCAGGTGATAACATTTTATGTCTGGGGAAAATCTATTTAGAAACTCCAAACCTAAGCCCCCAACTCTTAATGCGGAAATGGAAAATCAACTAGTTCTACTGCAGATTTGACTAAGAAAGCCACATCAATCACCAGCCACTTTAACATCAACTTTCCATTTTTACACCTTCAACTGATCTCCGTACCCCCAAACAGAGCCTATTAAGACTACAACAATTGTTGTGAAAACAACACAACTACGTTCAAAAGTTTGGGGTCACATCAAAATAAAATCACATTTTTTCTCCACTAAAATAACATCAAATTTATCAGAAATGCAGTGTAGACATTGTGTCAAGAGCTAATTTGCATGTGCAAAGATCGAGGAGTTTCCAGAAATGTCAAGAGCTGATTTCTTACAACTGGATTAAATCTTATATAGCGACTTATCTGTACTGGCCTTGTACATGTCATCATTAGAAATATTTTTACTTGTATGGACACTCTGAAACAGGCCTTTTCATGCAGTGTTGTAAGTGTTGTAAATGACTATTGTAGCTGGAAATGTGTGATTTTTAATGGAATACCTACATAGGCATACAGACGTCCATTATCAGCATCCCATGTTCCAACGTTATGTTGTGTTTGCTATTCCAAGTTTATCATTTTAAAAGGCTAATTGATCATTGGAAACCCTTTTGTAAATATATTAACACAGCTGAAAACTGTTGTGCTGATTGAAGAAGCAATAAAACTGGCCTTCTTTAGACTGGTTTAATATCAGGAATATCAGCAATTGTGGGTTCGATTACAGGCTCTAAATGACCAGAAACAAAGAACTTTCTTCTGAAACTCGTCTGTCTATTCTTGTTGAATAAAGGCTATTTCATGTGAGAAACTGCCAAGAAACTGAAGATCTAGTACAACTCTGTGTGTTACTCCCTTCACAGAACAGCACAAACAGTCTCTAACCAGAATAGAATGAGGAGTGGGAGGCCCCAGTGCACAACTAAGCAAGAGGACAAATACGTTAGTGTCTAGTTTGAGAAACAGACGCCTCACAGGTCCTTAACGGGCAGCTTCATTCATTTGTACCCGCAAAACACCAGTCTCAACGTCAACAGTGAAAAGACAACTCCGGGATGCTTGCCTTCTAGGCAGAGTTGCAAAGACAAAGTCATATCTCAGACTAGCCAATAAAAAGAAAAGACTAAGATGGGCCAAAGAACATAGACACTGGACAGAGGAAAATTGGAAAAAAGTGTTATGGACAGACAAATCTAAGTTTGAGGTGTTCAGATCACAAAGAAGAACATTCGTGAGACACAGGCCAAATGAAAAGATGCTGGAGGAGTGCTTGACGCCATCTGTCAAGCATGGTGGAGGCAATGTGATGGTCTTGGTGTGCTTTGGTGGTGGTAAAGTGGGAGATTTATACAGGGTAAAAGGGATCTTGAAGAAGGAAGGCTATCACTCCATTTTGCAACGCCATGCTATACCCGGTGGATGGCAATTGATTGGAGCTAATTTCCTCGTACAACATGACCATGACCCAAAGTACAGCTCCAAACTATGCAAGAACTATTTAGGAAAGAAGCAGTCAGCTGTCAATAATGGAGTGGCCAGCACAGTCCCTGGATCTCAACCCTATTGAGCTGTTGTGGGAGCAGCTTGACCGTATGGTACGTAAGAAGTGCCCATCAAGCCAATCTTATGGGACGTGCTTCAGGAAGCATGGGGTGAAATCTCTTCAGATTACCTCAACAAATTGACAACTAGAATGCCAAAGATCAGCAAGGCTATAATTGCTGCTAGTGGAGGATTCTTTGACAAAAGCAAAGCTTGAAGGACACAATTATTATTTACATTTAAAATCATTATTTCTAACCTGGTTCATTTTGCTGTATTTCCTATATAAAATCAATATGTATGTTTTCTTGGAACTTAAGGAAATTGCTTAGTGACCCTAAACTTTTGAACAGTAGTGTGAATAACATTTTCATTTAAATAGCTTCTACCCCAGGCATCCACTGTTCTGGCAAGTGGAGGGCAGGTGGGTGGTACAGATCAATCATGACCAAAAATGCCTGCCACCTGAACAAATGATTTTCCCATACTGTGGCCTTCAGTGACCAGCCATCTGTCCCATGAAGTCTTTGTATATTTCATGGTTATATGTTGTATACCACTAGGAGCACTGTTTCACCTGGGACAATTCTGGGTATGTTTAAATGTACTCAGCAAATGAAGGAAAATCTGATTCTGATGCATAAAGGTGCATAGCTTTCTTGATAGCATAGCAAGGCAAAGCCCACTATATTGTAGTCTACATTACGAGGCACTCTTAAGGCTAATTTTAGATTTACAATGTATTTGTTTATGAAATATTTCCTTTACATTCATTCTCCTACCTACCATAATTACAAATAGTATAAAATGGATCATCATTTGAGCAGCTGAGAGGAAAGAAATGTGCTCTTTCTCCAGAAAAATTGAGTTACATTCAAGAATAACTTAAATTTAACAAGATACCAATGTGTTATTTACAATTATTAGATGAAAAGGTTATTTACAATTAAAAGATTGAAACAATAATTTCAAGATTATTATAAAAAAGGTATGTCTTTGAATATCCATGTATAAATATCAAACTTGCTTCTGATTGGGTAGCCTAAATCCTTTGTCAATCCTTTCTATCCTACTCAGGGAATTTCACACATTTGGTACATGTGGCCTTTCTCTTTCTGTGTTTCTAGTTGAACGTCCAAAACATGTTTGTGTATATATTTATACAGTATATTTTAATTACAGATAACATTTCACTTTGATAAAATGCAATATAAAAATGTGTCAAAGCATGTTATAACATGACACAAAACAACAAACTGTCTCATATGAAATCAGTCTGATTCAATACAATGTCCCACAATCTGCACTGATTATTATTATTTTTATTCCACTGTCCCATAAATCCTTGTTTGTTGTTGTAAATGGCATTTTCCAAACATGGAATTATTCCTCCCTTTCTGTTCCATTCCTCTCCATTAGCCGGCTCATGTTATGTGTACAGAGTCTTGAGAGCTTAAAAGATGTCAGTGGGTTTTTTTTTCAATGTTAAACAAAAATGCCATCAACTAGCTCAAATGCATTCCTATGTAGTTAATCAGTGCAATGAGCTAACCAAAAGGACATTCTACAGGTCTCATGGCACAATATGCACCTTCAGGCCAACTCATGAAGCAGTTATTGCTGAGCTTGACAGACAATCCAAAACAATGATGTATGAGTGAAAAGTACTTCTACCACACTATTGGAGCGATGTTCATGTACACTTAAACACTGCGCCTGATCTATGAGGACAAATATACTGACAGTATCTCTGATACACTATAGTAGCTTCATGGCCTTTGGGTACTAAGACAGAGAAAGGCCTTGCTATTCACCCTCAAACCTAACCTCACTTACCTCACACACTCATTGGCATCCTAGAAGGCCCCTTACCATAAATCATCCAGCTCATTCATTAGGCCAGTGTCAAGCAAGGAACGCCCACTAGGGAAAGAAAGAGGGAATAGTCTAAGAGAGATGGAGGGATGATGAGGAGTTGTGGATGGTGTAGAGTGGGTCATTGAAATCCCTGTCCCGTCCAAAATGTCACACTCCAATTTCCATGTTAATTGCATGGCAGAGAAGAGATGGATGCTTTTGACTTTTGGGCAGACGTTCTGTATGCAAAAGGGGTCACCAACAAAGCCATATGCAGTCAAGAAGATATGTGAGCAGAGATAAAGAGATAGGTAGATTTGACTGTGAAATCTGTGACAATCGAGCTTGGTGTCAATGTATTATACATTGAGAAACATGAATGAATATAAAGTTATGGGGATTGCATTCCAGTTTTGGGAATTTGGATGTTTGAAGAGAAAACAAAAGAAAGAAGAGAGAAAAGGTCTTGAGCGCCAACAGAAGGCATGCTCATGTGGTCATGCTGATCCATAGGCTCTAATCACACAATGTATAGGAAACACCCCCAACAACCCCAATATGAAAACGCCACTCAGAAAAATGCAAGAGAAAAAGTGTCTATGCCAACACATGGGACCCTGATGTCCCCATAAAGATAATGAAACCAATAGTTATTTTTTATTGCCTAGATGTGACGTAACAGACTTTTAGAATAGAATGTGATGCGGTCAATTTGAAACAAGGAGGCTTGTGATCAATGCAACTTTCTCCCGTAAACAAACTTTAATTTCGACACCCTAAATGTGCTGACTGAACCCATTCATATAACTGACAGTTCTTTTCAGCCAGAGTGAGTGTGCTACAAACCACGGTGGTTTCTGTGGGACAGCGCCACTGATGCATTGCAGGAGAGGATTGGGTTTCTGTTCTCGTCATAATACACTGTAACATATACTGTATTTGATATATATATAACATATACTGTTTTCCTGCTTCAGGCTCAAACTCCCTCACTTTTTTTCTCCACACATTTTGCAGATGTGCCAGTAACATGGAGAATTTTGTAGAAACCTATTATAATATTTCAACAGTCATGAATAGTTTTCCAGTTCAGTCACTGGTGCCTCCTGTACAGCTTTTTGAGTTGCTGTCGCTTTTAGCTTGTTTGCATAGCCTACACATGTAGCTAACACTCATTCCCAAACACACTAACATTGGTGCACATCTTGAATTAGGTTACAGACCAGTTAACCTGTAACTGAACCCAAAAGTTGATTTCAGCCAGGCTTATCAGCTAGGCATAAGACCCCTATACAAAAGGAGTGCAGCAAAATCTAGTTACTGGTTTCATAGCATACTTTAGAAAAAACACCTGAAGTAGGAATTCATGACAAACAAATGTATCAGACTCATAATTATATTTATTAACAAGGCCACAAATGACAACAGTGGGTTAGTTAATATTAGTGTTCAGTAATGCATAAACATTTATATAAAAGGAATAATTATTCTTCATCTACAGTGAGATACATATTTGTCCAGTCCTACTGAACCTGTTCTTACAAAAGAAGAACTTTACAGCATGTTAAAAACAGACTTATTCACTTATTGCTTTACACACTTTTCAGCAGTTACTTTAGCCCAAATCCTAACTTGTGCTTGCCTGAGACATTTATGAAAGTGAAGGATTGATGGCAAAGGGGGATTTGCACAGAAAGTTCAGTCATGCACATACATCTATTAGTTTATTTTCAAGTCAAAAGGAAGAGAAATTAAACTAAATCTGAAACAGAACATAACTACATCTCCCAAATTATTGTCTAAAAATGTAAGGAACCAGTGCAGTACACATTTCTCTGTTTTCTTGATACCACTTCCACATCATGAGGTTGAAATAACACTGATATTGTGAAAATAATAATGCCCTTTTTTGTGTAAGCTACTAAAAAAAAGAAAATACATACTTGAAATTGCCTGTTCAGGTGGGATGGAACTTTTACCTACTTTGTAATGTCACAAATCTGATCAGTAGTATATTTCTGACTTATCTAGATAAAGGGGTGGGCTCTGCTATCAGTCAATCAGAAATATGTACTGTATGTAAATGTTTGTATTTGTATCCTCACATGCACATGATCAGACTGTCTATTTCAAGGGCCAAAGAAGGCTCAGGTAAATACATGATAAAAATTTTGGGATAAAAAAAATAAATACAAATTAAATAAGCACGCACAGTGATATGTCAGATAATTTAAAAAGTAAAATTACAGACTGCAGTTTTAGCTCATAAAACAGATGTAGAACAATTAACAGTAATACAAATGACAGAACTTGATGTTGTTAAATGAACAAAGATGATGAAAGGAAAAGAGGCTAAAAATGGATTGGAAAGTCACAGTGTTCATGGTTCATTAAATAAATTGTGTTGCATATATTTACATTCTATTGAAAGTGAATGATCAGTAAATGGGCTGTACAAATTAGCTCCTGTCGTTTTGGTCTATTGCAAATTATTAATAAATGGTCGGTATAAATTAGCTCCTGTTGTTTTCAATATGCTGTAATATGAAAGGATCATAGCATGGTTGAAGCAGATTAAATGCTGTGCTCACCACTGTGCAGTCAGTAGGTTTTAACCAGGCTTAGTGGATCATAGCCCTTGGAAGACTCAGAAACATATAGTAACTGTTTTACAGTGTCACTGCAAGCATAACACTCTGCGACTAGTTGCTCTGGAACAACCTGGTGGGACATTATTTGACAGAATTTTAATGAAAATGTTTTTAGTGGAGGGTTTTAATATTCAACTCTTGCAAAGCCTTACCCACACCAAGTCATACGGCGAACACAAAACATAGGAGACACTATAAAAATACAAGATGGCCATTCTAGTAATTACATTTTAAAAGGAGACACGGCACTGAGGTATTGTGGTAAAACTAGTTTAGGCAGCCAATAGTGGTCAGGACAGGAGTCATTAAATGGTCAACTCCATTTAAACCCCCAGTTACATTATTACTCATGACTGGTAAACCACTCAGGGAAAAGGCTTTTCTATGATGACTTAGGCAGTAAAAGAAAATTGTAAATTAAAGATGCAGGCTGGGAATATTTCGATTAACAAAATCATGTTTTTAAAACTGCCCTGTTGGGCTGTATGTGTAATATATTTATTATATGAGCATACTCTAACAGTAGAATCACTGTCATACCTGTTAGCCATGAAATTCCAAGTTTGAAAGCGAGTAGTTTTGATGACGTGGTACAAATCGGCACATACATAACATATTACACACTTTTCAGTGAGCCCTTTTGACTTGACAGCATCACTTTTCCAGCCAGTGGCCAAACATCTTGGTTTGCATCTTTAAATGAATGTCTTGACAATGACATGGATTTGATCAACTCATCGACATTAAATCAATCATCGCTGTGAGGTCGTCTTCAACTCCCCTTGTCCCCCACGCCCAGCCCCTCCTGTGGCTCGACGATCGTCACCGTGACGATCATTGCGGCGAAGACCCCAGGTGTTGCAAGCTGGGGGTGCTGCTGCCTGGGAGGGGTACCGGGCTCGGTATTGTGCCTCCATCTCCTCAACCCAGGCGGTGCCCCAGTCCCAAATGGGCATGGGGTCCAGCTCCCCAAAACACTCCCCTCGAGCCGTGGGGAACAGGGCACTGAGGGGCGATGCTGGAGGAGAGAAGTCTGGAAAGGAGACAGTGGGACCCAACTGAAGTTAACACACACAGCATCATACAGGACATATCATCAGACTATGACAGAGAGATATGATGAGAATTTGACATGGTGAGATACTGATATGATTTGAATGTGATTTGAATGATACTGATATGATTTGAATGATTGATTACATCTCACACTGTTTCTCTAACCCTGTGTCACAATCTGTCGGTTGTGAGGGCTTGCTGTCTAATACCTTGGTTGTATCTTTGGTAGTTCCTTAAGTTTTGATTCTGGACACATTTTTTTGATTCCGACTCTATGCTTTATTGCCAACAACACTGTCCTGTATACAACTGGCCCCTCAGTGACACCTGTTCTGACCACCCAACAACATTGCTTTGAAAATATTCAACAAGACTTCTTTGTCCTCCACCTATTCCTCTATCCCAAAACAGAAATGCATGCACTTCATCAGAGTTAGAATATGCTGACACCGTTGTATAGGTCTGGACTGCTCAGTTTTGTTCCATTTCCATATCAGCCACCCTTAGTCTAAAGTTAAATCCAGAATTGGATACCCTTGTAAAAAATCACTGTGATCTTTACAATTAAAATGAGAATTGGTTCCCAACTGACTTACTCGGTAAACAAATTGTGAAATAATAATAGAAATCATGATAGAAGAGAGCTATGACATTTGTGACTATGATAAGAGACATGAGTCGTTTTACAGTGCAAGAGAGCTTCTTTTACCATATCAACAGTAAAAACATGAGGAATGATCCCTCTCCCAACACACTTATAAGGGTTTTTAAATTGTCCTCCTTCAGGTTTAAGAGAAAACTGACAAGTCTGCCCTATGGCCCTGGTCAAAAGTAATACGATATCTAGCGGGACACAAAGAGAGTTACACATCGCTTAGGTGTTCTAACTTTTGAGCTCAAGCACACAGGAACACATAAATAAATATTAAAATATGGAAATATCTTGACCCCTCCCACCCTCCCATTTCACAAAATGAAAAAATGGATTGAAATTATTGGAGTGCATTTCATAATAACATTCACACCAAATAACTATAAGACCACTTACAGTTTTTCCCGATTGCTAACAAGCATCGATCAATACTGAAGTTACATTAACAAAACTCTTCACACAGTCAGCAAAACAGATGTGGACCAAACTGTGAATCATTTTTCATTGCCTTCACACAAAATGCATTCAATGAACACATTCCCCAAAATCCATGAACTCTTTTTTCATTCATACTCCACCACCTACAAAATTTATTCACAGTTCTTTGTTTTCTCAGTTCTCAAAACTGTTAAAAACACATTCAAAACAGAATGATTTCTGCAGTAACCAGATTGAAAGATAAAGAAAATGTTTAATATTTGTTAGAAAATGTTAATAATAGAATATTTTATCAATCCAAACACAGTTGATTGCAGTTTCAGCTGAAAACCTACCCAAGGGTTGTACACTGGGCTGTACCCTTTGATTCAACCTGGCAAAAACACACGCCGCAGTGGAAGAAATGTGATTGGTCAGAGAGCCACCGTGGATGTCCCAGGCCAGAGAGGAGCTAACATCACAATGTGTGCAGCACTATCCAATGATGGTTTGCTGTTACACAAACCACTCATTGGCCCCTACAATACAGAGAGGCTAGTGATTATACTATCCTTGTCTGTTTGTTATTATTGCAGCCCTGGAGTTTTGGGAAATTAGTTTTTTGTTTGAACTTCTTATTTTTCAAAAGTATAGCTCTGGAAAAAATTAAGAGACCACTGCACCTTCTTCTTTCCTTTCCAAAAAAGTTGAAAAGGAAAGTTTTGAGTGAGGAACAGAAGCATTCAATTTGCAGTGGTCTCTTAATTTTAACCCTTCTGTTCCTCACTTAAAACCTTCCTTTTTTACTTTTTTGGAAAGGAAATAAAAAGGTGCAGTGGTCTCTTAATTTTTTCTGGAGCTGTATAATTTACTATATGCAAAGGTATGAAAAAAATAAAGGATATTCCTTCAAATGCCTGCATTTCTGATTCATTCTTGTTCCGTATACAATGAGGGAAAAAAATATTTGATCCCCTGCAGATTTTGTACGTTTGCCCACTGACAAAGAGATGGTCAGTTTATAATTTTAATGGTAGGTTCATTTGAACAGTGAGAGACAGAATAACAACAAAAAAATCCAGAAGAACGCATGTCAAAAATGTTATAAATTGATTTGCATTTTAATGAGTGAAATAAGTATTCGACCCCTCTGCAAAACATGACTTAGTACTTGGTGGCAAAATCCCTTGTTGGCAATCACAGAGGTCAGACGTTTCTTGTAGTTGGCCACCAGGTTTGCACACATCTCAGGAGGGATTTTGTCCCACTCCTCTTTGCAGATCTTCTCCAAGTCATTAAGGTTTCAAGGCTGACGTTTGGCAAATCGAACCTTCAGCTCCCTCCACAGATTTTCTATGGGATTAAGGTCTGGAGACTAGGCCACTCCAGGACCTTAATGTGCTTCTTCTTGAGCCACTCCTTTGTTGCCTTGGCTGTGTGTTTTGGGTCATTGTCATGCTGTAATACCCATCCACGACCCATTTTCAATGCCCTGGCTGAAGGAAGGAGGTTCTCACCCAAGATTTGAAGGTACATGGCCCCATCCATCGTCCCTTTGATGCGGTGAAGTTGTCCTGTCTCCTTAGCAGAAAAACGCCCCCAAAGCATAATGCTTCCACCTCCATGTTTGACGGTGGGGATGGTGTTCTTGGGGTCATAGGCACCATTCCTCCTCCTCCTAACACGGCAAGTTGAGTTGATGCCAAAGAGCTCGATTTTGGTCTCATCTGACCACAACACTTTCACACAGTACTCCTCTGAATCATTCAGATGTTCATTGGCAAACCTCAGACGGGCCTGTACATGTGCTTTCTTGAGCAGCGGGACCTTGCGGGCGTTGCAGGATTTCAGTCCTTCACGGCATAGTGTGTTACCAATTGTTTTCTTGGTGACTATGGTCCCAGCTGCCTTGAGATCATTGACAAGATCCTCCTGTGTAGTTCTGGGCTGATTCCTCACCATTCTCATGCTCATTGCAACTCCACGAGGTGAGATCTTGCATGGAGCCCCAGAACGAGGGAGATTGACAGTTTTTTTGTGTTTCTTCCATTTGCGAATAATCGTACCAACTGTTGTCACTTTCTCACCAAGCTGCTTGGCAATGGTCTTGTAGCCTATTCCAGCCTTGTGTAGGTCTACTCCCTTCAAGAGTGTGCTCCTAATCTCAGCTTATTACCTGTATAAAAGACACCTGGGAGCCAGAAATCTTTCTGATTGAGAGGGGATCAAATACTTATTTTACTCATTAAAATGCAAATCAATTTATAACATTTTTACATGCGTTTTTCTGGATTTTTCTGTTGTTATTCTGTCTCTCACTGTTCAAATAAACCTACCATTAAAATAATAGACTGATAATTTATTTGTCAGTGGGCATACGTACAAAATCAGCAGGGATCAAATAAATTATCCCTCACTGTACATTAGTACAGTCAATAAAGTGAGGTGTTTTTCTTATTCTATAATCAAATACTGATTTATGTGAAAAATCATTTTAAAAACGATAAAAAAAGATAAAACTTTGTCATTTATGTAATGATCCCTGTTGTTAGTGTTTTTTAGGTCAGGGTGTTATGAGTGACAATGTGTGTTTCTGAGTGAGAATTGTTGCCAGTGTTATGGTTGAACAAGCTAATTTTGAGACATGTATGAAGTGTTTTGTTGGTTTTAGTGAGTTTTGGAGGTGAGATTAACTGTTTGGCAAAGATGAATGTTAGAAACGCAGACTGTGTGAAGAGTTTTGTTATTGTGGTTTCAGTATTGACCAATGCTTGTTAGCAATCTAGAAAAACTGTAATATGAACATACTTAATGACAAAACAAAATTGACTTTCAGACAAATTTTGGTCAGTAACGCAAAGACACCATTCAAATGTGTGCAGACTTTTTTCAAACATTGTTCCATCCCTTTTGTTTAGCATATGCCACAAAAGCTGAGCAGATATCTTGTGTTTAGAAAATGTTGGATTGTATAACGTTATCCATACAGCAACCTTACCAGCTACTACAATTGTGTGATTCTGAAATTACTTGAATCAATTTCTGTGTTATAATTACATTTGTTCACATTATAGGAAAGGCCATGTTGCTTTGAAGGCATAAGAAAAGGACTGGCTGAATTTGGGTGTTGGTCGGAATTCTTGATCAGCAAGGGCAAATTACAAAAATGTTGGTCCGAAATGGCTTAAAACACAACAAGTCACCTTGTCTGGGTACTTCCTGTTTTACTCATTTGGCAACATTGGCAGGGGTCAAAAGCCTTATTGATGATCAACTATAACTTCCCTGATACACACACACACTTCTGTAGAATTTGGACCAAAAGCAACACACAAATTAGGAAAAATTAACAGACAAACGCAGTAAAGTTGAATCAGTCGACTCCACATTTGGCTGATTGATTAAGTGCTAGTGAGAATGATTGCTTGCTAGCTTGATTTGCTGAGAGGTCCTTGCCACCCCTGAGTTTCTCTCTCTCTGTGTGTGTCTGTCTTTCTGTATCTGAAGATACAGTAGATGTGATTGAGATGAGTGTAAGTGCTGTGCTGTGAAGATGTATTTGTCCCCATTTTGACAGTTGCATATTTGCCAATTTTGTGTTATAATTTTAGATTTAGGTTGAAGAAAAATTTAGAAGAAACCTTTTTTTTTTTGAATGTAGACAAATACCATTTTATGGCACTGTGTGTCTTATTGATTAGTGTCAGGGGTTTCAGCAGACAACTGCTTAAATGCGATGTCCCTAATTTTCACCCACTTTTTGGAAGCTGAATTACAACAACAGCACATTCACAACAAATCTCCCCTCAGTTTGCTTTTGGTTGACAGTCTCACCAAAGATGTAAAAACTATATTTTTGGACAAAGGAAGGGTATGTTTTAGATGGCACCTAACCTATTCATTTCTTATTTTCTCACTATTTCACAGGAGATCATAATGGAATCAGACTACACCAATGTCTGCTGTAAATCATTATATACTCAGCTGTTAATTGGACTTCCAGGAACCTTTTTAAGATTACCTGGTAAGAGTGCACCACTCTGTGGTAGTTGGTGGTAACACATCTCAATTAACCTGTTAAATATGATTGGCTACTTTTATGCAACTATACTCAACAATTTAGAGCACCTATCATCATTATTGAATAAAGTTTCTCCAATTCTTGCCTGAGTAGGATGCTCCGCTCATGGACTCAGCAGCCACGGCAGCCAGCATGTGGGCAAAGTTGGCGTCGTTCATGAATGAGCCGTCTGATGAGCTGATGAGGCTGGTGCGGGCACTGTTTTCCATATTGCCCTCTGACACAGAGCCCCAGCCATTCCACAGCGACCCCTCCCATTCGCTGCAGAGCGACGAAGGCGTGCTCTGAAACCTGGATGGCCGTAAACCCACAGGCTGAGACTCCTGGTCATCAGTCGTCCCGTCTTCCAGTTGATCAGAGGGAAGGGGCCCACATATGTAGCCCAAGGTGGGTGTGGGAGAGAAGGGGCGGGACAAGGAGGAGGGAGGAGTGTCCGACATGTTGCTGGAAATAGTGAGGTAAGGGGTGAATTAAATAAAAGCTAACAACACTGATTGAATATTACTGACAAATGTTTTTTTTGTGTAGTGTTAAATGTTCTCATTCATCAATGTAGTGAAATAAATAGTGTGTAAGTATCTCCCTTTAATCAGTGACTCTGATTGTAACCCTCTCTCCCTGCAACCATACCTGAGCCTCCCAGCCCTGGGGCTGAGCTCCAGGTACTGAGTGAGGTTATCATGTGAGGTTATCGTCCCATCTTGCTCCTCATCCAGTGACAGGCCGTAGGAGGCTGTGGACAAGCGGCTGTAGGAGGGGCAGCCAGTGTTGCTAGTGGGGGGGCCGCGGTGACCAGAGGCAGTGCACACAGACTGGCGAGACCCGGCATCTACCGTCAGCTTAGTGGACCTGCTAGACCTACAGTAGATGTGAAGGATAGACAGTCCAATTCAGACTAAATTCAAGACCTTTACAAAGTGATTTTCTTCAAGAGTCAGTCGGTATTTAATAATAAGGTTTTAAGACAATATAATCATTGCATTATACAGTAGGTAATATTATTTATCTGAGGAATAAAACAAAATTTACCTCGTAATTAAATATGTACTTTGAGTATAAGAGGAAATCATGCAGGGAGTCGCACATGATTATTTCACATTGTTGACATGTAAATTGTCAAGTACATTGAAATTGTAAGGGCGGTGTTGACTGCCATTCAATTAGCATCATCATCAGGGCTAAGAGCAAGGAAGAAGTACAATGGTTTCCCCAGAAGGTGACAGGAAACCAGTGTAAGCCATAGGGTTTTTCTATAATGGAAGAGGACATCGAGTGAAGCAGAGCATGGTGACTCATTACAGAGTGGGGAATGGGAGAAGCTGTGTATAGACTGTTGTCAAGAAGTGGCCACAGGAAGTTAACAAGGCCGTCCTGTGACAGAGCGTGAGAAACATAGACGTGGTCTTGTATCCCTTAAATAGAATTCCAGACACTTGTAGAAAATTTGAAGGCGCACTGAGGCTGTTCTAGAGGTTTGTTGTGCCCAACGCCCTATAAAGGATCCCTATTTATGTTGATGATTCCTTTATTTGGGCAGATATCTGGGCAGTATGTGCCTGACAAAACCAATCATCAACATTCCACAGGGATCTTATTCATACAACCCCACAGCCACTGAACAATTTAACAGATGGTACATCTATTGAGCTCAGTTTAAAGAGTAATGTCACCGTGTTATGTGTAGTAAGTGTTATCAGTTGTCCTGATCTTGGAACTGGGGCGGGACGTCTTGAACAGTGGCACAGAGAGAAGGAGGGAGTTGAATGAGTAGCCTTGACTCATTCTCATGGGCATGTAGACACTGGGCATTTTGTGTGTGTTTCTCACCCTTCCTCTGAACTGAGGCTATATGTGTCGGTCGTATCGTCCATGGGCAGTGGGGGTGGTGTCGACAACATGTCCACTAGTTGCAGTGAAGCGGAGTAGTGCAGGATGCGGGGCGACGCCATGGGCTTGACGCGCTCCGAACAACCACCTAGAGGAAACAGACACCCACAGGCACCAAATTAAATACAAAGAACTATATTCGAGAATAGTTGTTCTGGTGTGTTATTATTGTTCTAATGATAACTCACTAGATGTAAGGAACTGAGTACCAGGCCCTGCATTAGTTGAATCAAGGGTGCTACTTCTGGGGTAAAAGTTGAGTATCTCAAACGTTTGGCTATGTTCACGCTACGTGAGATTCTCAAGAGTTGGAGAGTATGCTGAGTCATTGTGCATGTGTATAATGTAGGTGTTAAGTGTGAATTCATGTGTGTGTGTGTCCGTGGAAGTACATGTGTGTGCAAGTCAAAACAAATGTATTAGTGCAAAATCGGGACAGTGCAGATAGTCCTGGTAGTCATGAAGTAATCATTCTCAGTCATGTCAAACTTAAGGCTTGGGGGGCAGATTCGGAATGGGCCCTCAGACTGAAAAAGCCGCACCGTTGACAGTATCTTAACCAGTTCCATCACAGAACTGCATAGACTGACTTACATATTCTCAGAGCACACACCTCAAATAAAACCACAATGCTATGCTCTGTTTGTGTAGACTGTGTAGTGGCCTTCCGGTTAAGTGTGGTATTAGTACCTGGTGGGAGCTGGCTGAGCCTCTGTTTGTAAGGCACTTCCCTTACAGCCAGCGCTTGGCTCCTTGGTGACACCAAAGGGGCACTGTTCACAGCATGGAGCTCTGGGGGAGGAGACAAAGTATGTGACTCAAAATGTAAATACTGACATTAAAATAATGTAAGGAGGGCACACTGATATTCACCTCGCTTGTAATTCTTTTCCCACGACTCCTTGAGCACACCCATCTTGGGTTGGGCAGGGGGCAGGGCCGGTCTCCATGGCAACACCTGGCCATCCTGGCAGAGTGTGGTCTTGATGACGGTGGGAGGTTGGGAGATGCACACTGTCTCTGTTCCATTCTGAGAGGAAAGTGAGGAGCTGTGGCAATGAGGTCTCTTGGGGCGTCGGGCAGGGCTGTTGAAGGTCTTTAGGCCATTTCCCGCCAGATCTACATAAAATGTCCCATAGACACCACAAGTGTCTGCCACGATGGGAACAGCCGAGTCCAGGGAGCCGGGGTCCTTGGCTGTGATGGGCAACGCTAAAGTAACAAGAGAACCATTTTGAAATTCTTTATTATCGTAATTGTTTTGCATCATGTTGCAGCGATAGCTAACGTCCTCCTATTATTGGCCGTTTCTGGCGGTTAGAGAACTAAATCAATTCAAGTTCAATTGATTTAGTCCCCCCCATGTCTTGCTTCTCAGTGCCCAGTCCTGTTTAATGTTATAAGATTATATAACCCCCCCCCCTTTTGGCCAAAAGCGTATAACATGTTCAGTGACTTGTTGCTGGATTGCAGCGTCATGGTTTTCTCAGAAACGTAGCTTAAAAACAACATACGACAACGTAATCAAGCTGGAAGGGTGTGATGTCTACAGAGCTGATCAGACGATAGAGGACTCCGGCAAGACCAGGGGAGGTGAGCTGTGCATTTATGTAAATTGTGTACAAACACTAACTTTACCAGGAGTAATTGCTCAACCATTCTGGAATACCTGATTATTAGATGCGGGCTTTTTTCCTTGCCTCTGGAGTTTATATCTATTGTTGTTATTGCAGTCTACATACCCCTGGATGCTAATTGTAAACTAGCAATGAAAGAACTGCAGGCTGCCATTAGCAGACAGCAGACAGAACACCCGGATGGTGTTTTTGTGGTTGCAGGGGATTTCAACTATTCAAATCTGAAAACAATTTTTCCCAAATTCCACCAAAATCTCTCCAGCCCCTCCAGAGGAGACAATACACTGGACCATGTGTATACAAACATATCGGAGGCTTACAAAGCCATTATCCTCCCCCACATGGTATAGTCGGATCATCTTTCACTTTTCCTACTCCCGAAGGATTTACAACCTCAAGCCACCCTTGACTCCAATTCGGACATTGAAACATATCCTTCTTCCGTTCTGGATTACATCAACATCTGCATCAACCATGTCACCAACCATAAACAAATAAAGACCTTCCCCAACCAGAGGCCGTGGATGAACAGAGGTCCGACAACTGCTAAAGGCACGCGGTGCTGTTTTCAGATCCGACGATGTGGAGGCCTACAGCTCATCCAGGGCCAACCTGAAAAGGGGCATCAAGATGGCTAAAAATGACCACAAACTGCGGATTGAGGAGCACTTCAATAACAACTCTGAACCCCGACGCATGTAGCAGGGCATCCAAGCCATCACAGACTACCGACCAAATAACCCCACCCCCACAGCCAGCGACATCTTTTTCACTGACGAGTTAAACAGGGTCGACGCCTGCTTCCACAGGGACAACAAAGAGCCAGCCATTAAAGCTGAACTCTCCTTAGACGACCCCCCCGGACTATCCACCGCAGATGTGTCGTCTGCACCGAGCAGGGTGAATGCACGCAAGGCTGCTGGTCCTGATGGGGTCTCCCGGCGTGTGCTCAGAGCATGTGCTGGGCTGCTGGCCGAGGTCTTTACTGACATTTTCAACCAGTCACTGGCCCAGGCGGTTCTTCCAACATGCTTCAAGACCGCAACAATTGTGCCAGTGCCGAAGCAGTCGACTGCATCTAGCCTGAGTCACTTCCGACCTGTCGCACTCACCCCCATGATTATGAAGTGCTTCGAAAGACTAGTTCTGGCCCACCTTAAGTCTTGCCTCTTCCCAACACTGGATCCCTACCAGTTTGCCTACCGGTCAAATGGGTCTACAGAGGACGCCATCGCCACAGCTTTACACTCTGCCCTGACCCACCTGGACAAAACCAATACCTATGTGAGAATGCTAATCATAGACTTTAGCTCAGCATTGAACATAGTCATCCCCTCTAGGCTGGTCAACAAACTCCATGACCTGGGGATCAGCCCTTCTCTCTGCAACTGGACTTTAGACTTCCTAACCAACAGACCCCCATCTGTCAGGTTAGACAACTTCACCTTCTCCACCCTGATCCTGAAAATTGGTGTTCCACAAGGCTCTGTGCTGAGCTCCCTCCTGTACTCCCTCTTCACCCACAACTGCGTTCCTGTACACAGTTCCAACACCATCATCAAGTTTGCAGACGACACCACAGTGGTAGGCCTGATCAGTGACAATGACGAGTCGGCCTACAAGGAGGAGGTCAAGTGCCTGGCGGCATGGTGCGCTGACAACAACCTGTTCCTCAATGCAAAGAAGACCATGGAGCTCATTGTGGATTACAGGAAGTCTAAAGGCTGCGGTCACACCCCACTTCTCATCGATGACACTGAGGTGGAGCGTGTGTCCAGCTTCAAATTCCTGGGTGTCCACATCTCCGAGGACCTCTCCTGGACCCTCAACCCTGGTCAAAAAGGCGCAGCAGCGCCTATACATTCCGAGGAAGCTGAAGAAGGCCCGCTTGTCTTTCCAGATCCTCGTGAACTTCTACCGCTGCACAATCGAGAGCATTTTGACAAACTGTGCCTCTGTGTGGTTTGGCCCCACAACGGGTGGTGAAAACCGCCCAGCACATCACTTGTGCCCAGCTCCCAGCCATCATGGACCTTCAGCGCAAGCGGTGTCTGCGCAGGGCGTGCGGCATCAGAGACCCTTGACACCCATGCCACAAACTGTTTGCCCTCCTACCATCAGGCAGGTGGTACAGGTCTCTTCGTTCCCACACCAGCAGGCTCAGGAGCAGCTTCTTCCCATCTACTGTAACCCTGCTGGACTCTGTGACCCATCCCATCAGAAACCATACCCACCTTAGTACTGCCTCTCAGGGACTTTGTTGCACCCTTGTACTACTTGTCTACCTCGGGACCCTCATTGCTGCTATCCCTGTGTTTCAGTTGCACAGATTCCATACACCTCTAACTTGCTCGATTGCACAGTCAGAATTGCCATTTGTACTTTTATTTGCCTCATCGCACAACTATTCATTCCCACTTGCACATACATGCATATATACATAATACTTGTACATTTTCTGCCCTCTCCTTTTTGCCTTCATTGCTCATTTAGAATTGCCGTTTTGCACTGTATTTGCCTTCATTGCACATCTATACATTCCACTTGTAACATACACTTTACTTAATACTTGTAAATTTCCTGCCCTCTTCTATTTGCATGTCTGGTTAGATGCTAACTGCATTTCATCTCGTACTGTTCAATGACAAAGTTAAATCTAATCTATACTTTAAGCACATATTTCAAATTACCTGAGTACTGAGTTTCATTATGAACTGTTCCTCGGCCAGACATTTTGCCGGACCGCGGAGGCAGGAAATTCACCAGAAATCTGCTCCTGTTTACAGGCCTGGTAAATGAAATGCTAATATCCACTAGTATGGAACGCCGCTTTGGTTTTAATGTATCAAAATTAAGGGGTTAAATAACACTATTTAACGCGTATAATAAGCCTTGAATAGGAACTATCTTAATTCTCTACATGTACATTCTTTTTTACATGTAAGGATTACACCATCATTTGTAATGCCAATGTCACAGTGATTAATCAGTAGCCTGCGTATGTAATGAGGTGCGGGCAGTTGGGTTCCACACCTATCGTTGCAGGTAAGGCAGCCTATAGTAGGCTACAACGGTCATGGGTGGAAGGAAGGGTCCTCCCATTCCCTTCCTCGGCTCAAGGTAGCTAGGACTGCTGGACAGATTTTTTACAAAAGATAGCCGGTGAGTGATGGAAAGGATGTTCGACCCAACAACAACTACAAAAACGTCAAAAAGACAATCTGTTTAATTTAGTCATCTAAGTAGTAAGGTGTCAGGTGTCATGATTTCAATACCTCAACTTTTTAATACCGTTTTCGGTCATGTTTGGACCTGGTCCATTCAACTAACGCACAGGTTATAGCTATCGACGTTAGCTTTGGGGCAACAGGGTTATCAGGATAGCTTGTCTGTAATACTAGGCTATTTTATTACGGGGATCTTTTTTATATTCTGTGCTTTTAATATATTTGGTTCTGCATTATCAAGGTGTTGTATGATAAAGTGCATGCTCATGTTGACTGCATGTCCCCCACTGTCAAAAGCTAGCTGGTAGAATTCCGCTCATCACCAAGCCTCCATTGAAAATTAATGAGCTGCCCCATCCACCGCTTGCTGTTTGAAACCACCTATAGCAGTAAAACAAGCCAGAAGTAATATAGTTTGCAAATACAATTTTTGTAAATAAATAGCTGCTTTTCAAGCCCCCTCACCACAGTCACTTCTACCCATGGGCCAGCTGAACTAGACTTGCCAAGTTTTTTCTTGTTTTTTTCTATTTAAGTCATAATAGTTACAGTAAGAACTGCTGGAAGATGATTCTAGTAAAGCTGTAAAGCAGAACTCACGGATTTTCCTGAAGCCAGGGTTCCCCTGGCTCTGAGCCCACAGGCCCTGGGACTTCTCCTCACTCTGAGCCGGTCTCCACACACCTGAAATCCAAGGAGAGTCTGGGGCCGCCATTCTGCAGAGACATAGGTCAATCAATTAACCAGCCAATCAATACCATGTACAGTGCTCTCCATGACTATTGGGACAGTGAAGCATTTTTTTACATCAAAAGTCTGGATTTAAAATCAAACGGTAAAGAAAACAGTCAATATAGAACCTCTGATTTTAGTTGCGGGTTTTTGTGCACATATTGATTTTACCATTTCGAAACCTTTCTACTCAGCAAATTGCAAATGGACTGTTAGGCCAAGAAAGCCTCTGCATGGGGAAAAAAAATGGTCACCGTAATAAAATACTTTGAAAAATAAAGTGCCCCACAGGAACACTCTCCAGGCATTGGACATGGATGTGTCAGCCCCCACAATTTACACGACTTCACAGGCAGAACTACAGTGGATACAATGCAAGCTGCAAAACTTTTTACAGTTTGGTCAAAAAGTACCGGGTCACTTCCATCGCTGAATATAATTAATTTTATTTGGAACGTTCAAGAAACATCTTGTCTGCTAAAATAAAAGCAAATGGCTGCCCTGGGATACAAAGACCCTTACAGTAAATATAGTTTGTCAATACTTTAACCTCATTATTTCATTTCAAATGTGAACTTAGAGGCAAAAGAAGAAAAAAATGCTTCACTGTCTGTATAATTACAACGGGCACTGTCTTTTGAATGGTAACAAAGTCAAAAGTTGGAGACACGAACAGTGGATCAAATCATATTAAACAATGACAAAAGCAAACATAGCAACAGCAAAACACTTATTTGTCGACATACCTGTGTTTGATGATGAGGTCCTCACTGGCCAACTTGTACAAACCTGAAAACCCAGAGTCACATTCACTTAGTCTGGATGATTCCCCAAAGATGGAAATCCATACAGAGGAACATTGAATATGGTAATGGAAATCCTGTCATTCAAAACTACCATGCAATCATGTCCCTAATAATACTTCTTAAAGAGCATTCCATGTAAAAGTCCAAGTCAACCAATGTAGATAAAATTGTGACATGTAAAACATGTAGTTTTACGTTAAATAGCCTCAGAATGTCTTGTTTCAGCCAAATAATATACATCAAGTAGCCAGTGCTAATCATCTACTCATGACAACATTGTGAATAGAACCTATGAATAGCTGATTCTATACTAAACATACAACATCTAAGCTAGTCCCCACTCCCAACCTAAATAGACCTTTGGATTTTCCGTTGCCGCATCCTAGCTGTTTGCTGGGCCGGGTGTGGCGGCGGTACAGGCAGGCGGCTGTCACCATCAGGGTGCACCACAGGAGGGCGCCGACACTCCCAATGAATGCTGGGTCTCTTAGCACAGACAGGACGTGAGTCAGATTACTGGGTCCGTCTGACTCGGGGGCCCCGTATCTCTGGGAATCTGCAGGAGGGTGGGAGTCTATGTTCACAGAGGCAGCGCAATTCTGATTTTTTCATATTTATCGGTCTTTTATCCCATCAGATAAGATCTTTTGTCAGTAATTGGGCTGCTTGTGTACTGTAAATGCAGCCCATGTGTCTTCATAAACACTATTACATACACAAATACAGTTTTATTCCAACCTTCCAAACCATACTAGATGCATATATCAACCCACAGCCTAATTCAAATATTTTTCCTGCGCCAGTGGAAAAGGGGACCACATATACTGAACAAAAATGTCAACACAATGTCTCCTGACATCAGATAGTGATCCAAAATAGATTATTTCTCTGAAATGTTGTATACAACGTAGTTTATCCCCATGTTAGTAACCATTTATCCCTTGCCAAGGGTTATCCATCCACCAGACAGGTGTGGCAGGAATGTTGAGTTATATTTTTGTTGAACATTAGCTTGTTGTTACTGACCTATGACCAGTCTATAGGGGTTACTCTGCACCCCAATGCCAGCTCCATTGACTGCTGCCACCCGGATCCAGTACTGTTTTCCAAGGTCCAGAGCAGTTATTTCCAGACTATGGGTCCCACTGTCCACTGTCCAGTTCAGGTATTGAAGCTTCTCTGACTGCACACACCACACCTGGCCGGGACACACAAACGGAGCTCAAAGAGGGAACCCTGGGAAGCATTACAGACAACTCTGTGTGTGCAAGTGTGATCAGTACTGTCTCACAAACCACTAAAGATATTATATTTATCATGTTGGCACTGACAATTAGGACACTCTAAGACATTGCTGATGATCTTATAGCAGACAGCTTAAAAAGAACTGATGTAACCTGAAAAGGAATATTGTTAAGAAATACATAAGCATTTTTTTCTGTTGAATTGGCAATCCAAGAATACAGTAAATGTTCTTCCTGGGTCGATTTACAGTTTTGACTTCAATGTGCTTGAAAGTTTACTGTATGCAAAGACGTGAATGTTCTTTTTACACGTAAGTAACATAACGAAATAATCATGTGTGTCCTGAATGTAATCGAGACTTATGTAATTGCTTGTCTGTCCACCGGTGAGCATGCGTTGTTTGTCTGTTCATTAGTGTGACACACATCAAGACTGCCAGTGGGCATGCTTCCTCTGTCCATTTCACATCTGTTGGCTACTGTCAAAATCTCTATCATTGTTAGCACCCTCTGATCAAAACACAGCCATGGTAGAAAGTATAATCATTGATGTACAATGAAAGCTTTTCCAGTCATTGGCTGGAGGGAGGGGGTTATATAATCTTATAACATTAAACGGGACTGGGCACTGAGAAGCAAGACACAGCATGTATTTTGTATGTATATCTGGTCCTTATTCTGCTCAAGAATTTATATTACAGTAATGATGTGTGTGTGATGTAGCTCATAAATGTGGTGAGCCGACAGCCGATTGTGGTGCTATAATGATGGTATCCGGTGGGATCATTCTTATAGGAAATTATGCTTAAACCTTTTTTGGCATAGACTCTGTGTGCATTTGTAATGACCAAACAGTGTGACTTAAAAAAACGTCTTCCATGCTCTCAACAGGGTCATAAAATACATTGCGGTGCATATATAATAATGCATATATAATACCAGCTGACTGGGGTTACTTTTTCAAACTAAATGTTTTTTTTTGCCATCTGGTTCTTACCTGGTATCCCTGGATGATGCCGTTGTGAGTTTCATAGGGGGGAGGCTCCCAGGTCATAATGACCGTGTCATTGTGGTCGGGGGTCATTGTTATGGATATGGACTGAGGTGGGGCGCTCGGCACTGTAGGAAGATCAACGTGTAATGGAAATGTAATAACCACACATACACACAGCCCTTCTTGATTCGAGTAATTGTTTTTAATCGTCATAGCGCAAAATGGTGCACACAACCATCTTTTTTCAAAGAAGCTAGACTACCCCTGAGTTACAATATCCAGGCCTAAGACATGTAAGTATTGTCATATTTTCTAATTCAGAGTTGATAACCAACCCAAACTGCTTTGAACCCTTACCTGTCTCAGGTATCCGTAGGTGCCTGGTGTTGCTCTCTCGCCCATACAGGTTGCTGCCATAGGGACGCACTTTGAACTCATACTTGTAGCCCCTCTTGAGTGGACCAACTAGGGTTTGAAAGTTGGGTAGTACCACCCTCTTAGCAGCCCAATCCGAACTAGCAGGCTGGAGAGAGCAATAGAGGACCTCAAAACCATCCAGGTAGTGAGGCTGTGTTGGGAAAGACTGGAGCTGAAAGAAAAAGAAAATAATTTTAAAGGGATATTTAGTTTTTTGCATATTACACTTAATTTTAACACATTTTTTTGTGTTGGTGCATCACCCATGCTTCTGTAGAATTTGCGCTGTGCCACTATGGTTATAGAACTTAATTTTGGAAAGGACGGAAATGCCAGTTAATTAATTTGGAAAAACTAGATCAATTAAGGCTGTGCATCAACACTGACAAACTACCTTGCATTGACAATTTAGATGAAAAACTACTGAGGAGAGTGAGCAGTATGGCCATTTGTTTTTGCCATGTATTTAAACTGAGCTTACAGAAAATTGTTTGTCCCTAGACTTGGACGGAAGCCAAGGTCATTCAACTTCCTGAGAATTTAGCTCTGTTGACAGATGTTAACAGCTGACTGATCAGTCAATACCTTATTCTTAGCAAACTGTTAGAAAAAATGTTTTTTAACATATAGAATCTCTATTGAACAAATCTATTTGAACAAACTAAAAACAGACTTTCCGCATATCTGTAGAACATTTACTGCACTGAATACTGTTTTATTCTTTGATATACAGCTCCGGAAAGACTTAAGAGACCACTTTTTCTTTCCTTTCCCAAAAAGTTGAAAAGGAAAGTTTTGAGTGAGGAACAGAAGCGTTCAATTTTCAGTGGTCTCTTAATTTTAACCCTTCTGTTTCCTCACTCAAAACCTTCCTTTTCAACTTTTTTGGAAAGGAAAGGAAAAGGTGCACTGGCCTCTTAATTTTTTTCCGGAGGTGTATTAACAAGAACAATCAATGGTTTCAATAAAATACTGTTTAGTATAGTATGTGTATGTAAAGTGGTGTATAGTATGTGCATGACAAGTAGTGTATAGTTTGTGCATGTAAAATAATGTATTGTGTGTGCAAGTGTCTCCTTGTGATGTGGCTGATCTCTGTACCTTCCACTGTACTTTAGACATGTTGGAGTTTGGAGACAGCACCGTCACATTCTCCAGAGCCACACGCAGTGCAGACAACTCTTTGTGAAGGTCCCTCTGTCTGGTGCTTAGGTCTTCTGCATAGGATGGTTAAAAACATTAACAGAAAACATGCTGATCATGAATTCAAGTTTCCTTTTGGTACTGTGTTATAAAAACAAATTTAATTTCTTTAATTTCCAACTTCAATTTCCTGAGGGGAGTGTAGCGGAGAGTGTTTCATTACACATTCAACAAATACCCAGCACATAAAGTAGCAGTGAAGGCCCAAGCTAAACATACTCACCCTCCACCAGTAACTGTGCACTGGCAGTGACCACCCCTACATCATTGACAGCTGTGCAGGTATACCTCCCAGAATCCTGTGCCGTTACAAAGTGGATCTGGAGACTCTGGTCTGGATTCACTAGATACCTACAGACATTACACCAGCACAACATTCAGTACAGCTGTACTGTGTAGAAGCTATGGTTAGAGAAAACCCCAGTAAAGAGATCACATTTTCATTACCAATTAATTAAAACCCATGTTTTAATAAATATGTTAATGTCTTTTATAGTTAACATGTGTTACACCTCATGCACTTCAACTGTCAAGGACAGTTTTTAGTCTAATGTACGAATGCTTATTAATAAGCAAATAAGTGAAGAATCACACCTGCCATTGGGCAAAGTGCCCTGCTCACGGCTCCACTTTACAGCAGGCTTGGGGTCTCCTTTCGCTTCGCAAGAGAATTGGGCAGACTCCCCTATCTCCACCGACACATCCTGAGGCTTCAGCACCAACACTGGCTTCGCTGGGGATTGACGAAGTATGGGCAAGTATGAAAGTATGGTTATTGAAATCATATCTCTATGCATTTAATTGCAGTCCATTCCAGGTCCCTATTTTTTGTAGCATAAATTTTTTGTAGCATATCATAACTTTTCAACAGTGCTGTTGCCAACCCAAACCGTGGTGACTGGTGTTTTCACAATGTCATTTCCAGGACATTTTGAGTGACTACAACAGTTGCCTAAGCAGGTCAGTGCACTAACTCAGCTCTAGTGTAATAAGATTATCTAATCAACACTGGGATTATTTTCAACTAACTCAGCAAACCTTCCAACTATTGCTTTTTCTGGCATGATTTTGACACAAAAACACAACAAAGAAATATTAATTACAACCCGGTTCCAAAAAAAGTTGGGACGCTGCGTAAAATGTAAATAAAATCAATCAGGTTTAGTTTTTTAGCATTACACAACTTCTCCAGTCTTTTGTTGCCTCTGTCCCAACTTTTTTGAAACATGTTGCTGGCATCAAATTCAAAATAGGCATGTATTTTTCCGGGAAAAAAAAATTCTCAGTTTAAACATTTGATATTTTGTCCTTGTACTATTTTGAATTAAATACAGGGATAAATGATTTACACTTCATTGCATTCTGTTTTTATTTACATTTTACATAGCGTCCCAACAGTTTTGGAAATGGGGTTGTAAATAAATAACAGAATACTACATATTTGAAATGTGACAAATAAACTTGAAACTAGAATTACTCATATTATGGTATTCACCAAATGTATAGTTCAATTTTGCAATACTGTTTCACAGCTTTGTCATTCAATCTTTTTGTTACTTCATATGAGTGAGTGTCTGAAGTCCTTAAATCGGACAAGTAGATGCCACATGACAAGATTACATAAAATTCTTGACGTACAGTATAAATGCCTTAATTTCGGTAGATTTCCGACAACCTCAGAAAGTTTCCAGTAACGTATCCATGTGACCCTACCTAAGACAGACAGGCGGGCGGCCCTGCTCTCTCTTACTCCAATAGTGTTTGAGGCCACACAGATGTACATGCCAGAGTCATTCTTCTGGGCAGGGGCGATGATCAACTTTCCATTTAGCTCCTATAGGTCACATGGGGAACCAAAAAAATGTTTATTCCAGAGGATTACATGCTTTTTGGGAAAGAGTGGGGGTCAGGGGGAGTCATTAATGTCTAAATCAAATCTTTGTAAAACAGTGTGCTCTATTGATTACACAACACATTAAGAATAATTGAGACAAACTGATGAGTCAAAACATTATGACCACCTGCCTAATATGCTGTTGGTCCTCCATGTGCCGCTAAAACAGCACTGACATGCCGAGGCATGGACTCTACAAGACCCCTCAAGGTGTCCTGTGGTATCTGGCACCAAGACATTTGCAGCAGATCCTTAAAGTCCTGTAAGTTGTGAGGTGGAGCCGCCGTGGATCAGACTTGTTGCTCAATCGGACTGAGATCTGGGGAATTTGAAGGCCAGGGCAACACCTTGAATTCTTCATCATGTTCCTCAAACCACTCCTGAACAATGTGTGCAGTGTGGCCATATCCCTGCAGAACATTGCCCAGAGCATCACACTCCCTCCACCGGCTTGTCATCTTCCCACAGTGCATCCTGGTGCTGTCATTTCCCCAGGTAAACGGCGCACACGTACACAGCTGTCCACGTGATGTAAAAGAAAAAAGGACTCATCGGACCATGTGACCTCCTTCCACTGCTCCAAGGTCCAGTTCCAATGCACGCCCATTGTAAGTGCTTTTGACAGTCAGCGCTCTGACAGGTCTGCAGCTACACAGCCCCATACACAGCAGGGTGTGATGCACTGAGTGCTGAGACACATTCCTCCCGTAACCATCATTAACATTTTCTGTGACTTGTGCCACAGTGGACCTTCTGTGGGTTCAGACCAGACCACATTGCCTTTGTTGCCCTCGCACATCGATGAGCCTTGGGCACCTAACACCCTGTCGCCGGTTTGTCCCTCCTCGGACCACTGTCGGCAGGTACTCACCACTGCTGACCGGGAGCACCCCACAATCCTTGCCATTTCAGATATGCCCTGACCCAGTCTTCTGGCCATAACAATTAAAGGCCCTTGTCAAAGTCACTCAGGTCTTTACTCCTGCCCATTTCTCCTGCATCCAACACATTGACTAGGGGAACTGATTGTTCGCTTACCATCTAATCTACCCAGACCTTGACATGTGCTCTTTTTAGGAGATGATCAACGTTATTCACTTCACTTGTGAGTGGTCATAATGTTTTGGTTCATCAGTGTACATACTGTAATTGATTGAAGACTATCCCAGGTTGGTATAAATTAAATTTCAACTTGTGTCACGTTCAGAAATTAACTCAAATTGGATGAATTCAAATATTAAATAAAACTATGTTTTGGAAATCAATTTCCTGCACTGAAATGCATAGCCTGACAGCTATCCCATTGTTTCTTCCCCATGTAGATATGTTTAGACATCTCTCACAGTGTAGTGCTGGTCTGTGTTATTGATGGGGACCCCATCCTTCCTCCAAGTGACATTGGGTTCAGGATGGCCCACTGGTGGGCTGCAATTCATCACCACCACCTCCCCCACTGCCACCTCCATATCACTTGGCTGCACCCGGAAGTCCTCTCGCAGAGCTGGAAGAGCACAGCACAGAAAAGGTCCATAAACAGTGAGTCTGAGACTAGCTGGTTTAAGGCCATATCATTACATTGCATTAAATGATAAAAAGTAAGTCTATACGCCTACTGTTCATTAACAAAACCTGGGAAACATGTGTGCAGCACAAAATGCAACACTGCTTGACTTGGCTTCCCCTAAAAATTTTGCCACAGAAAACAATGAAAAACATTAAGGTAACCCAGATCAAGTAATGAGGAAATGTTCAGTGAAATCTGAAAGGATAGTTACAGTATGTTAGTTTCAGCCAATTAGAATTGCACAAATTGTTTATGTCCTGCCCTTAATTGACAGATTAGTCAGTAGAAGTTGCAAGCAGCATTTGGAAGACACGCCATTTTAGACAGACCTCGCTAGCTTGATTTTGCTATACTGAACTGTTAAAATATTACAATAACTACCACAAGAATTAAGAAATATCATGTACGCTTACACTGGTCTAGTGCCATAAACTGCAGGAAGAATATTTCCAAAAATATCAAGGACACAGTGCTAAAGTTCAATAAAATGTATAAGTGAATTCTTAAACTGTATGGCTAAAAACCAGTTCAGCTATACCTACAAAGGTTACGATTATCAAAATAAACCTAAATTGGATATATAAAGATTAAACTATTTCACAATAGATCTGCTGTTTTAACTAAATCGTTTCTGATTTGCACCACCAATTTAGCTGCTCCAGGGAAGATTCCCTAAGCTCAGGAATCCAGTGCTCTCCAGTTGACCCTATTGTGAGTGCAAACAGAGGCTGGGTGTCAGCGGTCAATTACCAGAGTGTTTGTCCTGGAGAAGTGGGTAAACATTAACAGTGGGCTCCTTAGTAATCACAAAGACAATACCCCAGCCTTTTCCTTCATAGCTTGTTCACCAACGTTTTAAATACAAAGCCAATTTGTTCTCAGCTATTTTTATTCCATAGCTAATACACAAACTCATGTCCCTCTGAAGCAATAACAGTACTGAATCGCAGTACATAATGTAATAATGATGATCATCTCCAGTCCCACCAATACACGTCCATCAACACTGAAAGACAGTCTTACCTGCGATATAAAGAGAGGCATTGCGGCTGGTGGCCTTGCCCGCGCTGTTTCTTGCCATGCATGCGTACACGCCTTCGTGTGACTGACTCCGTCTTCCTGGCACCACGCTCAGGAAGAAGAGGCTGCCCTCCGGCAGGACAATGGGCCGGGATTGGCTATCCAGCTTGGCCATCTCCAGGGGCTGGCCATTACGGAGCCACTGGATGGTGGGCTCAGGTGTGCCGTCGGCACGGCAGGACAGTGTGGCGGGGCTGCCTACCTTGACCACCACATCTGAGGGGTGGTGGACGATCCGCGGGGGCACCTCAACCCCCTCCGCCTTTAGTCTGGACCCTGGAGAGAACAGTGGAACAGTGGACGTTAGATTCCATTCTGCTTGATGTTAGCTACTTGTCTCTCTGCCAAATGTTTTGCTTTACAAAGCCATCCAAATCAAATTCTTTACCAACATTTAACTTTTTTATTCAGCTTTATTTGGACATGGATGTAGCATTTTGCTATCTCACTGCATCTGTTGTAACTAAAATATATATATTTTAAGTACTATTGCCTGAAGTTCAAAATTGCAATGTTACAAGCCCAGCTTCGACGCGATTATCAGGCACTATCTACTTAATGATATATTTGGTGATTTTTGGCCACTGGTTGTAAAAGGGACGCTGTTGATGGAGCAGCATCTGTGCCATGAAACAGCATCTATGCCTTTCTATTACCTGTAATATTAGACAATAAAAGAAGCATCCAGCGATCATACATTGTTTATTCAGGGTAGGCCTGCCAACAACAAGGTCAACCTGCAGGTGGATGCTGGATAAAACTGCCAAGTGGTGAGAGTAGAGAGCTTTTGGCACCAATTATGTTAAAATGGTCACCAAGCACAAGAGTTTCAGCGTATTAACTAGCTAAAAAGATTGGTTAGCATCGAGTATTTGTCTCTTGCCTCCTCCCAGTTAAAATTAAAGGTAGTGTTGAGATCTACATTCAACTTCCACAACAAAATTGCCGGCTGAAAACTGAGTTCTGCCCCTCCAAAAAGATTTGTAGTTAACTAACATCCTTCATGGGACTTGCCCCCCCCCCAAAAAGCTCAGTCTGACCTGCTGAAGAGTGATTCACCATCAAAGCAGGACAGATGATGTTATTATATCAGTGAACACAGACAGAGTCTAATGCTTTCAGCCTTACCATGGGACAGGGTGAAGGTATCTCAGCAGGCTGTAAGCTACCAGCTTAGTGGTTGGTCCCTACCAGTCAGTGTAGTTGGCTCAGTTTTCCCCATTGAGAGGGCTTTTATCTAGGTTGAGAACATCCAAAAATGGTGGTGTTGGCCTTGGCAATCTTAGCCCTTTTGCTAAGATTAGCCCTTTTGCGTAATTCATTAATTACGCAAAATTAATGACCTAGCCCTTTTGCGTAATTCATTAAAATAATGAATAACTCTCGACATGGAGCTACTGAATGTCATGTTCCTTACTTCCAAGGCTATCCCAGTCAATTAACTAATCACTGAGCATAAATGTGATGTGAGTAAAACCCTGACTTAAGCTTGATGAATTTACTGCCCTAAATGAGGTCTACTGTTTATAGTCTTTGTGGGACCTATACAGCTGTCTTCACAGAGTTCCAATAAGACCTCTTAATCATGACAGAAAAGAAAATTGGGAGGTTTTTTTTACCTAGCCTGGAATGACTAGCCTAGAAAGATTGCGATTACTGCAATCTACTTTCCAAAATGTTTTTTGGTACAGATACAAAGTTAACTTAAACTAAACATTCCCCAGTGAAGCAGTGATGAAAACATCAGGTTCATTAAAAGAAAAACAATATGAAACTGCACAAAACTGCCAGGATCTCAGATCAATGGATAAACTCAAAAGTTCTTGAATTCTGCATGACTTCACTATAGCTGGTCTAGATCCTGTTCCAACTAAACTGCTGCCTTGATGTCTACCAAAATAAAAACAAATTACAGTAAAAACAAGAAACCAGGCAAGCCTAGTTCAGCCAGCCCGCAATAAAAGGTGATGATCATTCAATGGATTCGAACCTGGGTCTCCCGCGTAAGAGTCTGTCTTTAACCACTACTCCACAGAGCTCTATATCTGCTGAGAGTTCGTATAGCATTTCAACATTAGATCATTTTGTAACACATTGACATCACAGCAAGTTTCAATATGTCGCTAGACACATTAGGCATTGTGTTCACCTGACTGACGTTTCTTATTACGTTTACCTCCACCACAAATAGCATCTATGAACTGTATGGCTTTTACCACTGGCCGTTTTAACAGCTTATTTGTCATTTGTGAATGACACTGATACAATAACTATTAATATAGGTGACGATAACTGAGTTTTTTGTCAACTGAAAAGATGAGAGAATCATGTAGCCAGCGAAGTGTTTGTCTATCCTGTTTGGCTTCCTATAACGCAGCTACTGAAGGTTGTAGTCAGTGAAGTTTTTGTCTGTCCTGAACAAATCCTAAGGCATAATGTGTTTTAACTGTGACGTGAGTCGAACGCGGGACCGGTTGCTCCGTAGTCTGCGTCTCTAACCACTACGCTATTTAACAAGGGGTAGTCAGTCAGTCAGTCAGGCACTCACTCACTCAGTCAGTCAGGCACTCAGTCAGTCAGTCAGTCAGTAAGAGACATTCACTCCTCTAGGCCCGCTCCGCTTACGCAGTCAAGCAAAAATCCTTTAATAATAAAGCCATAACTTGAAACAAAACATTTTGTAATTATTTGTTTTACCGTTATTTTACCAGCTGAGTCTGTTGACAACAACTTCTAATTTTACAGACACAAACCTGGGAGCAACTGTCTTGCTGAGGGACAGAACAACAGGGTTTTTCACCATGATGGCTCAGAGATTACAACCACTTTTCTTTTGCTTACTGTCACAATGCTCTTGACCTCTAGCCTAGCCTGCTGCCCAAACCTTCAGCCTACATGTATGAAATCTGCCAATCCTCAAAAGAAATTATGAAAAAAGCTATTTCCTGGCAACTCAAAGCCTTCCAGAAGACAATTAACATACACAAAACACTTCAGTCTGGTATTAGGCCTGAATCATAGTACTGAGAACACACTCTAAGTAACATTTTCAATGGCATCAGGCCAAGGCTCTGCATTTGTCCTTATGCCTCTTGTTCTTGGTGCCTTCAACACCACTGATCATAAACTTTTCAAGGAAAGAGACCTGGTTCACATCTATCAGAAATACAGTATATTAGTTTGTATCTGTGGATTGTCTGTCCTCACAGAAATCAACGATATGTTCCATTGTTCTTTGCGGTTACGTTTTGTTTTCACTATACATTTCTTTCTGTAAATAAAGATTATCTTGGAGCTGTACATGTAGTAAACCGAAAACAAAATATCTACATGTAATTCAAAATGTAATATTAAACATTAACACTGAATGTTTTGTCCAGAAGCCAGGTCTGTTTGAGCTTCAATCAGCTTCCTTATCATTGTTGACATGGTTAACATTCCTGAAAAATGTAAAAGGTAAACATAGCATAGCTTATATATTAATTCTATATGATAATGCAATGTGTTCTATCAAGGACAACAATGACAATAATGATAAACAAATATAATCAGCAAATTCTAGCTTCATATGCGCTTGTTTCCTGTTGACCTTGCCTCGGTTTGAAAGTCCACTGAGTTTGGAGGAACCTGATCCTTTACTCCTTCAGCCCCCCAAAATGTAGAAGGATGTGAAACAAAATGGAAATGTTCTCGCCTATTTTTTCAAAACCCATAGGATTAGAAGGTGGCAGGGAAGGTACCTTTGTACTTCTCATCCAATGGGTTTTGAGAAGGAGACGAGACGAGAGAGGCTGTAACAAATCAAGGACAAGTAAGTAACCGGTCAAGCAAGCTACAGTATATTATACCAACAGCCTGTCCAGAAACAACCATTAATTTCTACCCTCTATAGTCAAAACACTTGTGGAGATTGGAGACACATTGTTGGGTACTGACATGGTGAGCACTTCACCTTTCCTTCTTAAAGTGTATAGACGATTTAGGATTCTGCAAGTCTCTTAGGTTTGGTTTGGAATTGGTTGGATGTTTAATTTTTTTCCAGGACACACACCATTACTGATCTCGTGCTGGGCCTGGATCCGGACATAAGTCTGCCTGTTGAACATGGCTGGAGTAAACAATTCTACACTTTCCATATATTAGGTGATGACAGTACTGTTGAGTGTTATCCTACTGATACCATCCAACAGCGTGGCAATACAATTTACAGTAACTCAGTTTGGTGATCACTGATACTATGTATTGAATTGAGTCACATGTATTGAATTTTTTTATCATACAGTAAGACTGTGAAATTATATATTTACATGTTTCTTTTTTTCACACTTTTGATTCCAGTAAAGATGTGCAACCACTAAAATCTAAAATGCATCACACATATGTTGGGCATAGATTGTTTCCTGACTGTTCTGTTAATCCAGAATCTTTAGATAAACCACAATATAAATAAGAACCCATTGAAAGGAGCAATGTCTAGTATTTGTGTGGAAGGAATGTGAATTGCAGCAACAGTTCGCATTAACTCTCCCAATCCCCCGCTTCCCACTCTTGCTTATTTTCAATTTACAATTCACCAACAAATTTTTAGATTTTTTTTAAAGATGGTTCATGGTGATTCAATATTGCAATGAATGCAGAAACAGAATGCAAGAGTGATGTTTTTTCTTCTTTTAAAACATTTTCAAAACAATGCTTTTTTCCCAAGTGTATTCTGGCTCAGGCCCAGCCCAGAGTTTTCTGCTCTAAACCAGAACGGTTTGGTGGTTTTTTAAATTGTCTTGGAGGTACTCAGATTCAGAAACAATGTGTAGAAGAAACTAATGTCAGTGTTATGTTTGTGAATTAGCATCCCCCATTTAGTTTGTTCTTGTTCAAGCACTGTAGTTTGTTAAAAAGGTCCACATTCATTTGGGAGTTTTGATGTTGTGGTTATGCTGGCTAGCTCGCAAATGTGAGAAAGTGTTAGTGAATAAACAAAGCTATTTCTAAAGAACAAGTGTCCTTCCTACAAACATTACAGTCCATGAGTGTGGCATAGCCACAGATAGCACTGGAAGCCAGATGGCCAACTGGAAGTACAAATCTGAAGCATCCGGTTGTTATTTCCTCTACCCACGGGAAGAAGAAGCCAAGTAGCTGGAAAGTGGGAGCATATGGGGAGAGATGGAACTGTGCCACAATTTTGGAAATGCTTTCAATTATGAATTATTTGATCTTACTACAGTGTATCTTTTCCAGAGAGTAAATGTGTTAAGAAAAGAGTTGACAATTGGTTTGAAAAAAAGAGTGGACAACAGATTTACCTCTGCCCAAAGTTACATTGTTTACAGGTAGTGCAGAGCAAATTGAGTTACTGGACAGGTAGGCTTCACAGATTAAGTGCCACTCACAGAAAAAAATCCAATATATTCAAGAACATAATAGCATCGTGCTAGCGTGTGCTTGGGTCTTCTCACCTCCTTATGAGTTACGCCCACTTAGCTTAAGTAGCCACCAATTGAAAGCAACAGCTTGCTTGCTGCACTTTCTCTCTTTCCAGTGAAAAGCACAATGTTAGCTAAGGTAGTTAGCAACTAAGGTAGCTAGTACTACATTCCTTGGCTTGAGCGAAAAAACCTATAGATAGTTTGCTGACAATATTACAAAAATAATTGTTGTGCAATAAAAAGCCAGATGGTTGTGCTGTAAGCATTTTAGTATGTTAATATGATTAAACTTACTAGCTCCTTAACTGACACTGTAATGATGTATAAGACAACAAATTACCAAATTACATTTATTTATTCATCAATAAACATTTGGATGGGAAATACTGTTAGCCATCTCATTTTGCCCTAAAGTTGTGCAATCATCAGGAGCAAACATGACACCTACATTGCTTTGTGGTAGTCAAACTACAGTACCACACCCTTATGGTTTGGTCTGACAAAACAGTAAGATAACCAATCTCACTTCTTTCAATTTTAGCCAGATGGAATCTGTGTAGCAAAACAGAATGTAAGTTTGAAAGGTTGTACAATGCTCTTTTGAAAGGTTATTCTCCAAACTAAAACAGGAGTTACAGTTATGGTGAGCATGAATGAAGAAGAGTATGACTAAGATGCTAAAAAGATGAGAGCAGATGCTGAAAGCATGTGGTCCAGGTTCCTCAAATTCCAACTGAAGTAGTTTGAAGTGTGGTTCCTTTTTTCAAAATGGAGCAAGTGTACCCTGAAGAGTCAAAAATAGTGGGCACATACAGCACAGTGTACACCACACCTAGACGTAGCATCTGTTCCAGTGTCAGCTCACACAAGTAGGAAAACCCACCAAATACAGGCAGAAACACCAACGATTTCTTTGTCATGAGGTCAGCAGGATTAGAATCCCCATTTATTTTTCAGTTGTTTCATGGTATTGGATGACCCCAAGTATCAGGAAGTGAGGGGATAATGTTGTACTTCCTGTATAGGGCAGGAAGCTAAAACATTTGCAAGGCCTATTCACTACTGTGGCACTAAAGAATGGAAGAAAAGCTCATTTACAATAACACAATCAAGTAAGGCTCAAAGGGAAATCAGTCATCTGGGCATAGAGCACAGGGCAGTGGCAGTGTTCTCATGCTATTATTGGCAATGTCCTTATTGAGTACCAGTAGGAAAACATGACAATCACATAGAACAATATGGGAGGGACTAGGAAGAATGATATACATATTGATAAATAACACTTACACTGTAGCTATGCATTATTGAGTACATACTGCATCTGTGCCTGTGTTGATTTTGAAGCTTTACTCATGCATGACTTGGCATGTTTACAAATTGAGATAATCGTTGTATGTTGCAACATAAAATAAGCTAAATTTGCAAATGTAAATGCAACACCATGGGCCTACTCCTGATCATACGATAAGGCATTCTTGGCAGTGGCTTTCTATCAAAAGTTTGTATTGTTTCAAATAGAGCTATTTCCTGAGGAAGAGACTTCCCAACATCCTTCAATTATTTTTGTATGTATGTAGTATTGTGAGATGGGCTGACTTAACAGGCACTACAGGCTACATCAAGTTTGAATTTACTGAACAACTGAAAAGTAGAAATAATAAAATATACAGACAGTTTCCCAGCTTCTCAGAGTTGCCCCGCAAACAAAATACTTAACAGGACAAAATTAACATATTGGCCTAAAGCCTAGCTTTAGAAAGCTATTCTTATCCATAAAAACAGTGGCTTTGCTGGCACTTTATGATACTGGCATCTTAATGTGTAAACTATTTTTGAGATCAAGGTAAGTTGTTGAAAGAGAACACTAGAGAATTAACTTTTGTAAATACATGACATATAGGCCTACCAAGCAAAAATAACTTCGCCACGCAAATATTAAGGGGTAATAGGCTACAAGTACTGTATTAGGAAAAGCATTTTAGATGGAAATTGTAGATGGAAATGAATACATTTAGTAATGCTGTAACTAGCCTACATTTTTTTTTATTTCAATGCCTAAGATATTGTTGCCAGGTTTATATATTGCCAATAAATGATCATAATAAAGTATCATGTAAAAATAAAAACATTACCTGCAAGATTGCCAAGAGTTACGAAACATATCAACATATGTCTTATGAACACCTGCTCCTTCATTGTACAGTCTATTTCAGTTACCAAAAGAGTCCAAGCGAAATGCTTAATACATCGTTCACCTATCTCACTGAAAACGCGCGTTTCCTGTAAACTTATACGCATGAAGTCAAATTCTACTGGCGGGCGTTTCTTCTCAAGATATTTCCATTGTTACTTTATTTGACATTCCTTTATTGATTACTGCTTTATCGAAATCTAAGACAGTGCTAACGCAATTAGGAACAATCCGTATTGACTAAGCAAAGAGAGAAGAGGTAGGCAAAAGGGGCAAACCCACCCTAAAAGGGCGACACTCCCACATTTTAACTAACTCCGGACTGCAAATTAGTCTTTCATCGCAAGAGGCTTATACCACAGGTTTGTCACCAACTGCTAATCATTAAAAACATAAGTGGGATAAATGCCGAGGAATAAAAGCAGTGACACTGCATGAAAAATACACAGGATATAGCCAGCGGTCTACTTTGAACATTTTAAGACAGTTTAGGCCTATCATTCTTTTTTCAACAATAATAAGACATTTTAATCTGAGGCCATTCATTACATTCGTTTACATTCATTTAAATGTTCCCTTATTTGAGGTGCCAATTCATGTTATCAACTCAGGTAGCCTAACGCAATGTTGATCCTTACATGCTTTAATTGGAGCTATGTTTGGTTTTCTGCATCATTTGAATAATTATACAGTCGTCCATGTGGACTAGTTTTCAAATCTCATGTTTATGTCGAAAACTAAGTAGCCAGCAACTGTTCTATCAACACGGCATGGAGAGCCAGGAAATGTGGAGGCTCTCATGTTTTCTAAACAACTGATGGAAATGACATGATATAATCTGTTATGAATTCAAAACTATTTTAGAATTATTGCAATTATGTCAACATTTCTGATAGTTTATCATTGAAGTATTACATTTATTTGAAAAATAGGATGTTGTATAGTTTTTCAAGAGACACATTATGGAATGGAAATGCAGCTCATTTTGGATTACGTAAATGTGAAATTGAAAACATTGCATAGTAAATATATTCCCTGTAAAATGTATGCAGTCCAATGACAGTATGTCACACGTTTAAGTTATTTCAAAATGCATGAAAAATGGGAAATTCTATTTTACACATATCCACAAATATTTGAATATTTTTATGCATTGTTGTGTTGAGAAAAGCAATTTCAATTTCCATAAGCTCCAGTCTAGAGGATGGTTAGAATATATGTGCCCAGACCACAAGACCATGGGGCCTGGATAACAGGTCAATTTGCACATTTTCTTTCAGTCAGAAGACTGAAAGTCACATTTTAATTTTGCCAAAATGAAAACAGCATCTCACTTTTCCACACTGCTACAAAGTCATCAACTTGTAACAAGCTATATTACAGCAAAATTGAGTCAGATTTTTATTTTGCCAAATAACAATGAGGCCTAGAGCATGGCTGTGAGTAGAAAAGAAAAACAAGTTCAGGAGCTAATAGTAACTATGTACCTATTATCCAAGATCCTGTGCAAACAGGGATCCCAGAGAGAGAGAGAAGAGGAGAAAGTTAGAACTACCACTGGTAGTTCATTCCCTCTCCAAGAACACATAAAGTGTTGCTTAGTGAACCAGCTATTGTGTCTGTGAAAAAGGGCCCAGTCGAGGTGACAAACGCTTTTATTGATCCAACAACTCAGGCTTGATGGCCTCTGCATCGGCCAGCTTTCAGCAAGTAACAAAAGGTTTGGAGAGGCTGAAGGAGGATGGCTTGCCCTAAACACAACGCATGGAAATGATGGTGGGTTAAACATGTGCTGGGGAATTGCTTTATAATTGACCTCTTTTTATGTTATAAAGTCTCCAAAAGTCAATGAAGGGTTGGAATGGGTGAAGGGTGAATGAAATTAGAAAAATTATCTGCTAATAGAGAGAGAGAAAGAAACTAGAAATATTTATAGTTGCAATCTCTCTTAAAGGGCCACTACACAAAATGTATTGAAAATTGAACCAATCAAACCAATCTAGTGTTACATAATTTTATAGATACAGAGCAAAGTCAAAAAGTAAGATAGCAAATGGTTTCTTCAGAGGTACGTTTACTTCTTCGAGGTCAGTTCAAATATTCTCAAACAGAAACAGAACTCACTTCCCAAAGCATTTCCATTAATATATTCTCAGGTATGTCTTTAAATATAAAGATGATTCAAAGTTTTGTAAATGTAAGCATTAGAAACAAAAAACAGGGAAAATATGCATTGTGGATCAAAAAGTAATCCTGTTACAAATATGCTATTAACATATAGGGAACATGAAGAGGTTCCAAGTAAACTATTCGAGCAACAGTTGTTCCTTAAGACAATAAAAAAGAATGCCATTACAAACACTTTGGTTTTCAACAGTATTGTATTTATGCCAATACAGCTACCAGACTAAAGTCTTGGGAAAGATCATGTTTTTAATCTATAAAATTGGTCCTTACACTGGTACAAATGCTAAGTGCAATGTGTTTTATAACAGATTGAAGAAATGATTGCTCCCAAATTAAATTGTTAATTCAACCTAAAGTTATGACTGTTCATTGTTTTTATATATCCATTCATTATGTATACTATTACATATGTATAATAGTATACATAATGTATACTATATATATAAATCTTTTAGTTTATTGGATTTAAAATATGTATGCATATGACCTATTAATTATTTTATTTGCAAACTTGCTGATTTCTTATGCTAATATTATTTAATACATCAATAGTCAATCAAATAATGAATGTGCTACCTAATCAGTAATGCAAGATCAAATAAGATTCCTAATTGCATTAATGCATTATTAATTAATTGTGTAGCCTAACTGCACAACGTCTATCATGCAATCAACTGCTTCAAAGATCAAAACAGCATACCATTGATAACTGCCTGTTTTAGTAGCATTACCACGCCACAGCTCCACAATATAGATATGTTAAAGATTTATCATAACACATGTTTCAGTAAGGTGAGAGGGCAAGGAAGGGAGATGCTTACCTTTTCTCCGGTGTGGCCTGTCCCTATGAGGACGATGTTCTACTTGATGACGGACATGGTCCTTGACCTGTGTCTTGGACCCCTCAGCCAATCCTTGCTCAGGTAGACAAGTGCATTGGCACTGACAATGGCGTGATCCTTCTGCCCAGGTATAGAGACAGGTCGCCCAGAGCAGCCACCTGCCAAACTGCATCTTCTAGCTTCTGTGACTTCCCTATCTAGATGACACAGCTCCATACGCCAAAGTTCTTAGCCTAGAGCACCATTTCGGTAGACTTTGAACCCCAACATGCGCAGCTCCTCTAGTCTTTCCACTGACAACTCTTGGACCTCCCTCCGTTAAATTATTTGGAAATTGTTATAAAGAATGTTTTTCTTTATATTCCTTGCACCCCGGCTTTTGTGCTGCCCTTCCCTCCCTCTTTCTTTTTTGCTTCTCTCCTTGCTTTCAGTCTCACCCTCTTTCTCTGTGCCTTTTTTTCTTGAGGGTGGGGGGGGATGATTGAAAAACAAGTTTCAGGCCCCATGCTGGGAGAGGAGCGCAGGGAAAGGGACCAAGGGGTCCAGTCTTCTCCAACAACATCTGTGTCATTCGTTCTGCATGGAGGTGGTGGGGGGCAGAAAACAAGGCCTGGAGGAGGTGGAGGGAAGGACGAGAGTTTGGGGCAGAGGGGAGGATACAGAGAAGCCTGTTTTACCAATGCTAGATCAGTTCCATTAATCAAGTCACTGATCAAGTTCAGCACAATACCACTTACTCCCCTCCACACCATCAAAGGGATTGGATATACATCTCTCCTCCACCCCCATTGGTTTGTGCTATGAAATTATTGCTTCAAGGGCTACTGACTAAAGTAGGCAGGCAGTATTGGTTACTCTGTGCTCCCCCTTCTTGCTCAAAGTGCTTTAGCCCAAGTATTGGACAGAGTGTTTCCAAACAAGTCTGACCCTTTTCGATACCTCAAAATGCATCAATGCCAAAAAAGGGCAGGCCTTTCTTGGAAGATATTCATGCTTTTCAGGCAAGTACTATTATTATATGCCATGAAAACAAATGCAAGATTGAACAAAACTAGACATCAAGCTGGTGAATTCTCAATTGTCAAGGTGGAGATAATTCATTTTCACCGGTGACAATTTCAATTTTTGGAGCTCACGTATCAATTATCTGGCCACAAGAATGTCAGTTCCCTTTGATAGGAAATACATGAATGGGAAAAGGAGGCACAAAGGGGCCTTTTTCCCTCGCTGTCTTCCTTTAACGAGGCAACTCAAACACCCATTACCCACCCCCCACTAGCGCAACTAGCCAGGCAAATTTGTAGCTGCCTGCTCGCACAGTATGGGCCCTCGTTCATCATCTTGGCTCAGCGATCACAATCAGGCAAATGTTTTTTTTTTTACAATGACCTTGTCGAAAACGCTCTGGTCGATGTTTCACCAATGTGTCTTTCCCTATTCCAGCTGGTTAGACTAGCGAGGCCTTGGGGGACTGTGACAGACCGTTCTAGGCTGACACATCTGACCTGATCTTGTATTTTATTCCAGCAATGTGTTATGACTGGCCTTTTCCTGACATGAGACAAGTACGACACATAGCTTGCCAAAGAGTAAACCACATTAAACAGAAAACATAGGGGGCTTCAAGGTCAAATTCTTGAGTTATGAGTTATCAATATTATTAACTATCCCTATTGCTTTGGAAGTTTTTTGATAGCCAGGTGTCTTTTGAACTTGGAAGATGGTGATTGGTGAATAACAAAGCGTCTGTGGTGGTGTTAAAATGACGGACTGTATCTTCATAGCCTATATCTTAACTTCAGTGAAAGGTTTCATGTTTTATTTGTCATATGAACAAAAAAATAAGGTTTGGGCCCCCGGAAATTAAACAACAATAAATAAATATATGGAAAATAATAAATACAGGAAAAAGGACAATACAAATAAAATTGGGTGCATGCAAAGTAGTATTTGTAGTATGTAAAAATATATTAGGTGAGGTTTACTTATTTAAATTGTTGTGCAGTAAATAGTAACAGTCCGAACATTAGTGAATAATGAAAAGGAGTCTGGTAGCTGCAGGTATATGAAGTGTGTGTGTGGGAGTCATTTCTACTATGCGGTGCCATTTCTGTCCTCAGCAAAATGTAGTTAATTTAGTGTAAATTAATGTAAAATGGATTCAAATGGCTTGTTAATATGAGGGCAATCTTCCTTTCTCTTAAAACACAAATACAGCTCCGGAAAAAATTAAGAGACCACTGCATCTTTTTCTTTCCATGCCAAAAAAGTAAAAGGAAGTTTTTGAGTGAGGAACAGAAGGGTTAAAATTAAGAGACCACTGCAAATTGAACGCTTCTGTTCCTCACTCAAAACTTTACTTTTCAATTTTTTGGAAAGGAAAGAAAAAGGTGCAGTGGTCTCTTAATTTTTTCCAGAGCTGTTTATTGATCCTGAAAAGGCATTATATGCATTTATTTATTGAATGTATTTTGCCATTTTGTGTGTTATTTAACAACCTCTTTGAGAAATACAAGATATGTTTTTAATATCAAATGCAAATAAAGTACTGATTCTGAAAACAAATTGTACTCAATAATTGTAGTTCAATAATTATTCGATGAAAATAAAGAACAGATAGTTATGTGTCCCCCTACAGGGTAGAAATGGCTTATGATCTCGTGTGAACAATGGGTATATGTTTATTAGGATTAAAGTGCCTGATTTTGAAAAAAAAACAATGGTTTTTTTCTGATGGTCAAACATCTTTTTTCTAAAATCATACAAGAAACATTTAAAATCACATTAAGTATTTTTTTTTAATGTCACTGCATAGTAGGAATGACCCGTGTGTGTGTGCATTGGGGGGGGGGTTGTTTGTGTTGTCACTCCAGTTTTAGTGTTGAGCAGTTCTAATGGCTTGCAAATAGAAGCTGTTTTTTGTAGATCTCATGCTCTGGTGCAGACCCTCTGTCCGATAGTAAGCGGATGAAATATGTGCTGGGGTGTGTGGTGTAGTTGATAATGAGGTGGATAAGGAATTATTGCTGTGGAAACATATTTCATTATAACCTAATTAGCTAGCCAGTTTATCTGTTTATTCTAATATGAATCATGCTATTAGTTAATAATACTACCATATTATTATTCCTACCTAAATAATTACCACCTGAATGAGTTTGGCTTGTATACAGTTGTGCTCATAGGTTTGCACACCCTTGCAGAAATTGTGATATTTTGGCACTGATTTTGAAAATATGACTGATCATGCAAAAAAACTATTTTATTTAAGGATAGTGATCACATGAAGCCATTTATTATCACATAGTTGTTTGGTTCCTTTTTAAATCATAATGATAACAGAAATCACCCAAATGGCCATGATCAAAAGTTTACATATCCTTGAATGTCTGGCCTTGTTACAGACATACAAGGTGACACACACAGGTGAAAATGGCAATTAAAGGTGAATTTCCAACACCTGTGGCTTTTTAAATTGCAATTAGTGTATGTGTATAAATAGTCAATGAGTTTGTTAGCTCTAATGTGGATGCACTGAGCAGGATAGATACTGAGTCATGGGGAGCAGAAAAGAACTGTCAAAAGACCTGCATAACAAGGTAATGTAACTTTATAAAGATGGAAAAGGATATAAAAAGATATCCAAAGCCTTGCAAATGCCAGTCAGTAGTGTTCGGGGACCTCTTGATACCAAGCCAAGGTCAGGTAGACCAAGAAAGATTTCATCCAAAACTGACAGATGAATAGTTCGGGATACAAAGAAAAACCCACAGGTAACCTCAGGAGAAATACAGGCTGCTCTGGAAAAAGACGGTGTGGTTGTTTCAAGGAGCACAATACGACGATACTTGAACAAAAATTAGCTGCATGGTCGAGTTGCCAGAAAGAAGCCTTTACTGCGCCAATGCCACAAAAAAGTCAGGTTACAATATGCCCGACAACACCTTGACACGCCTCACAGCTTCTGACACACTGTAATTTGGAGTGATGAGATCAAAATAGAGCTTTATGGTCACAACCATAAGCGCTATGTAGGAGAGGGGTCAACAAGGCCTATAGTGAACAGAATACCTTTCCCCACTGTGAAGCATGGTGGTGGCTCACTGATGTTTTGGGGGTTTGTGAGCTCTAAAGGCACGGGGAATTTTGTGAAAATTGATGGCAAGATGAACGAAGCATGTTGTCAGAAAATACTGGCAGACAATTTGCATTCTTCTGCACAAAAGCTGCACATGGTATGCTCTTGGACTTTCCAGCACAGCAATGACCCTAAGCACAAGGCCAAGTTGACCCTCCAGTGGTTACAGCAGAAAAAGGTGAAGGTTCTGGAGTGGCCATCACAGTCTCCTGACCTTAATATCATTGAGCCACCCTGGGGAGATCTCAAACGTGTGGTTCATGCAAGACTTTGCTTGACCTGGAGGCATTTTGCCAAGACGAACGGGCAGCTATACAACCTGCAAGAATTTGGGGCCTCATAGACAACTATTACAGAAGACTACATGTAGTCATTGATACTAAAGGGGGCAATACACAGTATTAAGAACTACGGGTATGCAGAGTTCTGAACAGGGGTCAGTTCATTTTTTGTTTTTTTGCCATGTTTTGTTTTATGATTGTGCCATTCTGTTATAACCTACAGTTGAATGTGAATCCCATAAGAAATAAAAGACATTTGTTTTGCCTGCTCACTTATGTTTTGTTTACAAATGGTACATATATTACAATTTTGCAAGGGTATGCAAACTTTTGAGCACAACTGTATGTAGTTTTGTATTATGGTGAAAGGATTGGTAAACTGGACTCTGCTCATGTTTTAATTAATGTCATCTTATGTTTTTTTAGGATCTACATGAAGGATTGTGCGCCCTACTTTGTTATCTTAATGTTTTGCTGTGCTGTAGTACCAGTTTGCAAATAAAGTTCCAATTTTCTCAGTGAGTAAAATTTTTATCTTGTTCTTTGTACTACAAAATAATGATCCATTTTTGGTGTACTTCATAATGAACATTTCAACAAGCAAAAATCCAATCCTATAATTGAGCTATGCTAATTACATAACGTGAAAGAAAATAAATCTGCACCTGCAATTTACAGAAAATAAAAAATATCTCATGTACATGATTATTGAGACCTTTTGCCATGACACACCAAACTGAACTGAGGCATCCTGTGTCCTTTGATCCTTTTAGTCTCTAGAACTTCATGTCTCCAGAATTGATTATAGTCCACCTGTAGCAAATTCAACTGATTGGCCACACATTTCACAGCGCATGTCAGAGCAAAAACCAAACCATGACGACTAAATAACACCCTGTAGACATCTGAGATGAATTGTGTTGAGGCCTAGATCTGGGGAAGTTCTAAAAAAAAATGCTAAAACATTAAAAATTCCCAGGATTACAGTAGGCATCATAGTGAAATGGAAAACATTTGGAACTACCAAGACTTTTCAAAAAGCTGGCCTGGGCAAGACAGGCTTTGGTCAGAGAGGTGACCAAGACCCCAATGGCCACTCTAATAGAGCTTCAGAGTTAATCTGCAGAGATGGGAGAAAACACCAGAAGGACAATTATCTCTGCAGCACTGCCATCATTCAGGCCTTTATGCTGACATATGACATGCCACCTGAAGGACTCTGAGAGCACGAAGAATACATTTATCCATCTGATAAAACCAAAATCAAACTATTCGACCCACATTCCAAGGGCCTGTCTGGTAAAAACAAGGTACGGTTCATCATCAGGCTAATACCATCCCTACGGTAAGCAAGGTGGTGGGAGCACCATGCTATGGGAATGCTTCTCAGTGACAGGGACTGGGAGAAAACCTGACCGAACGTTCCCTGGACCTCAGATTTGGGCACGACGACAACGTGCCCCAATCTGGAGTGGCCTCGGGACAATGTCCTTATGTGGCCCAGCAAAAGCATGCATATGCTGGAGGGGCAGTACTGAGGAGTTTGTTGGAAAATATAAGCATGGTAGCATTGGTAAGGAAGAACGTTACTTCTCATCGAGCTAGTTAGTTCTCTTCTTAATTCAATTTGTTATGTTAATTTACAGATTTGCTTTTTACCAGTTTTTTCAATTTGAACATGTGATGTCTCTGTAGGATTTTGAAGAGCATCTGAGTAGACACTAATAGCACCTGTACATTCCATCTCTGTGTCTGTACACGGATAAAAACACTAAAGTGAACAGCTGTATAGAGATCTAAAGAAAATATTCTAAATCCTAAATGATACTCATGTTTGACTGTTTTGTGGCTAGTTCAATAAACAAAAAGTAGCGAGCCAGATACACAACAATCAGATAAATATGGCCACAACAGTCAAAGGGCACTAAGAGGAAAGGAAGCGAGGGAGACATCGTTGAACTTACTCTGGAACCCACGCTATACCCCCTCTTTGGATATATACTATTAGGCAGAATTGCACTGTTGTTTTTGCGCAACAACGTTGTTGTCAAAAAACGAAGGTGTTCGGAGTCCGCCACTCAAAAGCACAAGTCTCCGCCCCAGCGTATTATGTTGACTATGAAGCGGCCATTACAGTTCTGAGTTCTCCGGTCTGATTATCCAAAATGTATTATGTAAAGAGTAAAACCAACAGGTGTCCTGACTGGATCATCTTATCAACATCTCTTTCAATTAGACCACAGTGACCATGTGTCAACACATTTTTATCTCAATCTTTATGACCATAGTCTTTCTTAAGCCTGACACCATAGCCCTTTACCCGGGAGGTGGTCTATGTTCGGACACCTCTTCCAACAGCGACCCAAAAATAGCCACGCTTCACCCCACGTTGGGGTGTCGGGTCCAAGCTGCCGGGGGGCAATTGGATAGAACTTTGACCTCTAAATTGGGCCTTCATCTTCCCTCCGGGTGAAGCAGCTTTGGGGTAATCCCCTCCTGAGAGAGGAGTAAGAGGCCGAAGCGACGTCAGGTCCTGGGACTCGGGATTTGTTCCCGGGTGTGTGGGGCGCCGACAGCACTCTCTGGCCCCACACAAAGGGAGTAATGGAGCGAGACCAGGGAGGTAGTGAGAAAATCCACACTCCTCAGCCCCAAAAATACACCGTCTGTTGCCGGGGAAACCCAGCACCAAGCTAACTTCTACCTAAATATATATATTTTTTTCCAGCTATGGTGAAGCAACCAGCCAAGACAGGGCAGTGAGGGGACTTGCTAGAGTTTTGGATGTCCACAGAGTCCCACTTGTTGGGCAGGGAACCCTAATTCAAATTCGGGCTCAGGAAAGATTCAGAGGAGGCTCATCCATTCTTATTGCCTTTCCCCTGTGCCCTAAAAAAATGTATTACTGAGGTTTGCGTAGCAAAGGGCGCCAGGTTCAATCTTCAACTTATTTCGTATTACTGGAGCTTGCTTAGGCCCTAGGTTCGATCTATGACATACTTCTTATTCCTGGGGCTTGCGAAGGTCCCATGATCGATCTTATACATACTTATATTTATTATTATTAATCTTTTAAACGCTACTCCATCACTGTTTAAGCTAGAAACTCTTAGGTTACCGGTATACCACTTATAGAAATACTTTTAAGTCTCCAAAGGGATTTCTTAATTTACTTTGATGAGATACTAACAGTATCTCTTTCTTTTGAACCATTTGAACTACAGACCAAACCAACTTTGTTTCACATGTTTAGTTTATCTTAACATGCTTAAACGAACCATTAAATGTTCAAGCTAGAGACAACAAACTTTTTTTTCTCTTCCTCTGTTTCTTTGATATTCACCGTGGTTGAACAATTGTTCCATTACCATCCATATCTTATTTTGAAAGCGTTAAAGCAAGCCCCAGTACTTAAATTCTAGTTCAGATCTGGTTCTTATTTCAAACCTATGAAATGTCAATGGAGGCCTGCTGAAAGGTAGCCAAGTGGATCCTAAATCTAACGTCAATACTTCTATTGCTAAACCATGGACTCTTCTCTCTATGGATGGATGCTCTGACCTTTCGGTAAGGATGTTGGAGTAGTGATAGAGGATTGTCAGGGTTAGCTTGAGTGAGTAGAAATACTTAGTGAAACTGGCCATATTGCACAAGGGAGGATGGAGGAGGTGGTCGTGGTGTGAAAGGAAGGCAGGAGTTCTGCTTCAGTGGACCTAAATACAGGATCTAGTGAGGAGCACCATCCCCTTCCCCTCCTTTTAACCCTCCCCTGCTTCAAAACTAAGCACCCACTCCCACATCCTGGGTTTTACACACACCTCTTTGCCCCCACATATCTCTCCAGTCTCCCCCATCTCTTTGTATATCCAGCTGGCTGCTCCACAAAGGCTCTGGATCGAAGTCCCAAATGAGTCTCAAACCCCCAGACGCTTTGTTCTGCCCATTTTCCCACTACCTAGAGGGTGAGTTTGGTAACGAAAATGAAAAAGGGATCAAGCAAAAGAAAGAGGGAAAAAGTGCAAAGAAATGCACTAAGATCTGCTGGAGTACTTTGGACTTGTGACTTCCACAGGCCTTCAACTGTCAGATTTGGAGCCTGAGGCATAAGAAAGATGCAGTTGAGGTAATGGACAATATTTTCAATACGGTGACCTTGAAATATCAACTTTTGTTGCAGAAAACAAACTACTTTCAAAAGACAATTTCAATGACAACCCTCATACATTCCAGAAACAAATCAGCCTAATTTTAACATGTAGGCCACATTGGTTGACATCACCCCTACTAGGTAAATCCCATCAAACCACTGTCAAAACATTCTACCCCTTTATGACACTAGTTTACCCCTCTATGAGTAAGATCATGTTTTTTTGTTGATCACGCGGCCGACTACAGGCAAGGAGCCCCCCCTCTTGGGTTAAATGATTTCAGATCCATGCCCATCACCACCACCCTCCGTTTCCCAGCCTTTCTGAGAGGGACCTGTGGTGGTGGATGGGCCGGACTGTGTAGAAAAGGCCTCTGTGTGGATACATGGGCTGGAACTAATAGGATTGGTTTTGATTCATTAGATTCTCTTTCATCATCCTGGTTGGAATTTCACTGCACGTCCCTTTGGGCTCAGTACTTTAAACTGGGGGATGCGTCTGTAAGAAGCCAAGAGGGGGGATAAGCAATTGTAATTGAGACCCTAGATTCTAAAAAGCTTCATACTCTGTGGAATCATTCATGGTACTATCATAATATTGCCAACATGCAACAGTATAAGATAAAGAACAAAAGACTGATAACAACAGGAGCAAAGACTTCTTTAGGTTACTATACTGAAATAGTTCAAATTAACCATAATTGTTCCCATATGTTTGGGGTAGCAAATGGAGGTGTATTACAGAAAACACTTTTACCAGTAAACTACCAGAATCAAGGATTTTAGGTAGTAAATGTAATCTATTGACAAGATGTGTAGTGGCCCTTTGGGTATAGTAATTTTCTCTGGCCTCTGTGTTATAATTAAATTACAGGGAAAAATGTGATTGAAAAACCCATAGAAAATTGAAAGAAAATACTCCTATTTCACAATGTTAATATTTATTTGTTGTCAGTGTTTAGTTGGAAGAGACCACCAAAACAATGACAACAGTGCAGAGTTCATTAAAACATTCATCAATTTAAAAAAAGTCAATTTTCTCTTGAACGATATTATCTATTAGATCTTCCATGACAGCTAAAGCTTAGTAGCAATAAATTTGTCATACACTAGTTCTGTGACTAATCCTGAGGTTAATAATTATACTACTTCTGAATGGATTCCTTATAGGATGTAGTTTATGTCTTTCAAGGTAATACAGAACTGGTCTCCCAGGAACATAACTTTTGATGTTGTGTTGAAATAAAATATCCAGAAACATACCATCTACTTTTAGAATTTCTGAAGGCATTTTCACACAGTACAATGCACAACTTTTTATAAGCAATTATGCAGTTTTAACTGAGACCGAAATTGCATGAAATCAGAACAGTTTTGTCGATGGGTTTTTGAGATGATCTTTCACCACTGTAGTTGAGTGTAGATGCAATCTGGTTTAAAATGCCAGCAAATGTGACAGAGCACAGAAGGCATCTGAAGTTAACACACTCCAAATAAATATGCAAAGGGGCTACTGACAGTTCCGTCTTCATTCAATTAGCTTGACTGACTTGAGAGACTTCAGGAATCAGACAGCTATGACGAATGTTATCAAAGATGATATCTTAGTTAAGCCGAATGAATTAAAAAGCCACCCAGCGACATCTGAACAAGGTAGACAACATGTGTAATGCATATTCATGCTAGGTTCTGCTACAGAAGAACTTGCCCTCCAATCTTTATTAGTAGCATTTTGATGCTGGATGATTTAATGAAAAGTATTTTTTTCATAATTTGTTTTTTAGCATATTTAGCATCAGGAACCTTTTAAGAAAGTAAGATTCCCAACACTGTACTGTGCAAATATTTATTTGCAGTAGAAATGTTTGCAAAATAAAAGTTAAGTAAAAAATATAAATACATTAGAAATACATTAATTCAGCCTCTGAACTTAGCGATAAATACTTTCTGTTAATATAAGCGCTAACAAACCATTTAAATGAAAACAACATGCTATGCATGTCTACAAAACATCCAGATATGGCATCTATAAGAGGGTGACTTATTCCTTTAATTTTGGTTGGCCCCAGACTCCCTGCAACAACAAACAAGTGTTGACCACTGAAAACATTGGCCCTGCCTGTGTTTTGGCCCAGACGCTAACCAGTCCTGCGCTCCATTTCACTAGGACCCTCTTAGTTGGCCTCTTCTCATCTCCAGCGCTGCACATTGGGCCTTAGCCACCAGTCTAGTGGGCCAATTTGGCCTGGCCACTCCACACTAGTGTGTTTTCAAGGGCTTGGCATAGACGGCTTCCAGAAAATGCAGGGGCAGCAGGCCAAACAGAGCAACCAGGAAACCCACGCTGGCCACCGACAGCAGGACGTATCGACCAATGAAGAAAGTGTCCACGATCTGCAGGAGGAGAGAGATAGGGTTGTGATGTTCAGACATGTATTGAACTGATTCATCAAATACACTAGCCTTGATCAAAGCCCAAACTAATGATGATGACTACTGACAATAATTAACAGCCATCACCAATGGTGACACCACAAGTGTTAATTAATGTCCTTGAATAGTGCAATAAACATGACATCCAGCAGGCGGGACTTTCAATGAGCGGGAACAACTAGAAAGATTGTTTCTGCACCCTTTCACTTGAATGCACGTCTTGCAATTTGAAGCTTTTGGTCAAACAACCATCATCTGAAACATGAGTTGTTCTTAAGATTGTTTTAAACTGTGTGCAAATGTAACTGATATGAGCATTTTAATGTAGGCTAAAGGATATACCGAACAAATAAAGAAAAACTACATGCAACAATTTCTAAGATTTTCGTTAAAACAGAGTTAGTGTTTTCACTAAACAGAGTTAGTGTTAGTGTCCATCTGGTAGATTTGAAAGCGGGAGTTTTGTGAAGAGCACACTTCTCCAGCATGCCAGTGAAGGTAAGCATTTACCCAATGAATTTGGTTAACAATGCATTTCAATCAGGTCAAGACTCAAGACCTAGGTGATGACGACGAGAACACAGAGTAGCTTCCCTGAGATGATTTCTGATTTGTTTGTGCAGATATTCAATCGTGCAAACCCCACGGTTTCACAGCTGACTGGGATCAGGGAACATGGGACCAACACTTCACATTTTGTATTTATATTTATGTAATTCTTAGATGTGTACCGACAGTCTCTGGACTGGTTACCCAAACTGATGACAGTTTGAGTATGCTTGTGTTCACAATACCTCTTTCTTCCAACAGATGTCACAAGAGCACCACAAAATCACTGGCTCAAGGAAATCGGAAAGCAGGGCCCTTCTTTCCAATACAGTCAGCTACACTACAACATCATGACCTATGTTGCACCACAAGTTCACTTTTTTAACAGCTATTCTTTTGGTACTCAAGCAAACATGGACAAGGTCAAGTAATGGACACGGCAAAGGGATGTCAGCCATGAAAAATATTTTTAAAATGAAGGTCACTATTAATGTTTGATCATTTACTGAATCATGCAATTGAAATGGATCAACTAAAGATTTGTATGGTGAAACAAAAAAAATATCAAGACCAATCTTCCTCAAAAGACAATAACAACAAGTATCCCCATTTACCAAAGTCGAATATGACTTATTTAATATAATACATTGTTCACAACATCAAGGAGGAATCAGAAGTACTGGGCTCCATCATCTTGGTTGATCCAAAACACCCAGTGAGCATGTATGGGGATCCCTATGACTTCAATACAAGGTTATACATGGACCGTTGCTGTTGGGTTTATCCTTTTCCCAGTTGGAATGAAACAGGGATCCCTCAGGGAAGAGTCGAAAAGAAAACCAAAAAGCACATTTCCCCGCAGACCTGCTTCACCATACGAAGCCCAAATCTTACCAGGAGGCAATGCAGTGTTCTCTCATTTAACGCATCTCACTTTGTAATTTGCCAATTAGCCAGCAAGCACAGCCCAGAGCTGGGCCCATGTTTTATTAATGTGGCATCGAGCCGCATGGTACTGGGGCCCTGTCTGGGGCTGGCCTAATTGGCACTGTGATATTTTGCTTTTGTTTAACAGCGAGAGGTTAGCCGCTTCTTTCACATTTACAGACTTGTGGTCACACTCGCTCGCACGCACGCACGCACACACACACACACGTAAATGCACTTTTGCATACACACAAACTCTGTCATTCACATGGATATATTTTCTCTCTTCTGGCTCAGTTAGTAGTGCATACCTACTGCGTTAGTTGACATGGAGGCAATGATATAACAGGACTTAATGTTCAGCAAAGGTTGGTAATCATTTTGGGTAGCTAGATCAATTCTCAAACTATAACCCAATTTCCAAAAAAGTTTGGACGGTGCATAAAACGTAAATAAAAACAGAATGCAATTTGCAAATCATTTAAACCCTATATTCCATAGAAAATAGTACAAAGACAAAATATCAAATGTAAAACTGAGACATTTTGTTTCTTGAAAAATATAGGCCTATGCCCACTTTGAATTTGAGGTCAGCAACACGTTTCAAAAAAGTGGGACAGAGGCAACAAAAGACTGGGAAAGTTGTGTAATGCTAAAAACCTAAACCTGGTGGAATATCACACAAGCAATTAGGTCAATTGGCAACAAGTCAGCAACATGATTGGGTATTAAAAGATCATTCCAGAGAAGATGGGGTTCACCAGTCTGTGAAAGACTGCACGGGCAAATAGTGCAACAATTTAAGAAAAACGTTTCTCAACGTAAAATTGCAAAGAGTTTGGGGATCTCATCATCTATGCTACATATCATTAAAAGATTCAGAGAATCTGGAGAAATCTCTGTATGCAAGGGACAAGGCCGAAAACCAATACTGAATGGCCGTGATCTTCAGGTCCTCAGGCGGCACTGCATTAAAATTAGAGACAATTCTGTCATAGAAATCACTGCAGGGGCTCAGGAACACTTCCAAAACCATTGTCTGTGAACACAGTATGTTGCTGCATCCACAAATGTAAGTTACAACTCTACCATGCAAAGAAGAAACTATAAGTAAGATCCAGAACCGCCGCCTCCTTCTCTGGGCCCGAGCTCATTTAAGATGGACTGAGGCGAAGTGGAAAACTGTCCTGGTCTGATGAATCAAAATTTTAAATTATTTTTGGGACTCATGGACGTCGTGTCCTCTGGACTAAAGAGGACAGGGACCAATCGGCTTCTTATCAGCGTACAGTTCAAAAGCCAGCATCCGTGATGGTATGGGGGTGCATTAGATCACATGGCATGGGTGACTTGCACATCTGTGAAGGCATCATTAACGCTGAACAATATATACAGGTTTTGGTGCGACATGCTGCCATCCAGATGACGCCTTTTTCCGGGAAGGCCTTGCTTATTTCAGCAAGACAAACCACACTCTGCACATATTTCAAGAGCATGACTCCATAATAAGAGTCTGGGTGCTAAACTGGCATGTCTGCAGACCAGACCAATCACCAATTGAAAACATTTGGCGCATTATAAAAAGAAAAATATGACAAAGGAGACCCCGAACTGTTATGCAGGTGAAATCCTACATCAAGCAAAAATGGGAATACATTTCACTTTCAAAACTACAGCAGTTGGTCTCCTCAGTTCCCAAACGTTTACAGAGTATTTTGGTAAAAGAAAAGGTTATGCAACACAGTGGTAAACATACCCCTGTCCCAACTTTTTTGAAACGTGTTGCTGGCATCAAATTCAAAATGGGCACGTATTTTTCCAACATTTGATATGTTGTTGTCTTTGTACTATTTTCAATTAAATATAAAGATAAATGATTTGCATATCATTGTATTCAGTTTTTATTTGCATTTTACACAGCGTCCCAACTTTTTTCGGAGTTGTAGTTATGGGGTTGTAGTTACGTAGCTAGTAATATTCACATGCAGTCGAAGTAGCATAGCTGTCTAATACATTTATTGCTTATTTTAAAGCTGGCAACACAAATAGCTCAGAAAAAGCCTGTCTTCTGCCAGAAAAGGCAGACATGCTTATTTAAACAATATACACCTGAATGTTAGTGCTGTGTATAGGCACTGATTTCCAGATTTGATTTCAATTCACATGGTCCTGACTTGATTCGGAATACCACTACCTATGAACTGCACAGGGAACCCTTTAGCTTGTATAACATGGTAGATTACAAAAGATGAATGTTAAACATGGACAACCAGGCCCAAAACAACTATTTTTTATTTAACAAATATAAATAACCAAAATACATAGCTTCTATTTTTTTTGTACAAAATATCAATAATTAAAAATAAAAAGTACCTAATTTATAGACCATGAAATGAAATAATGGCAAAATATCTAAGGCTCTGACTTGTCTTTGAAAAGTCTTCCAGAAAAGTGCACTTTAATAACAATAAATAAAAAAATAATACATATTGCAAACACAGTCACTGATAATGTAGAACTCTGTGGCCAGACATTCGAATGAACAAAACAGTCAAACGAACAATAAAATTAAATTGAGTTCACAAGCCTTTTTTTTTTGCATGTCTTCATAATGCTGCTGGCTTGATATTTTTATTGTGCGAATGTAAAACAAACAGCTGTTGGTTGGAGCACTTAGTTGGAGGACCACATTTGAAACAAATGATGCTGTAGAAATCCCCTGCAAACCGTTCGACTGAACGATACAGTTGAACGAGTTACTAAAAATAACTTGTTACTCTCGAGTTAGTAAAAAGTCACTCAAAAAGAACAAATCGTTCATGATCTGCACATCTCTAGTGACAGCAGAGATGCCGAGATTGCTGACTGCAGCTCCAGGAACCTTCCTAGTGTATTCAGCACACCATTCCACCTGGGCACCACGTCAATCAGCAACTTTGGCATCTCTTCAAGCACGTGGCAGGCTGTAGTGCTACAGAGAAAAAAGGTTACAAAGCTCCTCACCCGACCAAGCAAGCGTGCGATCGATGGAAGTTGGAGAGCAGCCTGCGAGCCTAAGTTTAATGTGCGTGCGTGCGAAACAGCCAATGTGATGCAGCTTCATTAATGCCACAACACGTATCTTACTAGCAGCACTGTCGGAGTCAATGGCTGGTTCTTTCTCTCTAACCTCCCACTCATTTAACACCTCCAAAAAGAAAATGCATAGATTTATAACATCTGTTTCAATAGTTCTGTTTTTCTTGCTCACACACACATGCTTTCTTCCACAAACACTCCCTCTCACTCTCCCCCTCCCTTCCACACTCACTCTTTCTCTCTCTCTCTCAGTAGAGTTATGTGCGCACGCACGCACGCGCACGCACACGCACACACACACACACACACACACACACACACACACACACGTGTGTGTGTGGTTGCTTAATATAGGGTGTGAGTGCACAGGGAATAGTATCACTACCATATACTAAATACTGGGCATAAGTTGTTGTCCAATTATTTTTATCGTACTTTCTGACATTTTACTACAATGGTAGGAGACTATGATTGATGTACATTGTATAGGCATGGGATGCATTGTCATTGTATATCTTTCTCATTTGGTTACCATCACTTTAAGACAGGTGGTGAACATCTGTGTGATCTGCTGTAACGAAATGGGTGTCTGGGGTTTTGGACAGTGGAGCAAAACAATTTTCTATCAGTAGTTGCATAAGATATATGTAGGAATTACATTACTTTGTCTAAGATGATTTCTTTAACGTACTCTTAACAGTGAAGCAAACAGAATAAACACAATATATTTCATTATTCGTAACTACGTGGAGTCCTCTGGAAGTCTTTTCTTTATATTAGCATGCACATGAATCAAGGAGCTGTTGCCAACATGCTACAACCAAAGCCGAAGGCACCGTGAGCTCTTATAAGTGGAATTCACTATTTGATGGAAGACTGATACCCTCTATAAGAAATATGCTAAAAGCCATCTTTAAGAGTCTAAATGTTTTTATTGGTACAAGTCTTGACTGGAAAAATCTCAACATTAATGAATAGCTTAAACTTAAATATACATTAACCTCTTCAATTAAATAAATTAACATTATCATCTATAGAATGATATAGAAGGTTTGAATTTTTATTGAAAAGGATTTAATTATTTTTCTTTTTTTCATAATAATAAAAAAAATCCCACAGACCCCCTGCAATTATGCCAACTGACATGACTTTCAGCACAATGCTGCTCACCTCTTTCAGTTGGGAGTAGTGCTGGTTCAGGGGTACGGGGATGGGCAAACAGGGCTGATGAGCCTGAAGCTTCATCTGTTGGGCTTGGCACCAGGCAGGGGCAGGAACAACTGATTTAGTATCAATAGTTTGCAAAAAGTTTGCCTGCATTGATTAAAGGTTGGCTAAAAGAGGAAGGAAATGTAAACACTGTCTGTGAAGATATTAAGTAACTAACGTTAGGGGTGCAAAAATAGCCTATTTCACTATGGACTAAGCTAACAGGTTAATTCCCACCACTCACGGACTACACCCACCTTCCTTTTTGAAAAATTGTGTAACATACTATCTGTCGCCCTTTCTTTTCTCTCTTCTACCTTTTCTTTCTTTTCATTTTAGGAAAAAAGAATTTTCTTTAGTAAGCGGAGACATCCTTGATGCTCCACCGGTACTTCTCACTCGCAATTCACTGCTAGCAAGTACCGTTCGTGCCTGGTTTGGAGACTGAACCATTTCGTGTGGAGGGTGGGGGGTGTGCAACGCACAATCCAGACGCTCTCTGGATGTTTTCTTTTTGCCAAAAACAAGAAAATAGGATAGGTGGATGGGATAATAATTTTAATATTTTAATGTTTTAATAACTGAATGATTTTTTTCACCTAATGTTCTAATATTTTTTTAGGGCCCCTGTCAGTCACAGGCCCTTAGAATCATCCTAACTCCCCCCCATACGGGGCCCCTGCACGCACGCACGCACGCACACACACACTCACTCTCTTACGCACGCACGCACACTCTCTCACGTACACGCACGCACACACTCTCTCACGCGCACATGCACACGCTCTCTCACGCACGCATGCACACATTCTGTCTTGCACACACACACACACACACACACACACACACACACACACACACACACAAACACACAAACACACACAAACACACACAAACACACACAAACACACACAAACACACACAAACACACAGGCTTACTACTTTACCAAATTAACTTTCTACGTTTGTTTTCTGAGTGCAGCTCATTTCATATTTCCAATGTGTCTGGCTGTGGAAAGTAGTATTCTGTCAGACGGGGGATGATTGGTAATGGATTCAAACTATTTTGACACATCGGTGTACAGAGTTCAGTAGAGTTATGTTGAATGACCACTGAGTTCCACGACATATAGTTTCCAAAGCGATGTAGCGTTATTTTCTGACTCCATCCACTGCCCAGAAACCAAATAAACTATGTTCCACAGACGTCACCAGACTGTCAGATCCACATGGTGCGCGGCTGCTATTTTACCCAGTGCAATTCATACAATGCTCACAATGTTGCACCCGTCGGCTCTCGTTTCATTACATTTCACACCATTCCAGTCAGCTTGAAAAACACTCGGGGTTGACCAAAAATCAAGCAGAAATAATCAACCGGTCCACCCTAGCAGCGGTGACAAAATTTGCGCCGACCTCTGCTGAACTCCTAATCAAAATGTACATTTGAACAGGATTCAAGAATTACAACGCAAAAATACTCAAAGACACCAATAGCCTCTTCTTCACAGCAAAGTTGAGACAGCGCAAAACTCACTAGCTTTTTGCTGGACCGCGTAAGCGGAGCCAGCCAAGAAGAGCGAATGTCTCTTAACTGAGTGACTGGTTAGAGACACTGACTGCAAAGCAAGAGGACCCGTGTTCGAGCCTCATCACAGTCAAAACAAATTATGCATTAGGATTTGTTCAGGATAGACAAAAACTTTGCTGGCTACAACCTTCAGTAACTATGTAAGCCTAAAATAAAACTTTACGGCTATATTGCGACTAATTCGGGTGGATTTTCGAAGTACGCATCTGTCCATGGTTTTTGGGGTAATAGCCTATTGATCACAACCCCTTGCGCAGTAAATAGGGGTTTCCACGATTCTCTCTTTTAACTTGACGAAATATTCAGTTATCTTCACCTATATTGATAGTTATTGTATCAATATCATTCAAGAATGAATTCCAAGTAGTAAGTTAGTAGATACTAGTAAGCCTATTACAGGCAAATAAGCTGTTAAAACAGCCAGTGACAAAAGCCATACAGTTCATAGATACTAAAAATAAATGTTGGTCAGTTTAATGCAATGCTTAATTGTCTAGCGAAATATTCAAACGTGGCGTGATGTTAATGCGTGACAGAATGATCAAATGTCGAGACGCTATATCAACACTTAATAAATGTAAAGCTCCGTGGCGTAGTGGGTAGCTTTTGTCTTATGCAGGCCTGCATTGCATAGGCCACTTCCATACAGGTATACAGCATGATACAATTTAGCAATTAACATCCCATCATGCTCTGTGGCATGTGGTAAAAAAAAATGCTGAGTAGGCCCAGTTGACCTCAATTTGGATTAAGACGGCAAGAGGCTTTGTGGCTTTGAAAGAGGTTCTATTATTGGGGCACGGATGACACTGAATGGTTTGATGAGTATGAAAATGATGTAAGTCATATGATATCGCCTTGGCAGTCACCACATCTCAGCTCTCTCTGCCCACCATCATCAAAATACCAAATGAGGGAATATGTTTTGGAAGAATGGAGTTCTATCCCTTCACTAGAGTTCCCCAGACTCACAGAAACTAAGGCGCATTGAAGCAGTTCTGGTGGTTCGTGGTGGCCCAACACCTTACTGAGAGACACTTTTTGGGTTTTTCCTTTAATATTTGTCACCGGTCTGTATATACACACCTAATAGCCAGAGTGTAAATCACAGAAAAATAAGGTGTAATTTCATCACTGAGGAAAGGTTGAACCTATTTGAAAGAGTCTTCTACAACATAATTGTGCTATAACCTTGTGTTTCAATTCATTATGATTTTTGATGCATTGATAGTTAGTATTCCAGTTAAAGACAACTGACAACTATTTAGGCTACATGTAGCAGCAGAAGAAAAAATTCTAATTCTGCTTTTTTACTTTAATTTAAATATGGACTAGAAATGACGTACCCTACTGGTAGTCTTTTAAATCAATAAAATGCTTAGTCTTTTTATTTTGACACATTAACAGGATTTGAAACTCAAGTCAATACATATTCTACCACATAAAACTAACTACATTAACACTTCGCTGTGGAAAAGCAAAAATCTTTATAAAGTATCAAGACAGAACAACAGCAAATAATGAATTTATTCACATAAACTGAATGCATAATGAATGCATGCAGTCAAAAATAGATTGTCTGAATCATTGGGTGTGTGTGTGTGTGTGTGTGTGTGTGTGTGTGTGTGTGTGTGTGTGAGCTGATCCTGCCCAGGGGCCCTAAACTAACAGGAAAAACCCTAAGCCTACAGCACCATGTCTGTGTCCCAAATGGCATCCTTGTCCCAGAACCTTGCCAAACCAGCGCACTGAATAGAGAAGAGGGTATCATTTGAGACACACACCACCTCTTCTTGTAATTCTGGTTTTCCCATGAACAGAAACTGGCCCGGCTGGCAGTGTTGTCTGTGGGGTGGCTGCTTTGCGGATCTGGCTGAATTATTTGGCACACGGTGCATGAGGAAAGCGCTGCAGTCTGTTTGTGCTGCACTGCTGTTGGGGAGAGATAAACCAGACCAGGTCTTCACGACAAACACAGCACTACATGTTCCAACTGCAGCTCTGCAGCCAGGGCCAGCAGGCCACACTGCCAGGCCTATATACATGGACCACAAAACAAAAGCCATGACGATAAAATAAACTGTATTACAGTTTACTCGCTGGAAGAAATCCATCTGTGATGTTCAGAGGAATTATTTGATGAACTGACTGAGCTCAAACACTCCATTCATATTCCAAAGATCTTTACTTGCCATGAGAAGTAAATCAGTCTACACAGCACTGTAGTGATTTAGCAGGCAGGAACTCCATGCAATGTTCAGTTGGTGCGGTTAGTACCCCCTGCTCAATTTGAATATCAATATTACAAAACACATGACACCAGAGGATGCCACTCCTGAAGAGTTGTTGAAGCCCAAAGGGTCTAACAACAGCCTTCTTGTCTCACAGGGCTACTACTGAGGCAGCAAGCTGCAGTTTAGTTGCATTTGCATGTGTGTGAGATGTGTTATTAGTGCTCTTGCTTACCTCCATGTCTTTGAATGGTGACAGGGCCTCTGAGCTGCGGGGGAAGAACACCAGGATAAGAGTGGATACTAGGGCCAACAGGAAGACAGGGATGACCCCTAACCTGTTAGTTAGAAAACAATGCAAATAGATTAAAAATAGGGCTGTCAAAGTTAACATGTTAAAGCGCAGGATTAATTTAAAATGCAATAATAATTATTGGCATAATCAATGAGGCGTATTATGTGTTGAAAACAATAAAAGGAACCAGGCAAGCCTAGTTCGGCAGGCCCGCGATTAGAAGGAATGAACGTTGTTGATCTAGCTGGTTTTGAACCGGGGTCTCCTGTGTGTCTTTAACTGCTACGCCACAAAGTTATACAGTACATGCGCCGAGTGTTCTGCATCCAATTAATCAAAACTCCATGGTTCTTGATACTAGTTCCCTACATTAGCTAAAATCCAAACCAACAACAGGTATAACAGGGTTGATACACTATATTCAACATGTTAAATTAGACAGAGATTACCGTAGGGACTGATTGGGACATACTAACATCATAAAATTGTGTCTCGACATTAGATCATTATGTCATGCATTAACATCACGCCAAGTTTGAATATTTAGCTAGACACCATTAAGCATTGTGTTAAACTGACTAATGTTTCTTATTAAGTTACCTTCCACTCCAAATAAAATCTATGAACAGTATATCTTTTGCCACTGGCTGTTTTAACAGCTTATTAGCCAGTAATAGGCCTACTAGTATCTACTTACTACTTGGAATAGTCATAAGTAGAGCAATTGCTAGCAAGACTGAAGATGAACTTTACACTGCCAAAGCAATTTCATTTCATGGCACAACAACAATAATTTTTCTTTCATTCGTGAATGACACTGATACAGTAAAAATCAATATAGGCGATGATAACTGATTTTTTCGTCTAGTGAAAAGACAAGAGAATCGTGGAAAACCCTCCTCTTTTACTGCACAAGGGGTTGTGGTCTATATTACCCAAAAAGCATGCACGGATGCGTACTTCGAAAATCCACCAGAAATCGTCGCAATATAACCATAAACAGTTTTAATTAGGCTGATTATATTGTAGCTACTCATGCTTGTAGCCAGCGAAGTTTTAGTCTATTGTGGACAAATCCTAATGACTACTTTTTTTGGTCAGAGGCAAGGATCGAACCCCTGACCACTGCGTGACAGACTGCGTCTCTAACCACTACGCTATTTAACAATGGGCAGACAGACACTCAGTCAGTCAGTCATGCACTCAGTAAGAGACATTCGCTCTTCTTGCTCGGCTCCGCTTATGTGGTCCGGGAAAAAACTGACGTTTGAGATTAAAAGATTTTATTAACTGCAAATGCAATATGTAGTAGCCTATATTGGGAAAAGACAAAAAAAAACTTGATTTAAATGAACGTTCCAAAACGTTCCATAGTGAAATATCAAACAGATCAATTTGGTATGTCTTTTTAGCGCCAATATACAAACTGTAAACCACCTCTACCGCAAACACACTCACGCAGCTGAGAAAAGGCTAACGAAAACACTGATGTCATTATTATTTTGGGTTACAGAATTGGCTAGTGAACACATTGAAATACCCTGTGCTTTTAAAATGTGTTAATGCAAGTATTTTTAAAGAATGGGGAAGCCAGGAAGAATACAAGGACAAGACAGCAAGGTAAGGTAGGCTACAGTTAGTGCTGGATTTGTGCAGGATTTCTTAAACTATGCGTTGGGGCCCAAAGCGGGCCCTGAGTTTGTTAAGCTATATATTAGTTATGTCTGTACTGTAGTAGTTCATATTAAGACAAGAACAGCTCAAATTAGCAAAGAGAAACAATTACTTTAAGACATGAAGGTCATTCAATTTAGAGAACTTTGTGCAGTTTCAAAAACCTTCAAGCACTATGATGAAACTTGCTCTCATGAGGAACGTCAGAGGAAAGGAAGACTCATACTTACCTCTGCTACATAGGATAGATTCATTAGAGTTGCACCTCAGTTTGCAGCCCAAAAAACAGCTTCAGAGTTCAAATAACAGACATCTGTTACACATCACTACTTAAGTCCGGCCTTTATGGTTGAATTGCTGCATGTGTGGCGCCCACAGTGAAGTATGGGAGGAGGAGGTGTGATGGTATGGGGGTGCCTTGCTGGTGACACTGCAATTTATTTAGAATTCAAGCCATACTCAAACATAATGGCTCCCAAAGCGTTCTTTATAAATATATATATGACAACTTTCCAGGGGATGGTGTACTTTTTCACTCAACTGTAATACCTTTTATGCCAAGCCTAAAACAAAGTAATTATTAGCAGATATTTTTTTTGCTATCTGATAGGTATCTGAAAGGCATGTTGGTCAGAAAGCCTATACATTTATTTTCAGCAACTGATCTTTGGAATCAGTTGCTGAACTATGCATATATGCAACATGACTTTAGGTCCTGACACACAACACTCACTTGGGCAAACTAATCACAAAGTTTCAGAGAGATGTTCCACATCCGCAAAATTTGTTTATGTTCCTGAATAAAAAGTCGAAAATCAACTGGCGTCTGGCCGGTCACTACAGCACTAAAATTATTCCTCTATAAAATTATTCCGGAAAACATAGCTGCCTAGCTAACGCCAAAATGCGTATGCTACATATTGTTCACGTTCAAAAAACCTAACTACATAAGTGAACACCAAACTGTAATAATACGTTTCATTCATGCCCAGAACATAAACGTATTAATTTAGCTTGTGTTTTCTATGCCACAGTTACATACTGTATTTCGTAGAGCATTCGCCAAACTAGTGACGTGATGAATCAGTGTGACATTTTTCATTTGACAACAGAAGCCGGCGCTTCCATTTAAATTCTGCATTTTTGGATGTGCTTGTATGCACCCAAAACAATTTATGGTGAGTAAATCTTGTGAAACACTATCCTTCCGCTTTTAATTTAGATATATTATGGACTTATATGTATTTATATTACAATGTTATGAATTTATATTACATATTACTATGTTAAATTTCTACATAATGCCCCTTTAATATCTCTGAAATACATATAATTTGTACAGTATAAACTAATGTATGATCTCAATAGGTCTTTGTCAAGCGTTTGAGGTGGCACAGCCCTGGTGCCTTAGAAGTTCAATCTAAGGTCAACAATATATTTATAGCCTGTATCGTGGAACCTAGGGTTCCGTCAGACCTCTTGGCAGAGAGTAAATGTAGTAAGCTACGCAGGGTAATATGAAAAATGACTGTCTATATCATGTGCACTAGAACTACATATTTTTTATTCAAGCCACTTAAGTAGCTAGTTAAGGTCTGCATGTTTGTATGTATTCACAACTTACTTGGTTGGTCCAGTAGCTCTCAGGAGGATCATGGTCAGGACAAGAGCTATAATCCAGCAAAGGACAACGAGGAAAACTCCAGTGCCCACGCCCAATACCGTGCCAGCCATTCTTCACCACCAAGCCAAACTATTAGCCTATCCAGCTACAGCTGTTAACTAGTGTTGTCGATGAAGAAAAGGTATTCGCTTGAAATTGTTTTTCTACATAAAGAGTTGCATCCAACGGTAATTAGTGTTATCGGTCAAGCAAAGCTATTCGCTTGAATATTTCTACAAAACGACTTTCATCATATTATGCCAATCGATTAATTTAGACTTGTTTAACAGACGTTGCTGTCTGGTTTGGTGAAGTTAAACTAACTAATCGGCTAGCTCGTGCATTGAATACAACATGTGCACGCGTGCTGGTTTTTAAGACAGCTTGTATAACCCAAAACACAAAAATAAGGCAATACAGAGCATAGATGCAAAAAAACAATGTTGTGCACACTGGGTGCATTTTTTTTTAGCAACCATCTGACTTCCGTGACTACAAATAACCTTACATTTCATAGGGTAGATCACTCCGGTAGAGAGCCAAACAAAGTGGGTGTTACTATGTGCTATTATGCTGGGAAGTGTAGTTTATTATGACGCTACGGTAATCCTGGGTTGAATGTCCTGTATTTGCTATTTTCAACCAACGAAGTATTGACTTGGAATGCTATCTTTTTCAATAGTAGGCAATAGCCGCAACAAATCCAACGAATGACGATGACTTAATTACCACATTAATCCCAGGCTGCCTCAGAAAACATTTTAGGACACATCACCCTGACACTTAAATCGGCGTACAAAAGTTGTAGCCTATTGAATAATAACAGTGTAAAATATTGCCGCTTTAACATTGGAATAATATATCATAAAGAATAATTAGGATAATAGCCTTAATTGAACAAACCGAAAACTAGTTTCACTGGTGTGTCATCATTACACAATATATCAATTCTCCTTTAATGTCTAATGGTAACAATTAATGTAGTCCGACATTACTGGCTTCTACGACCGTCAAGATGTAATGTTTCATATCTGTCGACAGGGGGCCAGCAGACTCCGCGGTTTGAATAGGTGGAGATACACTGGCCGGGATTTGTGCGGTGGGAGACAGTGGAGGTGTTGGGAGGGGGGGCTATGAGGAGGCAGAGAGGGGATGGTGGGAGGGGTCTTACATGGCACACGTCACTGCTTGTGCAGGGGAGTATAGGCTGTGTTGTCAGCCTAGTGTCAGTCTGATGAAGATTGGCATTCAGGTAAGCTGTCATTCATTTTCAATGTCAGAGCATGGAGCAGGCTAACACTCCAGCGTCTTTTTTTCCTCGCCCTCATTACAAAAGGCAGCACATTATTCATACAGACAGGACCATGCTAGGGAGAGGGAGAGAAAGAGAGAGGGAGAGAGAGGGAGAGAGAGAGAGTGCGAAGGGGGGGTGGGGGGGAGCAGAGAGCAAGAAAGACTGGGAGAGGGGAGGAGGGAGAGTGTGTGAAAAGGAAGGAGGAGGAGAGGAAAAGAGAGAACTGAGAAGAGATACATTTTTGTACTGGATGGAAAGACTGGGGATTTTCTTGCTTGATGCACCGTTTGGATTAATTAAAATAGCCTAGGCTATATGTTTGGTACGTTATTATGGCATTTAGGCGTTTTCGTTTTACGAGGATTAGTGTTGTTTTCAAGGAATATGAAGAATAGAGCAATGTTTTGGTTGGAGTGAATCGAAGACTGCACCAGACAATTTTAGACTGCACGTAAACACGCTTCCCGCGCGACAATGGATTCATGTTCATTGAAGAATGACTTATGAATTAATTACGATGCATTTGTATGTAGTTGATTTATTATTTCGGCTATATTTTAAAATGTGTTGACTGGCTTAGGTCTGTATATTTCAAGTATTTTCATTGTTTTCATATTTACATATGTTGTCTATTCTTAATCTATTTAGCAACTGGAGGATTGACTTTAAACTTCATTATCGATTTTGACATTTTCATAAGCTTTGTGTTATGGGTGGGCTACGTGGAAGTGATGTCTTCTCTTGGGTTAGGCAAAACAACTTTTGCTGTCAGACCAGCATTCTAAAAAACTAATAGTTTACGAATAATTAAAGCTATATACATATAAAGTGTGCTATATACACATATAGTAAATATCTGCTATTGAATTTCACATAAATATAAGGAAGGATGGAAACAATGGTCACGCGTGACAAATGGGCTACATTAAAAACCTATTTAAGTTCTAGGCGTTTTCTTCTTGCATTTATTGCATTAGGTTTTTCGTTATGACAGCCTTTATTTCCAGCATAATCATTCACAATTTGTCTAAAATACAAATTTCGTTAAGAAGTCAGATTTTGATTTTCCAGTCAAATCTTGCAATAGGCTGAGTATTGCAGTCCTTTTTAAGATTATGTCTTGTGGTTCAGATTTAATTACGTGGATGTCTTGGCAGTAGGCACTATCCAAACCACTGTTCTATTTGTGTTCACATAGGCTACGGTCAGTTTTTGGTTTGCATTACATCTGGAACAGCATGTTATTAAAATATTTTGATAAATATGTTTTTATCAACAAGTCAAGTGACTTTACTCCATGTCAGAACATATTATTCTGTGTTTGCCACTTTAGCTATCTACCTTTCTAAAAGGATTGCAGTATGATATATCTTAAGGGAATTGCTTGTGGCTTTCTGCAACTCTGACTTCAATGTTTACTTTTCATTGCTGGGGCATACCATGCAAGGCTGAACATTTGTGCTCTTTGCGTGGCACGACTCAATGCAGTCGCTACTTTCTATTTTGGATCGCTGATTTATTCCAGAACTGGGCTTGTAGTGGGCTAGGTGCTTGACAAGAACATACAAATATTTCCCCATAATTTACAATCGACTTCAAATGAGATTCATGTATCCATAATGTATTTCCATGCAGGGTACTTCGTAGATTGTAAATATTCAGCATTTATTTTTGTTTGAGCTTTAATGCAGCTGTTAAACATCATAGCGAGTTCTCATCTACAATAAAAATGAATGCCATGTATTATTACATTCAATATACCATTACGATTTTTTTTAGAATAACTAGGTCTAACTGAGGCATTATTTGTATTTTCTCCTGGATCTGCATGAACTCCCTTTTTGCCATATATATAGTTATATCATCACGTTTTTGTCAATACACTGATTTCAGATTTATATATATATATATATATACAATGAATTTCAGATAGTGTGTGTGTGTATAAATATATATATACATATATATATATATACACACACACACACACACACACACACACACACACACACACACACACACACACACATCTGATCTGAAATGTGTGTATTGACAAAACCGTGATGATATAACATCCTTTGGCCATAACTTATTACATACTGAGAACATAATTCAAAGCATAGAGCTAAATCAGAACCCATCTTATTATTTGAGTGGTCTTTAAAATGAAGTAATGTACATGCCAAGCCATTGAAGACATGGAATGTATAATATATCTGCTACAAAGAAACATAGGCCTATCTTTCTGTAGGTCTGCTAATACTGGAAGCTACTCAACTAAGGGCCAGTTCAATCATCTTTTAAGACGGCTGAACAGCCTTATGGTATCCTGCAGAATGTCCAGTGTCAGTATTGTGCATGTTGTATTCACATTACTAAACACAAACGGTAAAGTGCTGAGCCCGTGTTATAACGGTTCCATATCCTGGTCACTATGCACAGATACTGATCCCAGCCGGACACCGGTGCTCAATCCCTGAGTCCACCTTCTATGCTGTGTCTCCATGCTACATCCCACATACAACTTGTCTGAATAAAGATACAACCTGTCTGTAATACAACCTGTCTGAATAAAGCAAAAATGCTGGAAAAAATACATCTTTAAAAAAGAAAGAAAGTGCAATAACATTTCTGTGGCAATGTAAACTCCAGACACACAGCAGAAGCTGTTGACTCAGGCATTTAGTCTCTTATGTAACTACCGCATCTGGGACAGTTGTAAACACTTCAGTGTACTACACTTGATTTAACTTTGACTAGGAACATAAACAATATTTTCTATTAGTTTTTGTTGCTGTTCTGACAGATTAATATAAATTATAGAATGAATTAAATTTTTTTGTCTTTAAAATAAATGTCAGAACTTAAACAAATCATTTAAAAGTTGTTTGCACATCTGGAAATGAGAGTCAAATAACACTATTTTAAACATACATTTCTTTAAATGTATGTGCTTTATTTACATTCCTCAAATTAATAGTTTTTAATAGTAATCACACGCAAGCACACAAATACATTTGCAGCATATGTATTACAAACCCATTTTTACGCACACACACACACACACATCTATTCCTTGTCACAAGCAACTCATCCTTAGTGTTTGTGCTTTGTTGTGTACCCCATAAGGCTCAACATTTTCGGAGATAGGGATATTGACAATTTAGATGCTCGAATACCCTGCTGGGATCGTAATTGACGATTTGTGTCATGGGACAAGCAGCCCAGGGGCAAAACTACGATACAAAACACCAAGACATTATTTGCATATTCCATTCCCCACTTCATGGGTAAATTACATTATTAGGGGTGATGCTGTGCTCTCCTGCAGCTTTTTAGGGATAATCACTAATACAGTGATTCAGTCGCACTAAATGAAGGAAATAAACAGAGAGAGAAAAGCATATGTTATTAACCAATTTGTGCATTTATGTATGGCCATAAAGCAACTGAGAAAATTGAAGCAATGTGCAAGTGCTTTCTACTCCCTTGTCTTAGCCTTTAATACTATCTCCTTCATGGTGCCAAAGTAAAAAAAAATACATCCTATTCTCTGAGAAAATCATTAAAGTTTTTCAGGTCTTGTTCTAACTAATAGCCCCATTTCCTAATCTCTTTCTTAGCAATCAGACAAAGAAATAAAAAAGGAGAGAAAAAGACAATGAGAAACCCTAATTGTTTGGGTCTTTTTTTGAAACACCCAGCATAGAAAATAATGTTCGTTTTGGGAATAATTCATGAGGCTTTAGTCGGCTCGGTTTATTCCTTTGGAGTGCATCACTGTCTTGTTCTATCCCTTGGAACATGTGCTGTATGGGGCCTTTTTCTCTGCAGCACAGGCCTCAATAGTGTCGCACACCAGCACATGTTGAGGCAGTTGGGATTCATTTTGTGGCCCATACGTCAGTGGCCCTCAGCGGCTAGTCCTTCTAAGCTTGCTTGATCCCTATTTCTCTCCTGAAGAGAGTCAGGGCTTGCTTTAGCGTCAGAGAGTTCAGTATAAGGATGACCGTGCGCAATGTTATGCCTTACCTATTGCCCAATTCCCCACTTTTGCTGTGTTGGCATCACTTTGTCACTGGGGACTGACACAGAGACAAAAAAAACGTATTTGCTTGATTTATGCCCCGAGAGGAGTGGTGGATCTATATTATCCGCCATATTGTTTGCATCCTGAGCAGTTAGTTGATCCTTCACTGCTGCTTGCTCAGAAAATAGACAGGGCTATAAACATGCATACACAATACCTATAGGCTTTTGAGGGTTACCAAAGCAAGTACTGAGGACAGCAGGTGTGAATTTATTTATTTCTTGTATTTATAACAAAATGCTTTCTAAAATCCACAGATCACCATACATACTATTTTTATGGTTCTGGTGAGGTTGTCCAAACAACCCTCAAGTTCTCGAGATCTTATTAAGAGTATATAACTAACAGGACATTATGTCATTAATAAAACAAAGGTTTCAGTCAATTGATAATGATTTTACCATCAGCAATTTGTTTGTGTCATGTTTTTTTGAATGACGAAATTAAGTAACAGCACAGAGACAGTCTAGAAACTAAAAACTCAGAAAACAGAATGTCAATTTTTTATTGTGTGTATAGTGTTAGATCATAGTCAAACAGTGCATTAAGGTATTTATTGGTAACAACAACGTTATATTACACAAACTAAATAGGCCTTCATCCTCATTATTATTCATACCAAAATCAACACATTATTTTAGACTGTAATTATTATTATTCAACAATCAAAAGCTAAATCAAATTAGCAGCAGCTTATTATTAATTCTGCATTTAAAGACCTTTAACAAGACTGCAAACCTCTTTTGTGCCTTTGCTTCTTATCTCTGGTGGAATGCAGATAATCCTAATAAATTAATATAGCCTCACAGAGAGAAATATGAAGCCTGCAAGTAAATCCTGAATATATTATTTTCAAGAGCCCTAGTAACAGCTGAGCGGAGTGAGGTAAAAAATATTTGATTTGGACTTAACAGCAAATCAACACAAAGAACCCCCCCTACAAAACTGCTATGGCTGCTGCATATTTCTTTGCTTCCATTCTCCAAAATACATAAACATATTGGCAAAAATGAAGCTTGCTAAAAAATTGAACACAATTGATGGGACTAATTAAATGTAGGTTAATATGAGACACTGCTCACATTCCCTCAATAAGTTTATGCGAGGGAAATGTAATTCTCAAGGGCCATGACATTCCATCCAGTTTTTACAAAGCTTAGAGCGAGTTACTCCTTAGTAGTAGCCATGTGCCAAAATAGGGAGTTTCCTCTACAGTTATCTAGATGGAATCCAGTTGGGCCATTTCCTTATGTTGATAACTGGCAATAGAGAGTAGTAGACTATTCTTTGAAAAACAATATGCAGCCCCATTGAATGGTTGTCATTTTGTCCTATGAACTGCCCTCACAGTTTGCTGAAAGGACATCACTCAGTCCTTTCTGACACTTCATATTTATGTGTATTTTTCAGTTCATTATATTACAGGACATCATTAGTTTGGTGGAGAATATTTTTCCCACTTTATTGCTTTTTAACATTGGTGTATATTTGTGTTTCCTTCCTTGCAAATCATTTGTGTACCTTGTTTTGTTCTCCCTATGGGGCCCAGAGAGGTTTAATAACAAAAGCCAGTTTGACTTAAGAAATCGAGGACGTTATTGTCAACGACTTTGTTATAGCAGAAGGACTGCATCAAAAGACTGAAAGCATTGCTTAAGTGGTGAAGTACGAACAATTTATTGTAATGTGTTATAGTGGTTATTTCACCACAAATTACTTTAATTTGGTCCAATCCCTTACTGTAAAAGGTCCATGTTTGGGAAGTGCAATTTTGTTTCTCCATGGTAATGGTATGTCTAATTTTTTATTATATTCTGACTAAAAGACTTAAAGGAGTAAAATTGTATCCTCCAAATACAATATAGTACTTTAAGGCTTTTTGGCCTTAAAGGTTCCAACTTTCTCTTGGCTTTGTCACTGATGATTTAAGGGTTGTGGGCAATGTATACTTCTTTGACAAAATGTAGGCCAAAACATAGCCCATACCTAGCTCTTTTAGCACCGGAGCCTATGATCTATGGTCACATTAGTAAGCTATTTTGAAATTCAGCTTGTCAACATGTCAATATACTGTATACTTAATTGTTAATACTATCCTTATTTCACATGCCCAATGTTTAAGTATCTGACATATAGTGCTATATGCAATTTACAGTTAACATATTAATTAAGTAGATCTCATCACATGCGGTTCTGTAATCTTAAAACAGATACATTCATGTAGAAATGACTAGCCTTCCAAATTATGGAACCTCTTTCCTTTGGTAATTAACATTGATTTACAGGTGGTAAAAACATAAGAACACCAGATAACTGCTGCCGATTCATGTACAATTTTTACTGTAACAGTTTTTTATGACTTCTGTTGAGACCAAATTTGAGAAGCCGTAAACTTACAAAATGCACAGTATACCAAGACAACCTTATCTATCATTGCTTTTCCTTAATTCCCCCTTTCCTGCTCTCACTTCATTAGTTTTAGAACATTATGAGGCTGGCACTCTTGACTGAGAGTGTATGAGAAAAATAATTCTGTGCATGAGAAAAACACTGGCTGTATATCTCAACTTTAAAGGTACTAGATTGCATTGAGGATCAAATCCTTAGCAGTTCACTTTTAGTCAGTTATGTGGTTTCTGTTCCTATGCTTCTGGTGTATGTTCTGAGTATCCTTGAATGATTATTTTGTATTTATCAGTTCTTGTAAAAAATCAGACTAGGTTTTCTGTGACATCACTCCGGTAATGTGAGAATGTAATATTATGGCTAGTTGCTCTGCAGGTAGGTAATGTCTTATTCTTGCTTTCGATGCCTTTGTAGAATGATCATGCTTAGCCCCAGCCATGCCTCAAACTACACTCCTGTATCCCAGGAGGGCTGGTACCCAAAGGGACCTGGGTTATGTGGGAGCAATGATTTCCTATAAACAGTGTAAGGTAGGACCTTGGCGCTGATCTGAGTTAAGTTTTGCATTCCTAACCTCTAATGATTAGGGTTAGGCTTTCAAGAGGGTGAGTCGATCTCTGTATAAGAGCAACTTTACCCAGTACAAGTTTTCACTCCTTAACAGGAAACTCTTATTGGCCCGTTCATCGAGATCTCATTGAACTTTGTTTCCAGTAATTTCATTTAATTCAGAAGTGTAGCAAAGCCAGAGAGTTCAATAAGAAATCCAAACCATATGCAAATAAATGACTATGTAAGAATGTTGAGACTAATATGTCTTGATTTGTAATGACACTCACACAACCCTTGTGAATGAAAGCTGTGTGATGAGTGTGTTTGTAAGCACATATTAGGCTAACTACATGACAGTTTTGAATTAAGTTGTGTTTTCATTTTTTAACTCAACATGCCACTGCTTTTGTTATATATGCTTTCGCATTTGTTACATTTGAGGCAATGCATGAAGTTATTGCCTTTCTAGTCAGAATGTAAACAAGAAGATGGCAGATTTATTAAGTGGATGAAGAGGCTCTGGGAAATAGTGTGCATTCTTGGGATTACCATAACAGAGACAGACTCTAAAGGAATCTGCACACAGAGCAGTTAAGCAACAAAAGGAAGTTGTTTTATTGTCCATTTTAGAGTTCCCCCGTGTTCGTTATATCTATTGTAATAAGAGATAAAGACAATATGGAGATTACTCCGTTTTACCCCAGTTCGGTCTTCATAGTTTTTCATAATTATCAATATACAAGAGAATGATATATTTTTTGTAAAATGATCAGAAATTTACCATTACCTTCGTATTAAAACGTGTGGCCTGGCTGCATCCAGTACACATGTGCTGCTATAGTGTGGGTGCATACAAGTTATTGATCTCTCCACAGAAAAAACCTCTCTACATTATCTTTCAACAATTTCCTGTCCAATTTTCTAGATGTTAATTCAGGGACTCAAGTAAATTATACGAGACAGTACTTCTTTTCAACCTACTATAGTCTTGTACTGAGCATTTCTCCACTACAAAGACTAATTCCATTTTGTAACTTCTGTCCATAATTGGTTACCACTCTTTTATCTTATTATCAGTGTATGCATAATTATTGCAGTCATCACATTAGATTATGGCATGCATAATAAACAGATTCAAACTGTGTGCTGGGTAATTAGTATGTTAGGATATGTGCCGCGATATGAGCTTTGCTTTCCTAATGATCCTATTGTTCCCGCTGTCCCTGAAAATTGAGAGTTACTGATAGACATTTGACATGGTTGAGTAATCAATGTATTTCATCATACTATTTTATTTCTCTGTACTTTGCTCTTGTTGGAAGATCCAGCAAATACAAAAAATATACAAAATAGAAATGGCAGAGAGCATTGACAGACACGATTTGTTTAACTCAGTTTGAAAACCCAAATGTTCTACAAGGAACATAATGTGTTCATAGCGCCACTTTGGACCATGAAAGTTGTGATGCTAAGAACAGTGTGGTTTTGATCCAGAGTTAGAGCTCCTTGCCAAGTTAAGGTCCAGTGGCTGAATCCTGAAATGACCTTTGAAGTGATCACTTGGCTGTTTGTTGTGTCATGATATGGGAGGTAGGTTTGGGTACACGCTACAAGGGTACACATCCACAATCCATCCCCAGGTGGCAGCACCAACTGAGGCAGGTGCTTTGCCAAGCCATAGGTTGTTTAACCAAAACCATGTTTTCATGACAGCAATTTGTTGATTGGAGAAAAATGCTTATGTTAGTGATGATCAAGAAGCAACTTGTTTTACAATACTTGTGTATTACTTTGCTTTGGCCTTACAACAGCATACAGGATGAAACAGCACAGCAGCCAAAAGTTCAAAACTGTTCTAAAGTTTGGGGTCACAGAAAATGTTTTGTTTTCCATGAAAACATACACTACCATTCAACAAATTTTCATCCATTAAAATACCTAATGTTTCAAATGGCTATTGTGGCTGGAAATGGCTGATCTTCAGTTAAATATATCTACATGGGCGTACAGAGGCTCATTATCAGCAACCATCACTCCTGTGTTCCAGTTGCATGTTGTGTTTGCTAATCCAAGTTGATCATTTTAAAAGGCTAACTGATCATTAGAAAACCCTTTTGCGATTATGTAAGCACAGCTGAAAACTGTATTGCTGATTAAAGAAGCAGTAAAACTGGCCTTCCTAAGACTAGTTCAGTATCTTCATCATCAGTGTTTGTAGGTTCGATTGCAGGCTCAAAATGACCAGAAACAAATAACTTTTTTCTGAAACTTTCTTCTGAAATGCAGACTATTCTTGTTCTGAAAAATGAAGACTATTTCATGTGAGAAATTTCCAAGAAACGGAAGATCCCGTACAACACTGTGTACGGGAACAGAGCAAACCGGTTCTAACCAGAATAGAAAGAGGAGGGGGAGGCCCCGGTGCACAACTGAGCATGAAAACAAATACATTAGTGTCTAGTCTGAGAAACAGACGCCTCACAGGTCCTCAACTGGCAGCCTCATTAAACAGTACCCGCAAAACACCAGTCTCAATGTCAACAGTGAAGAGACATCTCTGGAATGCTGGCCTTCTAGGCAGAGTGGCAATGTGTTACAGTAGGGACACTGGTAATAATTAATAATGAAATGGTATTGTATAATAGTTTTCGGGAAAAGTATTATGGCCAGGGCGGCATGACCTTTACCCCCGGAACAAGGCTCTCTCCTAGTACAGACTTGATTGACTGACTGTTCTACATTCCCTCTCATTGTCCTGATATTGTTGGCTGTATACCTTTTAATTCTTATTTTGAAAGTAAATGAAAATTAATAGTGAAACGTTGTGGTCATTTCTTATCAAGTTACTACACAAAGAATAAGCCATATCTCAGATATCTCAGATCCCAATAAAAAGAAAAGATTAAGATGGGCAAAAGAACACAGACACTGGACAGAGAAAGAACTCTGAACCCTTTTCTTTTCGAAAACAAGAACATTTCTAATTAACCCCAAACTTTTGAACGGTAGATATATATATATATATATATATAGCAACTTTTGAACTGTAGTGAGTAGTGTGTATGTAGATATATATATATTTATATATACAACCTCGTTCAAAAAAAAGTTGGGACGCTGAGTAAAATGTGAAGAAAAACAGAATTTAATGATGTGCAAATCATTTTAACCCTATATTCAATACAAAATAGTACAAGGACAAAATATCAAATGTTGAAACTGAGAAATGTTATTGTTTCATGAAAAAAAAAATATATGCCCCCTTTGAATTTGATGCCAGCAACACGTTTCAAAAAAGCTGGTACAGGGGCAACAAAAGACTGGAAAAGTTGTGGAATGCAAAAAAAAACCTGGTGTTTTTTTAACCTAATTAACCTAATTAGATTAATTGGCAACAGGTCAGCAACATGAGTGGGTATAAAAAGATCTTCCCAGAGTGGATGGGGTTCACCACTCTGTGAAAGACTACACAGGCAAACAGTGCAACAATTTAAGAATAACGTCTCTCAACGTAAAATTAAAGAGTTTGGGGATTTCATCATCTACAGTACATAATATCAATACAAGATTCAGAGAATCCTGAGAGAAATCTCTGTATGCAAAGGACAAAGCTGAAAACCAATTCTGGATGGCTGTGATCATGTGGCACTGCACTAAAAACAGACAAGATTCTATGGTGGAAATCACTGTATGGGCTCAGGAACACTTCCAAAAACCATTGCCTGTGAACACAGTACATGGTTGCATAATTTACAACTCTACCATGGAAAGAAGAAACCATATGTAAACAAGATCCAGAGACATTGCTGACTTCCCTGGGCCAGAGCACATTTAAGATGGACATTTAAAACTGTCCTGTGGTCCGACGAATCAATATGTGAAATTATTTTTGGGAATCATGGACGCTGCGTCCTCTGGACTAATGAGGAGAGGGACCATCCGGCTTGTTATCAGCGCACAGTTCAAAAGCCAGCATCTGTGATGGTATGGGGGTGCATTAGTAAACATGGCATGGGTGACTTGCACATCTCTGAAGGCACCATTGGTGCTGAACCACATTCTGCACTTATTACAACAACATGGCTCCGTAGTAAAAGAATCTGGGTGCTAAACTGGCCTGGCTGCGGTCCAGACCTGTCACTGATTGAAAACATTTGGTGCATTATGAAATGAAAAATACGACAAAGGAGGCCTCGAACTGTTGAGCAGCTGCAATCCTATATCAAGCAAGCATGGGAAAACATTTCATTGTCAAAACTACAGCAATTGGCCTCCTCAGTTCCTTAACGCTTACAGAGTATTGTTAAAAGAAGAGGTGATTCAACTTTTTTGAAATGTGTTGCTGTCATCAAATTCAAAATGGAAACCTGGTTTTGTGTGTATGTATGTATGTGTGTATGTATATACAGTGGATATAAAAAGTCTACACACCCCTGTTAAAATGCCAGGTTTTTGTGATATAAAAGAATGAGACAAAGATAAATCATGTCAGAAATTTTTCCACCTTTAATGTGACCTATAATGTGAAAAATTCAATTGAAAAACAAACTGAAATCTTCGAGGGTGAAAAATGTAAAATAAAAACCTTACAATAACCTGATTGCATAAGTGTGCACACACTTTTATAACTGGGGATGTGGCTGTGTTCAGAATTAACCAATCACATTTAAACTTGTGTTAAATAGAAGTCATTACACACCTGCCATCATTTAAAGTGACTTTGATTAATCACAAATAATGTTCAGCTGTTCTAGTAGGATATTCCTGACATTTTCTTAGTTGCATCTCAGAGCAAAATCCATGGACCGCAGAGAGCTTCCAAAGCATCAGAGGGATCTCATTGTTGAAAGATATCAGTCAGGAGAAGGGTACAAAATAATTTCCAAAGCATTAGATATACCATGGAACACAGTGAAGACAGTCATCATCAAGTGGAGAAAATATGGCACAACAGAGACATTAACAAAAACTGGACGTCCCTCCAAAATTGATGAAAAGACGAGAAAACTGGTCAGGGAGGCTTCCAAGAGGCCTACAGCAACATTAAAGGAACTGCAGGAATTTCTGGCAAGTACTGGCTGTGTGCTACAGGTGACAACAATCTCCCGTATTCTTCATATAAATGGGCTATGGGTTAGGGTGACAAGACGGAAGCCTGTTCTTACAAAGAAAAACATCCAAGCCCGGCTAAAGTTTGCAAAAACAAACATCAAGTCCCCCAAAAGCACGTGGGAAAATGTGTTATGGTCTGATGAAACCAAGGTTGAACTTTTTGGCCATAATTCCAAAAGGTATGTTTGGCACAAAAACAACACTGCACATCACCCAAAGAACACCATACCCACAGTGAAGCATGGTGCTGGCAGCATCATGCTTTGGGCTGTTTTTCTTCAGCTGGAACCAGGGCCTTAGTCAGGGTGGAGGGAATTATGAACAGTTCCAAATACCAGGCAATTTTGGCACAAAACCTTCAGGCGTCCGTTAGAAAGCTGAAATGAAGAGGAAGTTCACCTTTCAGCATGACAACGACCCAAAGCACACATCCAAATCCACAAAAGCATGGCTTCAGCAGAAGAAGATTAATGTTTTGGAATGGCCCAGCCAGAGCCCAGACCTGAATCCAATTAAACATCTGTGGGGTGATCTGAAGAGGGCTGTGCACAGGAGATGTCCTCGCAATCTGACAGATTTGGAGTGCTTTTGCAAAGAAGAATGGGCAAATATTGCCACGTCAAGATGTGCCATGCTAATAGACTCCTACCCAAAAAGACTGAGTGCTGTAATAAAATCAAAAGGTGCTTCAACAAAGAATTAGTTTAAGGGTGTCCACACTTATGCAACCAGGTTATTGTGAGTTTTTAATTTTTTATTTTTCCCCCTCAAAGATTTCAGTTTGTTTTTCAATTGAATTGTTCAGGTTTTAGGTCACATTAAAGGTGGAAAAAGTTCTGACATGATTTATCTTTGTCTCATTCTTTTACATCACAAGAACCTGGCATTTTAACAGGGGTGTGTAGACTTTTAAGATTTTTAAGATTAAGAGACCACTGCACCTTTTTCTTTCCTTTCCAAGAAAGTTGAAAAGTAGAGTGAGGAAGCGTTCAATTTGCAGTGGTCTCTTAATTTTAACCCTTCTCTTCCTCACTCAAAACCTTCCTTTTCGACTTTTATGGAAAGAAAAGAAAAAGGTGCAGTGTGTATTTATATATATATATATATATATATATATATATATATATAGCTCCGGAAAAAATTAAGAGACCACTGCAAAATTATCAGTTTCTCTGGTTTTACTATTCATATGTATGTGTTTGAGTAAAATGAACAGTTTTGTTTTATTCTATAAACTACTGACAACATTACTCTCAAATTCCAAATAAAAATATTGTCATTTAGAGTATTTATTTGTAGAAAATAACAACTGCTCAAAATAACCAAAAAAATATGCATTGTTTTCAGACCTCAAATAATGCAAAGAAAACAAATTCATATTCATTTTTCAACAACAAAATACTAATGTTTTAATTTAGTATCAATATAACAGAAATCAATATTTGGTGGAATAACCCTGATTTTTAATCACAGCTTTCATGCGTCTTGGCATGCTCTCCACCAGTCTGTCAGATTGCTGTTGGGTGACTGTATGCCACTCCTAGCACAAAAATTCAAGTAGCTCGGCTTTGTTTGATGGCTTGTGACCATCCATCTTCCTCTTGATCAAATTCCAGAGGTTTTCAATGGGGTTCAGGTCTAGTGATTGGGCTGGCCATGACAGGGTCTTGATCTAGTAGTCCTCCATCCACACCTTGATTGACCTGCCTGTGTGGCATGGAGCATTGTCCTGCTGGAAAAACCAATTCTCATTGTCAGAGCAGAAGAACATTCTCAGAGCAGAAGGAAGCAGGTGTTCTTCCAGGATAACCTTGTACTTGGCTTGATTCATGCATCCTTCACAAAGACAAATCTGCCCGATCCCAGCCTTGCTGAAACATCCCCAGATCATCACTGGTCCTCCACCAAATTTTACAGTGGGTGCGAGACACTGTGGCTTGTAGGCCTCTCCAGGTCTCCGTCTAACCATTAGACAACGAGGTGTGGGGCAAAGCTGAAAATTTGACTCGTCAGAGAAGATGACCTTACTCCATTCCTCTACGGCCCAATCCTTATGGTCTTTTGCAAACTTCAGCCTGGCTCTTCTTTGCTTCTCATTGATGAAGGGCTTTTTTCTAGCTTTGCACGACTTCAGCCCTGCCCCTAGGAGCCTGTTTCGAACCGTCCTCGCCATGCACTTCACTCCAGCTGCTGTTTGCCATTCTTTTTGTAGGTCACTTGATGTCATCCTACGGTTGTTGAGTGACATTCGAATGAGTTGACGGTCATCTCGGTCAGTGGCTAGTCGTTTTCGCCCTCTGTCTGTCTATAGCTTTGTTGTTCCCAATGTCTGTTGCTTGACCTTGTTCTTATGAACCGCCATCTTTGAAATTTTCAGGATGGAAGCAACCTGATGCTCACTGTATCCCTCTGCCAGTAAAGGCAGAATTTAACCCTTCTTTTCCTCACTCAAAGCTTTTCTTTTCAACTCTTTTGTCATGTGGAATAGTTATTTTTTTATTCAAATTACCTTTGAGGTACTACTTGCACTGTTTTTGACATCCAGCTGATCCTATAGCAAGAGGGTAGTGATGACCACAGCAGTGGTTTTTATACTTTTCCTCATTAAATTAGATTTGGTTCAGGTAATCACCTAATCAGTACAGTGGGGCAAAAAGGTATTTAGTCAGCCACCAATTGTGCAAGTTATCCCACTTAAAAAGATGAGAGAGGCTTGGAATTTTCATCATAGGTACACTTCAACTATGAGAGACAAAATGAGAAAAAAAATCCAGAAAATCACATTGTAGGATTTTTAATGAATTTATTGGTAAATTATGGTGGAAAATAAGTATTTGGTCAATAACAAAAGTTCATCTCAATACTTTGTTATATACCCTTTGTTGGCAATGACAGAGGTCAAACATATCTGTAAGTCTTCACAAGGTTTTCACACACTGTTGCTGGTATTTTGGCCCATTCCTCCATGCAGATCTCCTCTAGAGCAGTGATGTTTTGGGGCTGTCGCTGGGCAACA
>JACXGI010000056.1:165777-218302 GCA_016801175.1 Esox masquinongy | reverse complement strand
AATTGTGCAAGTTCTCCCACTTAAAAAGATGAGAGAGGCCTGTAATTTTCATCATAGGTACACTTCAACTATGAGAGACAAAATGAGAAAAAAAAATCCAGAAAATCACATTGTAGGATTTTTAATGAATTTATTGGGAAATTATGGTGGAAAATAAGTATTTGGTCAATAACAAAAGTTCATCTCAATACTTTTTTATATACCCTTTGTTGGCAATGACAGAGGTCAAATGTTTTCTGTAAGTCTTCAGAAGGTTTTCACACACTGTTGCTGGTATTTTGGCCCATTCCTGACTAAATACCTTTTTGCCCCACTGTATATATATAAGACAAGGTGTCTTTTATCAATATATTTGCCTAAATTTAGCCAAAAACGACGGAAAGCTAATTAGCCGCTAATGCGACTATCTTAAAGAACTACACTTACATTCAACGTCATCACCAAGTGCACCCTGTGGTAGCTGGAAAACCGTCCACGTTTCCCACAGAGAAGAATCTAAACAGCAAGAATACAGTTTGATTGTTGAGCTTTTTTTCTCCAAATCAGCCTTTGTAGTTTCTCAAGCTTTGTAGATTCTCAGCCTTTGTAGTTTTAATAAATGATTGACGGAGCACAAGTTTATCTTTTATCGTTTTCTACCTTGGTTAGGGAGAGGCATCACTGGAGCCATGTGTTAAGGTACAGTACTATAAAATTCAATTGTCAATGGCTTGACAATTGAATTGTATGTTAAGTTCTGGGATACTATTCAAATGCCCTTGTATGAAATGTTTAGAGAGTGCCTTGAGAAAGAGGAAATGTGTACCTCTATGAAACAAGGTCTTATAACTTTACTTCCGAAACCTGAAAAAGATCTTTTAACTCTTGATAATTGGAGACCAACCACCTTGCTAAATGTTGATTACAAGGATTTAGCATTTGCCAACCATTTGAAGATAGGTTTAAGCCAGATAATCAATGAAACTCAATCAGGTTTCATGGCAAAGAGACACATTAGTAACAATATAAGGCTTGTCTTAGACCTCATAGATTATGCACACCACATTGATTCTGAAGCTCTCATTGTATTTTTGGATTTCTACAAGGCATTTGAAACCATTGAACACACATTCTTATTGCAAGCCTTAAAATTATTCAGTTTTGGTGAAAATTTTATAAGAGCAATCAGAATGTTTTACAGAGATATCAACAGCTCCGTAGTCTTGAATCTAAATGCATCTGATAGATTTCGCGCATGTAGAAGTGTGAAACAGGGGTGTCCAATTGCACCTTTGTTATTCTTGATAGTTGTTGAATTGTTATCCTTGAAAATTCACAAAGAACCAGATATTAATGGAATCTCTATCTTCGATAGAGAAATTAAGGTCTCACACTTAGCTGACGACACCTGTCTATTTCTCAAGAATAAAGAGCAACTAAGTTCAGTATTAAATTTTATTAACTTATTTAGCAGGGCTTCTGGGTTAAATTTGAATATGGCTAAATGTGAAATTCTCTGTTTATACAACTGCACAGAGACCTCTTTAAATGGCATTCCAATCAAAGACTGCGTTAAATATTTGGGTGTACATGTTTCTAAAAACTTGATTGTTAGACAGCAATTAAACTTTTCACCAAAACTGAAAAAATCTAAGTTGATAATGAACAGTTGGTTACAAAGGGACTTGTCCATATTAGGCAGAGTCCTCTTGGTAAAAGCTGACGATCTTTCACGGTTCATATACCCTTTACTATCTCTGTTTATTCATGAATCTACCTGCAAAGAAATAAGAAGTGCTTTTATCAAATTCTTTTGGAAAAATGGTCACCAACATCTTAAAAAGCTGTCATTGCAGGGCGGAAATTTGAGGGCGGATTCGATATGTTGGTCTTCAGAGGGGTCAATAACACTTTTAAAGTGATTTGGATTCGGAAATGTATGGAGGCTCCCGACTCTGTTTTTTATACCTCACAACGTTTTTAATAAAGTACAGTGAGGGAAAAAATTATTTGATCCCCTGCTGATTTTGTACGTTTGCCCACTGACAAAGAAATGATCCGTCTATAATTTTAATGGTAGGTTTAATTGAACAGTGAGAGACAGAATAACAACAACAAAATCCAGAAAAACGCATTTCAAAAATGTTATAAATTGATTAGCATTTTAATCAATCACAGAGGTCAGACATTTCTTGTAGTTGGCCACCAGGTCTGCAGACATCTCAGGAGGGATTTTGTCCCACTCCTCTTTGTAGATCTTCTCCAAGTCATTAAGGTTTCGAGGCTGACATTTGGCAACTCGAACCTTGCCAAACGAAAGCTCCCTCTACAGATTTTCTATGGGTTCATGGTCTGGATACTGGCTAGACCACTCCAGGACCTTAATCTGCTTCTTTTCGAGCCACTCCTTTGTTGCCTTGGCCGTGTGTTTTGGGTCATTGTCATGCTGGAATACCCATCCACGACCCATTTTCAATGCCCTGGCTGAGGGAAGGAGGTTCTCACCCAAGATTTGACGTTACATGGCCCCGTCCACCGTCCCTTTGATGTGGTGAAGTTGTCCAGTCCCCTTAGCAGAAAAACACCCTCAAAGCATAATGTTTCCACCTCCATGTTTGACGGTGGGGATGGTGTTCTTGGGGTCATAGGCAGAATTCCTCCTCCTCCAAACACGGCAAGTTTAGTTGATGCCAAAGAGCTTGATTTTGGTCTCATCTAACCACAACACTTTCACCTAGTTCTCCTCTGAATCATTCAGATGTTCATTGGCAAACTTCAGACGGGCCTGTACATGTGCTTTCTTGAGCAGGGGTACCTTGCGGGCGCTGCAGGATTTCAGTCCTTCACAGCGTAGTGTGTTACTAATTGTTTTCTTGGTGACTATGGTCCCAACTGCCTTGAGATCATTGACAAGATCCGTGTAGTTCTGGGCTGATTCCTCACCGTTCTCATGATCATTGCAACTCCACGAGGTGAGACTGACTTTTGTGTTTCTTCCATTTGCGAATAATCGCACCAACTGTAGTCACATTCTCACCAAGCTGCTTGGTGATGGTCTTATAGCCCATTCCAGCCTTGTGTAGCTCTACAATCTTGTCCCTGACATCCTTGGACAGCTCTTTGGTCTTGGCCATGGTGGAGAGTTTGGAATCTGATTGATTGATTGCTTCTGTGGACAGGTGTCTTTTATACAGGTAACAAGCTGAGATTAGGAGCACTCCCTTTAAGTGTGCTCCTAATCTCAGCTCATTATCTGTATAAAAGACACCTGGGAGCCAGAAATCTTTATGATTGAGAGGGGATCAAATACTTAATTCACTCATTAAAATGCAAATCAATTTATAACATTTTTGACATGCATTTTTCTGGATTTTTTTGTTGTTATTCTGTCTCTCCCTGTTCAAATAAACCTACCATTAAAATTATAGACTGATCATTTCTTTATCAGTGGGCAAACGTACAAAATCAGCAGGGGATCCCATTTTTTTTTCCCTCACTGTATGTGGTCTGTCTTTTTTACTCTCATGCAATTTTACCTCATCTAGACTGCCTGTTAAGCTCTCCAAGTTTCATAAGCAAGCTCTTTTGGCATGGAAGTTGTGTTTCGTGCACAATTTCTCTCCACACAAAATTAAAATTTGGAACAATGATCTAATATTAATAAGAAACAATACACTTTTTATAAGAACATGGTATGAAAATGGAGTTGAGTTTCTTAGTGATCTCTTTGACCAGTCAGGCAAATTACTTACTTATGAACTCTTCTTGACCAGGTATGGTCTCCCTGTCAAATTCAAGGAATTTGGTGCAGTATTGAAAGCCATTCCCTCTGGCCTGGTCCATTTAATGAAATGTCACCTAGTGGCCGCAGTTTGTCAAAGACTTGAACCTTCATTTCTTATCCAAAGTTTAAACATAGAAGACCGAAAATGCTCGAACCAATTGATACGGTGGGTGTTTCATGAAAATGAAAAAGTGATTCCTAGGGGAAACGTTTTCTAGAATTCTTTAATTAATGGTATAAACTGGAAAAAGCTTGGCTCTTGCCTTACAAATTTTGCGTTTCTAACAAGGTGAGAGAGGTACACCTCAAAATTCTGCATAACATATACCCTGCCAATGCATTTATTTACAAATTTGTGGATATTGACAAAAATTGCACCTTTTGTAATTCTTTCCCTGAAACACGTTCCCATCTTTTTACAAATGTGCCTTGGTGAAAGCTTTCTGGGATGATTTGAAGTTACATCTGCAACCATTTAACCTCAACTGTTCTTTGAATGATAAAGATATACTTTGCTACTGTGATGCAAAAGGAAAAGAGAATAATTTTATGTTTAATCTTCTGATTCTGATGGGTAAATTTTTTATACATAAATGTAAATTTAGCAAGCGCTCACCCAGATTTACGCAATTTCTTCATGAATTCTGCTCTTTAATTAACTCTCTTGAATTAGTAAACAATGCAAAGAGTGTCAATACTGTAAAGTACTATAATATGCAATTTTTTGTCTGATCTGCCCCTTTGTTTTTGTGTATGTTTTACTTGTAAAGATTTCTATGCCGTTGTTCATCTGATGTTTCTCATTGCTTGACATTTGTATTGTCATCCATTCACGCAATAAAAAAATAAAGTACTATAAAATGTTAGCTGCAAATAGCATTTTGTATCATTTGTCGTAAAACGTTAGGTAACTTTACTATTTACAGAATATTGATGAGGTACAGTATGGAATTACGTTTTCCATCAGGCCATGTATATAAACACGAACATGCTACCTAGTGTGCTATCATGTTTTGAGTTTTGGAAAACTTGGTTATGTACACTAACTTAGTTATGCAAACGTTAGCTATGCTTGTATGCATCATTTCCCGTGTGTGCCAGTTAACTCGCTGTGTCAAGAAATCGGAGTACAACCAGAAAGATAACTAGTACACCGATGAAATGATGCATTCCACTACAGCTAGCACTAGACGTTACAGGGAAGTTATTTTAATTCAGCACTACTTGCAAAATGGATATTATTTTGTTGATGTATTTTACCAGGCTATTATTACAATTTTCGTACGCTACAGTAGTATTTTTTTTTTCTTTCAGCCCTGACTGCACATATCCTTTTCAGTAGCCATTTGTCTGTGCCCCAATTCACAGACTTATGCCCCATCTAGCACTTGTGAGCCAAGGACCCTTTTTAGCAGTGAAGTAATTTGTTTTGCCCAAAGACATCCTAAATTGCTGGCCCTCAACCTCCCATTCCACATGATGTGCAATAGTGGTTAGCTGTCCCACTGTTGCTAGCCATAGCTTCCTGCTGCTCTAAAGACGTCACCATGCCAGCCAGGATGCCTGCCAGTCCCGGGTTCCCTTGGTTTTAATGTCCGGTACAGACAGGGACGGTACCAGTTGTTCTGGCTCAAGTTCAAGGAATGCTGCCATGCCTGTAAACCTGCCATAGAGATAGTTCATCAACCATTGAAGGTCCTCCTCTGTGGGTTCTCTGGCCAGAGGATTATAGACAACAGCCATGTACATCTCCGCAGACTGCACATTGTTAGAAGTTGATGGCCTTTTCCATTCACTGTCCATGTCTGTTTGTTTACTTCCTGCATTATCCCAACAACTAAACAGTGACCCTTTCGAAGGATCGGCAGGATAGAGTAAAGCAAGGGTTGGACCCCATACTATGTGAAAAACCATTGATTTTGTGGTGCTTCTCATTTGAAAGTTTGTAGTGTTTCCCCTTTATGCTTGGTTGCAGTGTAGACCATACAATATTGAGTGTAGAGTGCATAGTTTTTCCATTTGCATGCCTTATTAGCACATGGGAGGGTAGCCACTTTTGGAAATCTCTGTTGTGCCCACAATGACTGGGGAATATAAAAGGAAGGCAGTTGTGGAAGGTGGAACATGGGCCTTATGAATTGTTGTACTGTTCTAATCTAGGGCCCTTTGGTACTACAATGTATTTTTCTATCACTTGTCATGGTATTGGAGTTGTATCCTGGGAATAAAGTAATCTGTGTGGTAAAGTCAAGGTTCATTTAAGGGAGTTCTTTTGACACATGTACATCTGATGTTGTGCAGCTCAAAAATAGCGAGTGCAGCTGCATGGCCAGATTTATGAGCTTGGCAATGGGCTACCTGCACTCAGGGTGGGAACGTACTTCCCTTTTAAAATAATACTGCTTGCCTGTTTCCAGCACGCGTTAGTTGTATACATTCGTCTGACGGCGCAAGTTTAGCTAGCTAAACTTATTTTAAGAACGTATTTTTTTAAGAAAAAAGTAAAGAAATATTCAGAACATTGCTCTGTACCTCTGTGCGCCGCATCTACTAAATTCAATGAGGTTATTAGTATGCATAAGTTCCCGCTTGACGTGGAGCTGAAGAAGCAGTGGTTAGTGCAAATACACCGGGACCACTTCACTATACTACAGTCCAATCTAAAGTATGCAGCAGGCATTTCACCAAAGACCAGCTAGTTCAGGGCTGCCCAGCCCTGCTCCTGGAGATCTACTGTCCTGTAGGTTTTCTCTCCAACTCTAATTTAGCACATCTGATTCCAATATTTGTGCAGTAAAAAAGGGGTTTCCAAAATTCTCTCATCTTTTCACTTGACGAAAAAGTTGTATGAATGTCATTGACAAATGAAGGAAAAATGAATGTTGTTGTGGCAGGAAATGAAATAGCTTTGGCAGTGTAAAGTTCGTCTTCAGTCTTGCTCGCAGTTGCTCAATTCTTATGACTATTCCAAGTAGTAAGCTACATGTAGGCCTATTACTGGCTAATAAGCCATTAAAACCAGTGGCAAAAGCCAGTGGCAAAAGTCATACAGTTATTAGATGCTATTTGTGGTGGAAGTAAACTTCATAAGAAACGTTAATCAGTTTAACACAATGCTTAATATTGTCTAACTAAATATTCAAACTTGGCATGATGTTAATGCGTGACAAAATGATCTAATGTTGAGATGCAATTTTATGACGAGGTAGTATGTCCCAATCGGTCCCAATACTGGCATACTAGCTTACTATATACTAAACAGTACGTACTTCACCATCATCCGCGAAGTACATACTTGTAGTATGTAATATGAGATTTGAGATTCAGCATTAGTCTGGATCATGACTAATGTGCTGTCCCCGAACCAGCTTCACTGGACATGTCATTTCATGAAAATGAGTACCTTCATAATCGTTTATGTATGTCGATGCATACATCTTAAATCCTTTGTCCAACTTGCTAGCTGGAGCCTTGCAAATCATCTTGCAAATATGATTAACATTGTTCCTGCTCATTTTAAGCAACTCTTCTAAACATCTTGAATAAAAGAGCACCATTATTTTAATAACGGAACAGCACAACCGGAAATGCAGGAGCAGCATTAAGGAGAATGCGGAAGCGGTTGTGCAGGGAGCCCATTTAACACAATATCCCAAACCTCTAATATGATCTGGTCATACAATACAAGCTAGATGTGTAAACAGAAAATTATATTCAGAATGTAAATAATGAAAACATTAGAAATTATAATGGTGTCCAAGGTAGTATCCTGGATGATATGTTTATTGATAATATCAATTCTGGATTTTTTTCGTGTATCTTGTTAGCTACACTAACCAGCGCAGGATAAACTTCTAACCTTCACTATTGCCGCACCTCTACTAATGTCCACACTTATAGTGGTCTTCTGCCCTTTTAATGCTCATCCATAAAAATTACATCTGGTCTGAAATTGTCAATAACGTCGACAAACTAAACTAACTATTAGTAATATTTCTATAAGTAAAACAAAACAATTATTTGTTACTGCACTGCTAGTTCGCTAATGGCAATGACTAGCATAGAAAGAGGACGGAAGATATGTAAAACTTCATTTCAACACAACAGCACAAGGATTTTGGAATGATTGCGCTGGTCAACGTTAGCTAAGGTTAGAAATGACATAGAGAAGCTTTGTTACTTGACACACAATATTCTCAGCGAAAATGATTCTCTGCATTTTGTAAAAAGCAGCATTCAACATCTGTGGAGAATCAATGCGTTCTGAGTAATTGCGTAGCTGCAGAAAATGTTCCGCAAGCTTTCTGCTTTGACACCATCGGTGTAATCGGGGCTTAAACTTAAACATTCACTCACTGCATGCAAGTCCATATTGATAGTTTTGGAAATAGTTTTAAATGACAAAGAGAAGCATGTGCCGATAGAGACAGATATCCTGCCGGCATTTTTCTAGATCCAACGCTGACATTCTTGTCATTCCGATATTCTTGTTGGCATGTCGGTCTATTCCTATCGTTCAAAAGTATAAAATTCTTTCTCCACTTAACCCTGGGGTGCTGATTGCAGAATGATATCTTAATAGCAATCTAAGTTCGGTTCCCCAAAAGGCACCCGTTTCGGTAGCGTGATTCATGAAGGAACGAGAGCAGCGGAGAATTCAATAGGCCTACCCAAACTGACCGCACCACACTTTCCCGCGGCTATAGGCCTATACCTGCTGGACCCACACCACACTGGTTCAGGTGGAGATTTGGAGGATAAATGCATTCAGTGCATGCAAATATGCCTATAGCATAGGTATTTTTACAAATAGATATAAAGTACTCTGCGAGCTTGCTGATATTCCAATGGAATGTTCCCAGTCTATAACGACACTTCTTATTTAGCCTATCCTTGTCGGCTACAGGGGCAGCAGGCTACATGAGCCGATAGGCCTACGGTGAGTGACTATAATTTGTTCATTTATAATTAAAATATTTTAATAAAGAAGCATAATATTGTTAGATTACAGGTCTAACTCTAGGACATTATTCTTCTTCACAAATTAATCAAAGTCTAAGTCCGAGCAGAGTCAGTGCACATCGCCGCAGTTGACTAATATGAATAGCTATAGTCAAATCTTTTCAAACATTTGTGAACTTTATTAATGATAAATAATAATAATTATAAAATAAAAGGAAAATTAAAAGTTCAAAAACACGAACTTCACATTATACAAGAACCAAACAGTTTGAGCCTGACTTAATAGCCCTGTCCAACTAGTGGGAAAATATGTAACAATATAATGAAACAAAATAGTGTACTCTTCCACTTTAGCTTTCTTGTTTACATCTGTGAAAAAGGCATTTTTCACAGATGTAAACAAGAAAGCTATATTCCATCAATCAAGAATAGATTATACCAATGTAGCCTATAGCCTCCTGCATTTTCTCTCTCCAGCAGCAGACAGTCGCAGGAGGTGATCATGTGCATATGATTTTAGTTTCAATTGACTGAAAGATTTAAGATATGCTTGCTGATATCTTAAGATAACAGCTGCCTTTACATCAGAAATGTGTTATTTATAATTATTGCATAATGTATGGATCCAATCGGTCCAGTCAGTAAATACAATATCACTGCACACACGAGAGACCCGTCGCAATTAAGTCAGAACCGACCCAGATCCAAGAAAAAATGTTGGACCCAGACTAGGGGTGGGTATTGACAAGTACCTTGCGATAGGATATATATCACGATACACATGTTACGATTCAATACATTACGATTCATCACAATATCACAACTGAATCACGATACTTACTGACGTGCTAAAGAAAACCTCAAATAATATTAGGCTATATACTTGAAAGGACAATCTTTAGATAATCCCCAAGGGCAACCCCTAATAAAAAAAAGAACCACTCAATTTGAAATGACTTACAACTTTTAAATTTAACCCATTAGACCCCAATAGAATTCTAGAATGCTGCTGTGGATTACTGAAAATTCTCAAAATAAATCATATTTTCTCACACATTTCAAACAAACAAACAGCACAAAAACCAAAACCAAATTACAAATACAAGTTAACTTTGTTTTTAAGAGCACATACTGTTCTTTAATTGGACAACACATTAATGTAACTTGGAATAATATAATTTTTCTCCCATTAACAATCAATAGAAGAACGAGCTTCAAGTCAATCTTGTCGCAATATAAAACGATATATTGCGACAAGATTGAGCCATCAGTCACATTAGATCCGTACAGCTAATATGATCATTATAAAGTAAGCACAAGGCAAAACTCAAGACATACAAGTTTTAATAAATGATAAGGGGAAGTATGTAGCGTAAATCTTTTGGCAGATGCACGACATCATCGCGATCAAGTGACAACGTCCGTCAGCGAAGCACAACATTACTGCTTCTTGGTTAGCTAGTGAAAGTAAGAGCTTGTTGCTGCACAAGCGAAACATTTGCAGGCAGACAATTTTATTTTAGTCTGACAGATGAAACAAACTGGACAATTAGTTGTCTAGTTAGCAATGGCACTTTCCACATTTGAATGAAATCGGAAGAAACACGAGAAAACAACCAACTAGTCAGCCCGCTACACAGCTACTGCAACGCACCACAGCTGATGTGCTTGTCTTTCAAGTTATCACAACAGGGTTGCTGTTGTCATCTAAAAGATATTACCAACATTTCACAGCATAAAGTATGGACAACACAAAACTTATAGCCACAGTTTATTTCTTACTCACCTCGACATCATTATCGCTTTCAAGGACGTTTCTAACTGGTATCACTGAACAACACAGAAACAATCTCTTCTAGCGTAAAAAGCTGTGGCCGCTTTGGCGCCATCATTTTGAGTAAGGAAATGAATAAAACAAAAATAAGTCAAATGACAGCATACCCTTTTCTGGTTTCTTAATAATGAGACATCCATGGGAATACAGTAACAGGCTTTTATCAGGTAGATTTTGTGATATATACCGTACACAACTATTATTGTTAAAGAAACACGCCCATTCAGCGACCGCTACAGTAATTTAAAAGACGGCTGTTGACAGCATAATAAATAAATACACATCGATTCTAGAGATCAGAATATTGATACAATATTGTGAAAAAAATAATTGCGATTTTACATTAAATCGTTGTATTGGCACAGCACTAACCCAGACCAGCTCGTGTTCCGGGTCAATTTCGGGTCTGGTGGACCTGTGAAGACCTCGAATGCTCAGTAGCTGTTATTTCTGTTTTCATTTGTTTCTACAATTCCACTTCTATCTGACATAGGGCTAAATATACTATTGATTGGACATGATTTGGAGAGGCAAAAACCTGCCTACATAATGTTTCACAGTTGAAAGTACAGTACATGTTGTGTTGAGGTAAAGATCTGCGAAAGGGTAACAAAACAATCCTGCAGCCTTACCAAAGAAGGTCCCGAAGAACACAGTGGCCTTAACCATAGAAAACCATCTCTGCAGGCTCGAGGCTGTAATCATGGCCAATACAGGTGCTTCAGCAAAATATTCTTTGAAGGGGTCTGAGTATTTATCTAAATGTGATATTTCTGGGGGAGTTATACATTTGCAAAAAAAATCTAAAAACCTTCATTTTTGCTTGGTTATTGTGTGTAAACTGATGAGAGGATGATAAATGTAAAACATTTTAGAATAAGGCTGCAGCGTAACAAATGGTGGAATAAGTGAAATCTCCAATATCCAAATGTGTAGTAAATACTGAGAATTGCCCAATCAATGGTATCTATTTAAATACAGCTCTATTTTATTTCAGATTCCTTCATGGAAGAAAATAGGTAGCTAACGCTTCTGCCCACTAAAGTTAAGTCTAAAATGCAATGCTAACATTATAGCAAACATGGTTTTGATGAGTAATTAGGGTTAGGGGTAAGGATTGGATGGGCCAGAACTTTCTTCAACTAAATAAAGTTAAAACTGAAATAAAAGTCTTTGGTGCCAAAGACAAGGGACTGACAGTCAGTTGACACTTTGTTCCTTAAGACTGAAAGCCAAGTTAAACATTTTGGGGCAATTAATTGTGTTATGTTATAGAGTTTCTGATCTGAATTTCGATAGCCACATAAAATCAACATAAAAAGATATACAATTAGAGGATTCAAGTACTAGAAAATAGATCCAGTAGCTTGGACTACTGTAATGGCCTTTTTCAGGACTCTCTAAAAAAAGCTCTCATAAAATTGCAGCACATTCAGAACTCTGCTAATTGAGTTCTAACAAAAACTAAGAAAGCGTAACACATTACACCAATTCTTATTCCTGTATCTCATAGAATTGGTTAAGATATTTTTACTCATCTGTAAATCACTCGGTGTTTCAGGGCTAAGTTACATTTCAGACTCTCTCAGTAGGAACCCTCTAGACCTTTTGTGTATGTGTGCTATACAAATAAACTGTCCTTGGCTTGACTACTTTGTAGTGTAACAGTTATCCATTTACCATTCAGTATTATCATTTACTATCCTATGTATGACTGAATCAATATAGTTTAGTCAAAATGAATTTCCACATTACTGGTTATTAAAACAGTTATGTACAACAATAGCAAACATTACTGAAGATATAAAATGCAAGCTGTAGGAATGTGGGGAGGTGTGCATTTGGGTTTTGTTTCCCATGTGGATGGTGTTCCCATAGTCGCACAGCCATGTCAAATTGGGGCTAGCCATGTCAAATCCTAAGGCAAACGTAATTGTTTCAGCCACCATGTATCAATGCTATTGCATAGAATTCTGCAGTTTGACAACATAAATTTGGAATAGAGGAAGACTTGGAGTAGGCATGCCTGGCATTTCTACATGACCAGATGAGTCAATAGCAACAACAAGCAGTCTGTGTGCAAAACTGTTAAGGCAGCATTTCAAAACACAAGCAAGACAAGGACAGATAGTCAAACAAATTATTCATGGGTCCAAAAATATACATAAAGTCTCCACATTGCACCTTAAACCACTCTCAGAAAATGCTGACATCAAATGACAATTTATAGTAAACAACAATTCGAGTGCAAATCCGACAATCACTCTCGTCGTATCCAGTGGGGTCCCTCCAAAAGTCATGCATGAATTAGACCCCATTACTGGGTAATCCATGCTGAGCTCTGACACTTTGGTGTCTGAAAGCGGGTAGGGAGGAGAGAAAAATAAGAGATAAAGAGTCCGAAATGGTTTGTAATCCTAAACTTAACCGTCAAATATCTAAATTGATCCCTTTCCAAATTGTACATTTTTACCATCAACAATCAACATTTATCCCCCCTTAAAGGAATTGTAGGTCCATGTTGACATTTTTTGAGAGCCTGTTGATTAAAAGAGCATAAAAACTCTATAGGCATGGATAAATCTCTGGATTAGCACGCTCAGTCCTATGAGTAAAGCAAGCTTATTGTCTCCTTCTGAATGAAATCACACACATGCACGCACGCACGTCTTCAGACACATCGGGTACTTTGATCGACAGCTTTGTGTTGCTACCCCAGGGCCACTACTTTAATTCTTTCCCTTTTTTGATCCATCTGCCATGGGCCAAATTGATTGTGTGTTGTCCAGAATGCCACAAACTAAAGGGCGATACAATCGCTCCTTAATCCCGGGTCTCGCTCTCTATCGAAGCATCAAGTCAATAGACAGGCTTTAAGACTCTCTGCTCCCCAATCAGAGAGTTGACAGGCTGTTCAGGCCTGTTGGGTGACGTGCACAAAAGGATCCTGAAAGAAGCTTGAGATGAGGGTTGAGTATTTGTGTGTGCTTCAATATTGGTTGGTAGCGAAGAGACTGCTTTATCATATTTATGTGCATTGTGGGATGGAATTATTTGGATTTTGAAATTCACGTGAGGACTTTACGAATCCCGAGATGTATCCATAAAATTCTTATCTGACAATGGCAGGACATGATTCTGAACTTTTTTTAAAATCATTGAATCAGCTTTGATCCAAAATGTGATAGAAAGAAGGAGTAATTTGATCTAAGTTGTGTCGGGAGGGTAAATATTTTTGAAATGTTTCAAATACATGCTTTATTGAACAACAACAAGCCACATAGTTTTGACTCGTCTGGCGGTGAAAGATGTCACCACATTTTGTATTGTAGCCAGGCCTATCGCATACTTGATTTAGGGTCTAAAGCTTAGTGTTTTCATGATGAAATCCCTAAAAATGTTGATAAGAAAGCAAGGGGTGTTGAGAAAACATACTATGAATCTCTATCAAGAATGTGTTCTTAGTCTTCCATTATTTTATTTTTATTTGTAGGCCTATTGCTTTGAGCATTCATGAAAGTAACCTGACTGTTCTGTTCACAAAGATAGGCCAAAAATAAATAAGGCGATGCCAGATAGTAGGTTAGTTATTATCTCAAATCAGACCTAGAGAATGTCAGAATTTTTTTTTTGTAACCTCACAAAGAAAGTCAGCAGTGTTGTACAACAATTCATAATAGAATCACAATAGTTTAGACGTATTTGTCCAATTCCTTTCTAATATATAACACCAACACCTCAGTGTGAAAAGGCAATACCTTGGGATTTTCCAACATCTGCTCTGGACATGTGACAATAAAGGCAACCTAAACATGTCACCCTTGTGTAAAATGAAAGTTCAAATCATACAATGGGAGGCAAACAGGTGGAAGAGAGCAATTAATGCTGAAGGAAACCTGTTGTGAACCAACTGCAGTGTAACAGCAAAAGTAATAAATAGAGAATATTTATTGTGTTCACAATTATTTTTTCTAAAATTTTTAATTTAATGTTATTTCACATATTTTCACACAGATGAGAGCTGTGGCCAATGAGTCTGAATTGATCTAGGATCTGTCGGTCAACCACATCTTGTTTTTCTGACCAATTCAGATACCGGATCGGAAGACCTCCAATTAAGATTTAGCTTTTAAATAATCAGCAGGACTGCTATCAGAGTTTTGTTTGGCCACACTGACAACTGTGTCTATGCTGTTTTTAATATAATAACATTTCTTACCTGTGTAGTCAATCATGGGGAAGGATGGCCATTGGACAGGAGAAAGGATTCCAAGGAAGACAGATAAAGAAAAAACGAAAGAACAATTAGTAATTCACTCACAACATTTCATTCACACAGGGCCCACACATAATGTATATTCCCTCTCACTTTCGTATTGGAGCGCTAACATGGTATAATTCTATCATTCCAACTTCATAATACCATTCACCGTCAATGTAATATGCAGCTGTAAGCTAAGCTTCCACTTCAGTGCTAAACGTAAAGGTGCTATTTTACGCTAGCCAATCTGACCTTTGAGCATTCCCTTTGCCGTTAGCCGTAGATAATCCTCCAGCTTTCCAATGTACTACATCCAATGCAACCTCAGATTAGTATGTCAGAGGCTCACTGCTGTAGCTTCAAACACTTAAATTCTTGACAACCATAGTCACTCACATACTGTTCGCCCATTTACATACTGATAGCCTGTTTCTACTGTTTGAGTTTGAATGGTCAGCCGGTCACAATCCTCTGAACCCAAACTATTTCCAATGACCTTTTAAAGGTAATGCCATAAACTCAATGAAGATGTAATTTTAGCAGTATTTGTCTATTTGATTGGTTGAGTGCGGATAAGGGAAATTAGTTTAACTTTGCAGCGTCCACAAACACCTTGCTGTAGGATTGATTTTTACTTAGACAATGCGCTCCTACAGGACAACCCGCTTCTGTATCTATAGCAACAGAGTTTCCATATATCAAAGTCACAGTTGGTTTGAGTCTTTTGAGTCTGCAAATCACAATCAAATGTCAGTTGCCATGCCTAAGGAATACCTTTGTCAGGTTTCATTTCACATACATTACTAAGACTTCCATTCAGGGCGTTAAGCCCAAAATGATTGTCCAATAGCGGTGTGTGTGTGCTTGTACACGTGTATATGTGTTTGGCCCTTCTTCATTCAGACAACTGGCCACACACAAAGCTAAATATGAAATGGAGAGGCAGGGAGTGTCAGGCACAATAATGCTGGTGTGGCTGACTGATGCTGACGGATGAGTCCCCAAAGCGGATCACCATCCCAGTATACATACACAGAGAGACAGACTCCCTGTCTATGATGAGCTCCTGGGTAACGTCAGTATGTGATCTCCTAGAAAACACCGTCCCCTTAAATATGAGGCCATCAAAAACAGCAGATGACATTTCCTTAGCATGGCGCTGGCATTTAGCCTGATGGATTTATTGAGATGTCTTTTTTTTTTCATTCAGCTTCTGTCGCTTCTTAGGAAGGCAGAGTAATGTTTTGCAGGGCTGACCTCTTTCTGTGTTTTCTCCCAGAAATTGCTCTACGTCTTCCCAGCCAAACTGACTGTGCGCACACAAACTGCTGTGTGTGTGTGTTTGTATTTGTTTACGGAGGGGGAATAATTGAGTGCGTACGCGGCTGTGCAGTGCAAGTGGCAATTGAGTGCGTACGCGGCTGTGCAGTGCAAGTGACAAGTGTGTGTCTGTGAGTGTGCGGTCATTGTGAGCGTTGAATAGTGGAACTGCTGTGCATGGATGATTGTTCAGTAAAAACACTGAATGTACAAAACCATGCCAACATGCAGGATAATTTACAAAATCGATACATTTTTCTCTGTACAATAACAATAGTAACACAACTCCAGTTTTGGTGCTTTTGGACCACATGATTCCTCACGGGAATCAAACCCACAACCCTGGCATTGTAAGCAGCATGCTCTGCCAATTGAGCTAAATGCGACCCCAGTGTAGCAATAACAGTAATCTACACCCCCCCACCAAAAAACAAGACACAACATGCCTCTCTTTAGTATGCAACATTTTTAAAAATTCTAACTGTGGCATAGCTACAAAAAAGATGTCTTTATGGCCATCATCATCGCCAAACACTGCGTTTTCCCAGTGCACTGATCGTGTGTTGCTTGAACTACATCCACATTCCAATTCACACCTTTCATTTTATATTTCAGCAGTTCTATGAGGCAAAGACATAGACTGCAAGTTGGAGATCTAAGGCCTTGCATTGGCTGCTGATGTGACAGAGCTGGGCTGCAATGAGCAGTATGTGTGTTTTGGTGTGTGTATATTGCGTATATTGTATATATTGCGTTTATTGTGTCTGCGTGTGTTTGTGCCAGCAGATTTCTGTTTGTCGGCTGGTGTGTTTGTGTGTGTGTGTGTGTGTGTGTGTGTGTGTGTGTGTGTGTGTGTGTATGGACAGGTTTTAGTGTGTTGGTTGATGTGAGCGGATGTGTCTGTGTGTGTGCGCGCGTGTACGTACATGTGTTAATCAGTTCCCAGCAGGTGGTGATGTTACACAGAGAGAGGTCCTTTAGATCTTAATAAGAGCTTAGGGGAACATACACACACACCCAGGCAAACAGAAACCGAGTGCCATCAGGATCCTCCATCTGCATCTGCTATCACACTTCATTTCCACAGCACAGTGTCCCACTCCTAGCCTCTGTCCTGGCATATTAGCACAAGCCATTTCCACTCCGTCCATCCAAATAGTTACTTCCATGGAAAACTAATTGAGACTGGTTGAGAGTGGTGGCTCCAGTCCCTGGTATAGCCGGCTCAGTAGATTCTTTACTTGCCTACTAGATGGATGTTGAGGGCTTGGCTGGGATCTTATAAAGTGTTTCTATCTGGACCGGGTGACAGGGACAGAGGAGAGAGAGAGGGGGACAGAGATGAGAGAGAGACATTAACTGTCCTGATTCATCATCCCGCTGCCCTGTGAGACCTGAAGGACAGAGGGTGAGAGATGTGTGTATAGTCTGTGAATGAGTTTGTGTGTTTGTGTGCATGTGTAAAGGGGTTACCATATATTTGACAGTAGCTTTTAGGCAGCTCTCTAAAATGTTGTATTTCTTATTACAGTATGTCTGCAGTAACATAATGTATATAAATGCAGTTTGAATTCAAACACTATTTAGAAAAAATACATGTATACAGTACAGTATTCTACTGTAAAAATTGTTTACGCAGTTATTGGATTTGCACTTCAAGAGATATTTACAAAGGCTTCCAATGTGACTACTGGGTTAAGCTGCATTCAAGACAAAACGTTTTTAAAACCACATGGACCTGTTTTGGCTTGACAATGCAACTTTTGGCCAAAAGCTGCAAAATGCATCATTCTTGCTGTCACTCCAATCACTATTGTATACTTTGAGGGTAATGAACAAGTTTATTAGGATCCTAATTAGCTTTAATAAGGAAAACAGACATTATTCCTGGGCACCCAGATAAGCCACTTAAACCACAAAGGATTAGAAATGGTACAGCTTTCTAACATGCAGGTTCAATAAGTATAGCCTCTTACAAGCTGTGCCTCAATATATGTCCATTAGACAGAAACAACAGTACCATCCACCTACTGGTGGTGTAAAGGTTAATAGTGCCATAAACATATGGTATGTTACTACATTCTTTGGAGTGAAATAACGGTACCATGGATTTTGCTACAGTATGCTGCAGTAAAACGTTTCATTTGCACTTTTTTACTACCTTAAATAACATTTTGTAATACCTTAAATAAAAAATGTTTTACTGTGTGTGTGTGCTACATTAAGAGACTGAGGTGAAATTCAGAGATCAGACCACTTTCTTGCAGAAGAGTTTTTGTATCTGAGGAAACCAGTAGTATCACTGTTGAAACAATAAATGTACTACAAAACTTCTACTGACCAAAATGTCTTCAGCAAACCACCCTAGCAATAGTCAATGTGGTGATTTGGGCTGTGTACTTAAAACCCACTAAACTGAACACACACCAGGCTAAATCAACAATGGCCTATAACAACAGAGGCATACTCTGACAAACATGAGTTATTTGTCTAGTCGAAGCAAATAAACACCCCGAAGACAAATGGGATTTCTAAAGCACTGCGCAGCAAAATAAGCAAATGAGGTAAGGATATCCAGGGGAGCGTTCTTTGGAAGCGTTCATTGGACGTTTTAAATACAATTTTGCTAACCGGATGTAGCTGAGTGGTGTGGGAAATCGTGAGTGGTTAGACTCCATTGGGAAAGGGTCAGAGAGTTAAGCAGTGGATAAAAATCCTGGAATATGGTGTATTCTCCATATTATTACCCCGCTGTCTGTGTATAAATGCCTGGCATACTTCTGTCTTCTGCCTTTACCTGCTTACAGATTGCCTCTGACTGTGCTGGAATATATATGTCTCAACCAAGATAATAAAACCTGACAAATCAGTACCCATTAGGATTTTTGGCATGTTGCTACAAGAAAAACAAAAGGCTAACAGAGCATAGTGTTACAATTGGTGTTACTTTTAAGTTTAAGCATTACCAGTGTGGTACAGTATAGAGTGTAATGGGAAAGGGCTATGTTGAGTTTAAGCACACTCTTGGCATTCTCTAAACCAGCTTTGTGAGATAGTCATGAGATAGACATTTCCAACACTCTTGAAGGAGTTCCTACATATGCTGAGCACTCTTTGGCTGCTTTTCCTTCACTCCGCGGTCCAACAAACTCAATGGGTTGAGGTCAAGTGACTATACAGGCCAACTCATCTAATGCAGCACTCCACCACTCTCCTTCTTGGTCAAATAGCCCTTACACATGTGCCCTTACACAATCTCAAACGTTGGACTCTTCAGACCTAAGGACATATTTCCACCGGTCTAATGTCCATTTGTTGTGTTTCTTGGCCCAAGCAAATCTCTTCTTATTATTGGTGTCCTTCAGTAGTGGTTTCTTTGCAACAATTTAACCATAAAGGCCTGATTCACACAGTCTCCTCTCTGAACAGTTGATGTTGATATGTGTCTGTAATTTCAAATCTGTGAATTATTTATTTAGGCTGCAATTTGAGGTGCGGTAAATCAGCAAGTTCTGACGCTGGTAACTCTAACTAATGAACATATCTTTTGCTGCAGGTAACTCTGGGTCTTCCGTTCCTGTTGTGGTCCTCATGAGAACCAGTTTCATCATAGTGCTTGATGCTTTTTGCGCCTGCACGTGAAGTAAGATTCTTGAAATTTTCCGGATTTACTTGCTTTCTTGTTTTAAAGTAATGATGGACTGACGTTTCTCTTTGCTTATTTCAGCTCTTCTTGCCATGATATGGTATACTACAGTACAGACATAAGGATGGTCTTCTGTATTCCAACCATACCTTGTCACAACACAGCTGTTGTGTTTTGGTTGCAACATGATTCCATATGGGTTATTTCATAGTTTTGATGTCTTCACCATAATTCTACAATTTGGAAAGTAGTACAACTTAAGAAACACCCTTGAATGAGTAAGTGTGTGCGTATGTGTGTGTGCTCAGGTTTGACTATATTTCAAAAAAACTTTGATTAAGTGTTTTGGATTTAGGTTCATAATTAGGGTTATCCATTCGCATTTATGTTTAAGGTTAGGTTTGGGAAATAAGTTTATGTTAAGTTTGGTGGTGGCTATAGGGAGGGTTAGGTTAGGATTAAAATTAGATGTTTATGTACAATGAGGTTTTACCCGAGTGTGTATGTAGGCGTTTGTCTGTGCCTGTGCCTGTGCGTGCATGTGTGTGTGTGTAATGCAGGACATGTCATTGACTGCAGATTCAGTGACATTAACAATAGTTGTAAAAATTCATTGCTGATGAATGGATTAGAAGCATGAGTGATTTTCAGACATGTTTCATCAATCCTCTGATCCAATGCTTTGACCAACTCCCAAATGTGCCTGTTTTCTACTGCACGTTACTTTGGACCAGGCCCCATAGAGTAGTGCGCAATGTAGCAAACAGGCTGCTATTCAGGACTGAGTCCCTCAATAACCCTCTGTCAATTAGCCTAAATTGAAGTTAGTATCACACTCTTTCCGACAGTAATTCAAGGTTAAATCAGCTCAATAACAAATTAGATAACAAAAATGTAAGATTATGGTCCAATTATGGCACGCTACCTGTGAGGAAATAAATAAAAAAGTAATGCAATAATCGACTTGAGTTGTAAACATGATCCCTAACAATAGCAGAACTGGACAGAGCACGAACGGGAGCAGAGAGAGACAGAAAAGATTTAAATTTAGAGGGAGAGAAGGAGTCAAGACAGGTCAGTGAGCAGCAGATTCCCTCTCTGTCCCTGCCTCGTTACCCCCAGCTATGTAGCCAAAGATCCGAAACCACGGTGGAAATAGATGGAGTGGTCTTCCTCGCCCTTATCTCTCTCATCCTCTCCATCTCTATCTCCCACTATCTGTCTGTTTGACTCCCTTCTTCCCTCCAACCCACTCACACTGGCCAGCGCTGTCAGTGAGGTTTGGCTTGGCATCCAGCCTGGCAAGCTCTCTCCACACTGACCGACCCCTGCCACGCTGCAAGGTCAGACCAGACCCTGCAGGTATGACCAGTAAAACTAGTGAAAACTTTCAAAACATCAAACTAGAGAGAGATAGGGAGAGGGAGAGATAGAGAGTTCCTCCTATCTGTGATATCAGAGTGATTCCATCTGGACCAATGTGTAATGGTCGAGCTCCAGGAAGATGGAAATGTTTTCAAGTTCAGGAAGCTGTTTGTGTGTGTGTGCTTTTTTTCTGTGTATGTGGGCCAAGGTCAATGATCTCATCACATAACGCACACTGGGGACATAAGGATAGGAAGACACACATATTGTTCTCTTTCTATTTTGTGTTTTAGCTACAGTAAGGGTATCATTCTGGTGTCAGATGAGTGCCACATGATGCGCAAGCAGAGAATGGTCAGTACGTGCAATATTATTCCATATATCGCTGCAGAACACTGTTTGCAAAAATCCTGTTGAGCATGTGCAAACCACTGTGGCGCGTATATACACTAAATTCTGTTAACATTTTAATACTAACATCAGTACAGTGATATTAACCAGAACCGTGTTTAGTTGGCTATAGTAGAATGGAAATAGCAACTTTAGTTACTTTAAATATCAAAGCTCATATCTAAAATAGAGTCTGCTACAAAGTTATTGAATATTTGAATAAGTGCTTGCTAAGTTAGTTAGCTGTCTAACAACATTATGTTTTTAGCTGCTACCATTAGCCAGTACAGTGTTCACAATTATAGTGGATATAATTATTATGCCAAGTTGGTTATATGTTTTCATATCCATGGTAAGAATGTCTCTCTTCATGCACTATCATTCAAAATTTTGGGGTCACTTAGAATTGTCCTTCTTTTCTATGAAAACGTATGAAATTAATTTGAATTGGAAATATAGCCAAATGAACAGGAAATATAGACATTAACTAAATTAGAAATAATGATTTTTAATTGAAATAATTGTGTCCTTCAAACTTTGCTTTCATCAAAGAATCCTACATTTGCTGCAATTACAGACTTGCAGACCTTTGGCATTCTAGTTGTCAATTTGTTGAGGTAATCTGAAATGATTTTACCCCATGCTTCCTGAAGAACTTCCCACAAGTTGGATTGGCTTGATGGGCACTTCGTACGTACCATACAGCCAAGCTGCTCCCAACTCAATAGGGTTGAGTTTCGGTGACTTCGGTGACTGGCCACTCCATTATACAGTAGACAGAATACCAGCTGACTGCTTCTTCTCTAAATAGTTCTTGTATTGTTTGGGGCTGTGCTTTGGGTCATGGTCCTGTTGTAGGAGGAAATTGGCTCCAATCAAGCACCGTCCACTGGATATGGCATGGCGTTGCAAAATGGAGCCTTCTTTCTTCAAGATCTCTTTTACCCTGTACAAATCTCCCACTTTACCACCACCAAAGCACCCCCAGACCATCACATTGCCTCCACCATGCTTGATAGATGGCGTCAAGCACTCCTCCAGCATCTTTTCATTTGGTCTGCATCTCACAAATGTTCTTCTTTGTGATCCGAACACCTCAAAATTAGTTTCATTTGTCCCACGTTTTTTCAAACATCCTCTGTCCAGAGTCTGTTTTTTTTGCCCATTTTAATCTTTTCTTTTAATTGGCCAGTCTGGCTTTTTCTTTGCAGCTCTGCCTAGAAGGCCAGCATCCCGTAGTTGCCTCTTCACTGTTTACATTGAGACTGGTGTTTTGTATTATATTGGTAATATTTAATGAATATGCCAGTTGAGGACCTGTGAGTGTCTGTTTCTCAAACTAGACACTAATGTATTTGTCCTCTTGCTAAGTAGCGCACTGGAGCCTCCCACTTCTCTCTCTATTCTGTTAGAGCCAGTTTGTACTGTTTTATGAAGGGAGTAGTGCATAGCATTGTACAAGATCTTCGTTGTACGAGGACCTGTGAGGCGTCTGTTATTCTCAGAACAAGAATAGACTGATGAATTTTAGAAGAAAGTTCTTTGTTTCTTGCCATTTAGAGCCTGTAATTTAACCCACAATTGCTGATGCTCCAGATACTCAACATATCTAAAGAAGGCTAGTTTTATAGCTTCTTTAATCAGCACAGTTTTCAGCTGTGCTAACATAAATGCATAAGTGTTTTCTAGTAATCAATTGGGATTTTAAAATGATAAACTTTGATTAGCAAACACAACGTGCCATTGGAACACAGAACTGATGGTTGCTGATAATGGGCATCTGTACGCCTATGTAGATATTGCACAGAAATACTGCCATTACCAGCTACAATGGTCATTTACAACATTAACAATGTCTACACTGTATTCATGATCAATTTGACATAATTCTAATGGACAAAAAAATTTGCTTTTCTTTCAAATGCCAGGACATTTCTAACTGACTACAAACATTTGAACAGTAGTGTATGTATTGACATGGTTTCCTTGGACCTGTTTGGTTGTTAATTCAAATCAGTCCAAACAGCATATAATAGCTTATGTAGACATAGCCTATTTTGACCAATGCCAGGTGTACACACGTTTCTGAGATTGGAAACAAAATCCCCCAAATCTTTGCCAACTTGGGGTGAGTCACTGATGCTTTACAATGTTTGGGAACAGTGATCAGCAATAGCCAATTGGAGAGCTCACACGAGAAGAAGTAGAGACAATGAAATTTTATCGCACTACCCAGAATGTGTCAAGCAGGGATGAAGCCAACTACTACAACACATTTGTACCTGCCAAATCAATTCATCTCAGTGGTTAACAAGTAATGTCATTCAATTCTAAATGTATTGCCCAGGTATTTCAACTGGTTTGCAAGTGTGAATGTCTGACAAAAAAGTTCACAGCTCATTCTAGCAGTATTAACAGTCTTATCATATCATCACATTTATTTTTGCAAGACAGCATGTATCAAGAACCTTCACAACCAAGTGAAGTATCCTGTAGTGTGTGATCCCAAAGTCATCCCCAACTTGTTTAGTGGCATGACTAAGAACTTCAGGAAAGATGATTGAATATGAGAGACTCAGCAATCTTGTCATTTTGCAAGTTACATAGTGTACACCAAGCTTAATCTCATTGATTACCTAACTGGCTTGAATGTTGACATTTCTCAATACCAACATGTATTTCTGTTGGCTGACTGTACTAGCCTGGTTTACGTTAGGTTTGCTAAATGTTCTAGTGTTGTGTGATAAATTGATTATATGATTAATTCATTCTGTATCAAATGTCTCAAAGACACATAAGGCCATTAGGTAGATTTCAATTGATGTACAGCTTGCCACCAAAGGGTTTTGACCTGCAATCCAGGCAACATTCCAGCCCCAAGACAAAAGATGTGGTAACATGTCTTTGAAAGGATGGGGTAGAGATTAATGGCAAAATGTATATAGTCTTATTCCCTATGACATTTGAACTTTTTGTTGATCAAGAAAACTGTTATTAAATTAAATTAAATGTAAGGCCTTTACTACGGAAACTAAGTTCATGAAATATTTGTAAATCAAATTATGAAACTGCGGCAAACAGATTACAGATTCCAGGCTGTAATCTTTTCAACCAGTTACATAAGACTAATAGCTATACCGCTATGTCTAGGAAACGAGTCACATTTTTAGAACTCATATTAGCCTCATAATGAGCATGTTGTTTTAATGTTGTTTTTGCCTATCAACTCCAATGCGCATAGAACAAGGGAGGCCTACTTAATTGCTGTGGTGTACAGTTTTAGAAAAGCAAATTGTGTACAAGATCAACCAGAGGAAAGGTATTGCTTCACTGTCATTTGTATCTCCACACGTCCCCAGTGAAGCACCCCAAAAACCATATTGACTGCGTTTTGACGGTATGCCCTTGCGATGTTTCTGGTCTAGCATGATTGTGTAGCAAGTTCCAGAGAGACAGACAGAGTTTGTGTTATCTTGACTCCAGGTTTTGTGTAATTTGGTCATCTGGCTTTTGAGCGCTGGGACATGGTGGGTACATCAGCGAGGGACATCATTACCATTAACTATATTATATTTATTACCTACATCTAATTGTTATAAAAAATATTTCCAGACAAACAAACACAAAACTGTTGCCCATGCCCCTGTCTTTTTGTGGCACACATGTCATTGGTGCATTGGGCAAAATCAGCGTCACACACCGCATTTTTTAGTAGTCTCAAACAAATCTAGTTGGAAGCAAAAGTATACACATCACACACACTTAAATCAATGGAAACATCTGTAACATCTCAAATAAGGCTCCACGGTTTGGATGAGATACTGAATCTCAATATGTTTGGCCAAATATTGCAATTAAGATAATGAATTATGATTTTCAAACATGTAAACGTAAGCCTCACTTTTTAAATTAGATCATAGAAATCATAGCATACAAAATGTGCTAACTGAATTTAAAATTGTGTTGCAAGTGTTTCTGAAACATCTAATAGTTATTACTGATTTCAGTGTATATTACCAAGAATAGGTAAGTTACATTGAACATTGGGTGTTTGCTTGTGAAAATTAATATTTTTTAACACTATTAGACATGTCAAACACTGCATCAAATAACAAACATGATCCAGCCTGAAAACAACGACCAGAGACTGCAGTCATTTACAATTTTTTGAGTGGGAAATTAACACGTGACTATAATTATGCAAATCAAACATCAGTTCATGTAAATAAATTTTATTGATAGCTAGATGACAAACTAAACAAGCTAGTTGTTGCCCCAAGCAAAAGCTAACATTGCTAAGCAGATTATCACACAGTCTTGCTTGAACTGACCTGGCCCAAGTACGAACATCAGCAAAACTGTGATGTTTTTCGATTTTTGTTTGAACGCAATAGCTAGTTCAACAAAAATCTGGTCGAATTTTTTTTTTCGACCAGCGCTTTAGGAAGGGTGACTGTCATAGTATACCAGTCAATTACTTTACACTGACATAATTTACAAGTGATAGTGTAAAGTTTTACCTTACAACAGTAACCACTACACTAACAGGTTTTTAGGCCAACACATTATATAGAGATGTTTAGACATATTCAAGCCTTAAACTAAATTGCATTCCATGGTGAACTCCATGGAAGTCCATGGGCAGTGATGGGAACATTGCTCTGTGTGGTGTCTCTCCCATAACTACTCTACATAACAGTAATGGCAAATAAATATTGACATGTTACTCTGCATAGTATTTGGATTTCTAAGGATAAATTTCCGACACACTTCTTGACAGTCGTATAGTTTGCTCAAAATGAATCAACGTTTTTTCAGCCCCCCAAAAGATGCAGATGAAGACAAGTAGGTGTCAGATGCAAATGGAAAAACAGCACAAGGCAAGGACACAAACAAAGTGCTTGACATTTTCCAGATTGACTGACTTTCATGTCTTAATGTAATGATGGTCTGTCATTTCTCTTGGCTTATTTGAGCTGTTCTTGCCATAATAATATGGTCTACTACAGTTCAGACATAATGATGTTCTTCAGTATAACAACCCTACCTTGTCACAACACAACGGATTGGCTCAAAAGCATTAAGAAGAAAAGACATTCCACAAATTAACTATTAAGATGTAAAAACTGCTAACTGAAATGCATTGCAGGTGACTAACTCATGAAGCTGGTTGAGAGAATACAAAGCTGTCATCAAGGCAAGGGGTGGCTACCTTGAAGAATTGCAAATATACATTTATTATAATTTGTTTATAATTTGTCCCTTGCTTGGATAACATATGTGTTATTTCACAGTTTTGGTGTCTTCACTATTTGAAAATGTGGAAAATATTAAAAATAAAGTAATACCCAGGAATGAGTAGAGCTGTCCAAAATTTGGACTGGTACTGTATATTTGGAAATTATTCAGACGTAAACAATTTCTCAAAATGTTATAAAATTCATTTATAATTAATCAATTTCTTTTTATTTCACCAGTCTACTAAATGCCCTAAAATGACAAGAGAAAACATGTTTTTAGAAATGTCCGCAAATTTTTGGAAAATAATGAAATGGATATATGATATACAGCTCTGGAAAAAATTAAGAGACCACTGCACCTTTTTCTTTCCTTTCCAAAAAAGTTGAAAAGGAAAGTTTTGAGTGAGGAACAGAAGCGTTCAATTGGCAGTGGTCTTTTAATTTTAACCCTTCTGTTCCTCACTCAAAACCTTCCATTTCAACTTTTTTGGAAAGAAAAGGAAAAGGTGCAGTGGTCTCTTAATTTTTTCCGGAGATGTATTTCTGGCAATTCATGTTTTATTAGATAAAGACAGTGGGTAAAAACAGAGGACAGTTTTTGCTAAAAACAGCTGAAAATGGCCAATTCTAGCCCATACTGCAGTGATACATGTGCACCAGAGGCAGCCGCTAAGAATGCTGGACCACCTTAGACCATAGGATGGATTCATTTTTGGAGGTTTGTTTCTTGAATGTTTGTCACAAGAGTGAATTCACTTCAATCAGACACTGATGGCTTGTAATTTAACACACACCAACAGGATGAGGTAAAAGAGTGTGATTTGTTTTTTCTTGTTCTTGTTTACCAACTTCCCCCATAAATACATTGGAAAAAGTTGCTTGGCAGTTAGGGTCAAAAACAGCATGGTGAAATCTGAAATACTTTTCAGTGTTTTGGTTCAAACAATTCCCAAACCTGATTCCGAAACCTGAACCAGACTGAATACCTAACCTTCAGGGGCCATGCTGAGTTGAAAACTCCAAATGTCGCCAAAAACAACACCTTTATACTGAACCAAACTATAAAAATGTTGGCACCTTCAATAAATCGTTTGTGAAATTTAGTTGGAGGTACATTTCACACTTCCTCTATCCGTCTATCACTTCCCTACCTGTCTTTCAGAATCATGTGAAAGTGTATCATTATCAGCCATATTCTCTCCCCATCTGTAACTCTCTTTGTCTGTGTGTCACCCATTCTTTCTCTCTCATTCAACATAGCCATCAGCACATCTGCTAACCACAACGTGACAGACATTTTTGAGAGTTTAAACCAGACCTGTCCTTCAACCCGCTCCCCAAATACCCATCCCTGTACTTTTCTATCACCCCCTAAACGACTCATTTTGATTAAATGATATCAGCCATCACATGCGGAACGACTTGGTACGACAGAATCTCCATCACACCTAATTGCACTTCATCGCAATTCGGGGGATTGGGAACAGGTGTTGTAGTGCTACCTCTCATTTGATTCCTTACTTACAATTTTTTCTAGTTGACTAGGTGTCACTCGGCTGCTTAACCGTGTGTTAAATCACCTCTGATCTTCATATTCCTAAAAAGAGAGATTGAATTAACATCTGTGTGGATGTTCAAATACTTTTCGCCAGTGAAAATTGTAGAGCCGTTAAATTAAGGAAAATTGAACTACTGCCAAAATGGCATGTTCTTATTTTTTTTAAATACTTGTTTTGCTGGTTTTACTATTGGGGAGCTTGTCTCTCAGCTAGGACATTGAGGACTCAGTTAGGACATTTGTCAAGTGCCCCAATAGGCACCAACTTTAATGACTTACGTATTGGTTAGGGGCTGCCACATTGTAACTCTCCGACTGTGGCTTCTAGCCTGAACCTCAGGGCACGTACGTACTGTTTTAGGATGTTTAGACATTTTCAATAGATTATCATAAGGGATAAGATCACACTAACGGACTAACGATTCCCCGGAACTCGAGAAAATCATGGCCAACATTCTCAATATATGGACATGGTTTATGGAGCCTGCCCTAGGTTATCTACCCGGTAGGAAAAAAAAGAAAAGCTCTCTCATTCTGGCTGGACAGAAAGAGACGGTTTATCCTGTCAGTGTGAGATGGAGAGGGTATTACCTTGTCGTTGGAGATAGACAGCATATTTATTTAGGAGTTTACGATAGAGCGCTATTTATTTAGCAACGAGCGTCGCCGGCTGAAACCGTTTCGCTGGGACTAGTGTCCCGGGTGTATCCCTCCGCCTCTGACTGTGGGAGTGATTTGCCACTGGTGGAACAGCACGTCCGAAAAGCAAATACAGATGGAACAAGTGAGAGAGGGTGAGAGACACTGAGAGAGAGGAGGAGTTAATCTTCCCTAGAGGAATGGTCATTTAGACACAGAGCATCACTGTCTGACTGTAAATATGGGTTGCCAGACAGAAGACAAACAACAGACTGGGCAGGCGTGTCAGAAATTCAGCCCGTGGGGGTCCTTTTTGAGAGTTTTTTGATTACAGAGCAGTAGGATAGTTTGTTTAGAAACCCTGGGATCTGCTCATGAAATCCAAACTCATGACAAAGTCACCTTTTCACTCTTAAAAAAGTGCTTATAACACATTGTGTTTGTAAAACAAAAAGTCTTTACCAACTTAGGTGTGCTGTAGACTTATTTGGGTGAAGGACGAAAGAGGTCATGGCTTCAAAAAAATTAAAATGAAATCAAAATGACTCACTTATGTTTTCTAGTGTAAACCCAACAACTAATTCTCATTTAAAATACAGTATATAAGCCATTTCCAGACTGTGTGGAGCTTATTATCTTATCATCTCCAAAACAGTCACTTTTCAGGAAATTAAAGAAATATATTCCCATTAACAACCATACAATTAGAAAACTTCATTTAATTTTTTTGTATACATTCTCTCTGTCCTTGAGTCATATAATGCTAAGAGCACATTGAATGGAGCAACAGCATTTAATAAGCCATATTTTATATATATATATTTTTTTAACGGTCAAATTAAGTTACATATCTTTTTCATCAGCCAGCGGAATTATAACCGTTGCAGCTTAATAATCTTAGGAAATGTAAGTTGTATGACTGTTTTTTTAAATAAACAGTCACAACACATCTGCACACACAGAGCAGCAATCAATATTTCTTTGTCAAACTCATCCCAGACTGCCCAAGTGTAAGAGATCTGTTTGAATACATCAGGTGAACACAGCGCACACAGTTTCCTCCCATTGTGCCTCCCAGCTCATTATCCACAGAAAGAACATGTCAGTCCTCTTAGAACTGGAATAGAGGGAGTCTACAAGCTACTGAGACATAGTAAACTAGAGACAGGCCATACAATCCGCAGCTTTCCTCACCACCAAACTAGACATGGAGAGGCCTTCTTAGAAAGACGGCAACAGACTCCATTTAATCATACGATCAGCAGATAATCGTTTAATCTTCCCTGGGCAGAATGTGAAACAGCAGCAAGTAACAGGGAGACCACAGGGATAATAGCGGAGCTAGCATTTCTCACAGTGTGAGACTCCATGTTTCAGTAGCCACACATGACCTCCATTTCTCAGCCAGACATTTTTCAATCAGACATCCAATTGTAGCTGTCAACATGTCTATAAGTGCGATAGAGGGAAAAATGCAATCGATAGCAGTGCATGCATAACTATAGTGACAGTTGCAGTTGATATCACTGTGAGAATTAAAACAAGAGCTAGAGCTTCACATAGCAAATGCATCATAAAAGTGTGTGCCAATCTATTCAAGAACGGAATTACAAACATTTCAAATTAGTGACACGGGATTTGACACAGCAACCTTTCAGTTACTGGTCAAATGTTCAACCCAAGGCTATATGCTACATCAGAATTAATGTCTCCTTCATTTGGACATGCACCAATCCGATAGTAAGATAGGTAGTATTGACAGCCCATTACGTGTTCTGGTTTGTGTATATATGTATGGAGAGTTTGTGTTGGTGACATCAATACTTAAATGTGGATGTACACGAAAGGAAGCACTGCACAACAAACAATGTATAAGGGTAAAGGTTTGGCAATACAAGGATTAGGGTTAGGTGTAAGATTCAACAACAAAAATAGTGTGCATCTCTCATGATTCGCAAGCAACTTGGACCCCCAAGTCAGTGGCGTTTATGCCCAGCCACCATACCCCGACCATGAATCCCTTGCAAATGATGAATTACTTGATTTAAAGCTACATATATTTTCTACTGCCCCTTGAGTCAGTACTTACTGTCAAAGCGTGCCAATATGTAAATATGGTAAAAGTCTGCCCTGTAAATAAAAATAAATGTACACACTAAAATACCACTATAAAAGTAGATATTATCATCTTGTAAAATAACAACAAACTGCCCTTATATATAGGATTAAAAATTGTCCCATGATTGATGCAAGTTTTACCATGTTTTTACCATTCTTGAAATGTTCAAAAGTAATTTCAAGCTCAGGTAATTGTTCTGAAAGGGGGAAACACTTCATATTTAATAACAATATCTCCAGCATGATAACTATTGTTGCAATCACACATCACAATACAATTTTTTGATTTCAGAGATGGGCCACATAGCACTTTATTTTACCCAGTGATGGAACATAGGTGTTTCATGATGTGTGTTTCTTGAGGGGAATTAAACCTTAATTTTTTTAACTTAGGCAAGGTTAGTAAGAGTATTGAATACAGGGTTATGTTAAAGTTTATTCAACTAAACTTTCAAAGTGAACACAATGGATTATTTAGTTCCACAGACGGGGATCACAGAGAAAAGGACAGACTGGTGGGATATTTTTGGCCCTGGTCCAATCAAAGTCAGTCACTCTGCAGTATGGACGTGACCCTTTTCTTTCTCTGGCCTGCTGGGGCATCGACCGGCATTGCCTTTCCTGACGCTTCAACCATCAGGCAGAAAGAAATCCGTAAAGAAAACCAAAAATTGTCCTCAGTCTCTGTGCCAGCATGAGCCCCTCCAATTTTTAGGAGTAGTTGATGTGTTTTTTTATTTGATTTAATTTTTTTATGTATTTGATTTTGTTTGTGGATGTTGTCTGCGCCTGCCAGAAGAGCCTGGTGAGGTGAGGTGTATGTCATTAAGTACCTCATGATGAAAGCAAATGTGTCCAGGGCATCCAGGTTTTTCTAGCTAACAAGAATCAATCATCAAATTCAATGCCTCTGGGATTAAAAGGGTACACAAAGATGGCTACTATGAATATTTTTAAAAATGGATATGCCACTGTATATCATTTTTTATCCAGGATGGGGGAACTCTGGCCTGCATATTGCCCTGACTAATGTTGGTGGATGCCAACAGTAAGACATTTCACTGGCATAATTTGTCTGGTCTCGGTGGGGGCAATAAGAATGCTTAAGATAAAACTATTTTGACCATGTATCTCATCATGGTTTCTGTACTATATTTGAAGTCATCACTCCCCCAAGACATTAACTGTTCTCAATTAACCCTTCATGCAGTTGCAACACCCACAAAACCAGAAGGGCTGCTTACCTGACCAATGAGATGAGGTGGTGTGATAAACTCAGAAGTATCGCCTTCAGAAGAGGGACTGGGCCAATACTTGTGGTTTGCAGGTATGATGTGGTCAATACTACATTGATAAACCAAAGATGTATTTTTTCAAATCCAAAAAATTTATATACTGTACAATGCCCTGCAGAATTATGGCCCTCTAGGTAATTAAGAACAAAAAAAGCTGTGAAAACATGTCATTGCTCATCAGCTTGACTTTAAACTAAATAAAAACTAAAAAGCCAAACTTCTTATTCATTGAAAACTGTCAAAGAAGACGTCAGGGGGGACAACACATAGGAAGGGATCCATACAGAGCTCCCTCCATAGGTTTCCAATGGGATTTAGGTCAGGAGACTGTGATGGCTATTGCAAAATCCTGATGGTTAGTGAACTATTTTTGGGTGGATTTGGATGTATGCTTTGTATCGTTTTTCTGCTGGAAGATCCAACAACAACCCAGTGTTACCATCATGGAAGAGGCAGACATGTTTTGGCTTAAAATCTCCTGTTTCTTGATGGAATCCATGTTGCCATCTATCCTACCAAGGTTCCTAGGGCCTTGTAAAGTAAAACAGCCTCACAACATCTCAGATCCACCGCCATTTTTCACATGAGGTTCTTTTCTTCATGTCTATGGCTCTTTTTACACCAAACCCACCTCTGGTGTTTGTTTCCAAAAAGCTTGAGCTATCAGAATAGAGAACCTGGATCCAATCAAAATTGACATTTAGCAAACTCCAGGCAGTTATGCTTGTCGTTTGGTGACATCATAGGCTTTCTTCTGGCAACCTCTACATAACTTGTTAACTTGCAGGTGGCGTCTAATCATATCTTAGGTGACTTCATGACCCCAAATTTGCAATTCTCCAATATTTACATCCTTTACCTGATGGATGGAAAAAGGGATTTTACATGCGCGCAATTTCATATTTATACTTGGGGGAAACCAGAACAGGAGAAAGGCAACAATACCATTCCTGGAGAATGAGACCAACTAATAAGCATAGAATTTCATAACTTGAATTTCATAACTTTTGAAACATAGGAATTGTACTATGCAAGGAGAACCCTGCAAGAAGGTTTTGCAGCTATTTAAGGTAGCCGTTGGCCTCTTAGTAACCTCTCTATTGAGCTTTCTCCTTGCCCTGTAATCAAGTTTGGAGGGAAATCCTAATCTTTGCAATGTCCTGGTGGTGCCGTCTTGCCTGCACTTCTTAGTTACGGTATTCACAGTGTTCCATGATATATGTAATGTCTTCAAAATGATGTTAAATCCCTCGCCTGATCTATACCTTTAAACAATAAGATCATGTAGATATTTTTTTTTTCTTAGGGCTAAACAGAATCACTTTAATTGATGTCAGGTGACAGCAAATAACTTTTGTTCATGATTTAAAATGGAATTGGTTAAATATGAACACAGTAACAACTATTAATTCTAAAAAGTGTGTGAACTTAGTTTGTTTTGTACAAATTATGCATTTGATTTCACTTAAACATTGTTGGTTGAACTTATTAAAATAAAAAATGAAAAAAATGTAAACATGACATGATTTCAGCCTTGGCATAAACAAAATCTTCATTTTCAGTAAGGGTGTGTAGACCTCCAGTAAGTATCCAATGATGCATATTATCTCTGTTTTTATAACATGAATGAATAAAGTGAAAAAAAGATAACTTGCAAGTTTGTTATATTTACCATTTTTAGTTACTTGAGCGAAAATCTAAATAACTAACAAAAGTTATTTTATATAGGCACATGCAGCACCAATGAACACATTGATGTGCATTTATTAAAAAAAATGTTTTCCCTCAAGTTAAACGCAGGCATTACATGTTGAACACTAGTTTGGAGCTTGTCTACACATAACACACCCTTATAAAATTGGTTGTTTCTTACTGAAAAAATGCCTTTGATGTACACTATTATACTAACCATAACTGAACCTGGATACTGGAGCATCGATGACAAAGTCCATTTCGAATGTCTCTCACATCTGTATACAAGCTCATTTATTTCAGGCACCCAAACGGAACAAAACAGACTGAAACGGGTGACGGACTACCTGGACTAGTCTAATGAAAAACTCTAATGAGCAGGCGCCAATCTGGACTTATTGAGAGACTCCAAGCAATCCACATGCTTTTGTAATGCTGGAACTGCTGGCACAGAATAGCTAACGTGTGACACAAGTCATCATTGGACATGTCTCTGAATGTTGATTGATGAGACGTGCTCCCTGACTAGGCCTTCATCAACTCTTTGTTGTCTCTTCATTGACTGGCAGGGCCATTATTGGTGAGAGCAAGGAATATTCTCAGGCAATTTGGAGACAGCTATATCCGGACTCCAAACCGGGTTTTCTTTGATTAATATAAAAAGTTGGCCTAGGGTGGTCCAAGGATCTAAGCTGCGGCATCAGGAGCACATGTAGTGCCACGGCATGGGTTCAAATCCAGCCCGCTGCTTTTTCAAGCAAAATCTCTCCACAATCTTTAACAATCAGCCAACAAAAAAAGAAAAGCATAAAATATAGATATATCTAGATCTACTAGTAAGAATTCAGACAGTTCTTCAACAATGTGGGTCCTCAATCTTATAATCACCTTAAACCTTTACTGAATAAAAAAATTTGACCCTTACAAAGAAATGTTTAATCAGACTATGTACAACCCTCTTTACAAAAATGTTGGGACGCTGCGTAAAATGGAAATAGAAACAGAACGCAATGATGTGCAAATCATTTATCCCTGTATTTAATTGAAAATAGTACATAGACAACATATCAAATGTTGAAACTGAGAAATGTTATTGTTATGGGGAAAATACATGACCATTCTGAATTTGATTCCAGCAGCACGTATCAAAAAAGTTGGGACAGGGGCGTGTTTACCACTGTGTTGCATCACCTCTTCTTTTAACAATATTCTGTAAATGTCTGGTAACTGAGACCAGTTGCTGTAGTTTTGAAAATGAAATGTTTTCCCATTCTTGCTTGATATAGGATTTCAGCTGCTCAACAGTTTGGGGTCTCTTTCGTCATTCTTTTAGTTTCATAATGCACCAAACATTTTTCAATGGGTGACACAGATCTGGACTGCATGGTGGCCAGTTTAGCACCCAGACTCTTTTACTACAGAGCCATGCTGTTGTAATACATGCACAATGTTGTTTGGCATTGTCTTGATGAAATTAGCAAGGCCTTCCTAGAAAAATACATCATCTGGATGGCAGTATTATGTTGCTCCAAAACCCGTGTATATTATTTAGCATTAATGGTGCCTTCACAGATGTGCAAGTCACCCATGCCATGTGCACAAATGCAGCCCCACGCTATCACGGATGCTGGTTTTTGAACTGTGTGCTCATAAGCCAGATGGTCCCTTTCCTCTTTAGCCTGGAGAACGTGGATACAGTGATGTCCACTCCAGAATTGTGTCCGTTTATAATGCAGTGCCGCCTACGGGCCCAAAGATCATGGCCATCCAATATTGGTTTTTGGCCTTGTGCCTTGTGCACAGACCAGAGTTTACGCTTTTTTTTGACGGCCAATATGGCTGTTAAAATTCCATACGTACAAAACAGCTACTGGACATATGTTTTAAATAGTCATATAATAGCCTACATTTAAACAGCAATAAAACACAAATGCTATGATCCAACAACTGTTTTATATTTAAATGAGTCAGCAGAATGAGCTCTTCACTATCTTTGCGAACTGAGCATATAGGCTACAACCAGGGCCATTGGAGTTGTTACTGCCAGATCGCAGTAATTTTGTTTGAGGCCAATGTTAGAAAAGTCTCAACAGATACCATGCGATTTATGTCCGTTTCCATAGGATGTCTAGCCCATGCATGCAGAAGAGTGTTTGACAGGCTCTGCGGAAAGTTATATGTGCAGATCATTTACTCAAACTTGCTTCTTTATTTCAGTATGCTTAAACCTAGTTTAGAATTGTTTTGCAATGCATCGCAATGTAGCCCAATTTCGCAACATTATTATTTAATAGACAAACATGTTTGAGTCGCTTATTTGTTGCATCAACTCTGATCGACAAAAGAAAAAAAACACTCAAGCATGTGTAAAATATTTGACTAATATTTTAAGTTTAATTTTGTCATTTTCAACCATATTTCCTAACTAGATAATGCCCATTAGAAGGTATAGCTATAAATATATGTTGTCCCATTGCATATTAAACATTTAAAAATTTTGCTACGTAAGGAAAGCTATTTCAAATAACTATAAGCTATTTCAAATAACTAGGCTATATCTGAAGTGAAACGTCACAATGTGCAGGGAAACGTAATTGTCATTGCTTTGCGGTTGCGTTTTGTGAAGATTAATCATAACAACATTTCCAAACAGTTCCAAAGCCAAACACAACTGCACCGCTCTGGGTGCATTTTGGTTTTAAGCCAAATGAAAGAGGTGAGCCCAATAATTTGGAGTAGGCAAATTGACGGTTTTGCTCCAGAAAGGTGGCTCTCCAATGCACAAACATAACAAATCTGAAGAACCACCTCCAGATCCACCATGTGTATTTTTACAATATTATTAGGCTACACTATAATAATGGCATAACATTGAGGTGTAATTCACAATTATTTGTGCGACAATTAATCGTCAACTAAAATGTCATAATCGTGACAGCCCTAGCTACAACAATAAAATAAAACAAATAGCATTGCTATTGTTAATTACATTAAGACATTAGCCTATATTTAATGTACGTCTCTTTGCATTCCAGGCCCGTCAAATTAAAGAGGAGCAGGAGCTTGATGCTTTTCAGTGGTCTTGCTGGCCTCATTTGCACATTTGCTTGTTTTTTTATAAAAGAAAACTGCCCCTGGGATGTCTGCTTCGCCTTCGACATTTCAGAGCTGTATGCTGTGGAGTTGCTGCCGGAGTGTTCGGCTTTTGAATCTCGTGCCACGTTTAGTCACAACCAAACACTTAAGGTCTTACAGTAAGAGCGAGTGGAGACATATCATATAGGTCACACAATATTAGGCTATTTAATATGCTTCTAATCAATTTGTTTATTTATTTGTCATATTTCCCAGCAGATATTTTGGCCGTTGATATTTTCATCTGCCGAGCAACTACACGTGATACCGGTGAAAAGCCGGCATTTGCCGGCTAATGTAAACCCTGGCACAGACAGTTCTCCAGATTTTCTGAATCTTTTAATGATATTATGTACCATAGATAATGAGATCCCCAAACACTTTGCAATTTTACATTAAGAAATGTTATTCTTACATTGTTGCACTATTTGCCTGCACGGACTTTCACAGAGTGGTGAACACCTCCCCATCTTTACTTCTGAAAGACTACTTTGATATGTTGTCTTTGTACTATTTTCTATTGAATATAGGGTTTAAATGATTTGCACATCATTGCATTCTGTTTTTCTTTACATTTTACAGAGCTCCTTGTAATACAGGAGTTCCTCTGATTATTTGGCAATTCTCATTTTGCTAATTTTGCTCAAGACTCATTTTGCTAATAGTTACTTCTGTATTTTTATTCATCTTTTTAAATCAAGATGTCCCTGATACATCGAGATATGAAATAGACAGAGAATGGAGTCTATAAGCTGAAGTAGCCAGAGTGACTGAGTACAATAACTGCGTTCATATCATTGTGTATGTGCCAGTATGCTGTGTGGCTGCGGTAATGGTATATCAGGATTGCCTTGAATCATTCTTGATTCTAAAAGATTCTGGGTGCATCCTAAATGGATGCACATTTCAAAAAAAGAGCCTTACTGTTGACCACAGCCTTTAGGACCCATGATGTTGGGAATAGGGAGCTATTTTGGAAATCTGCATTCTCTCAGATTTTTATGTCCCGGTCTTACAAATCCAGACTGGTAAAAACAGAAAGCAGAAATATACGAAAGAGGGAGAATGTCAGCGGCAATCACGGAGAACAACACAGTCCTACCACCCCCGTGTGTGGTGTCTATTTGTGTGTGTGTGTGTGTGTGTTTGTCTGTACCCTGACAAAAACTGTTCTGTAAGTAGAACACTTCCACCTACGCCATGCTCGTGAAATGAATAGAACATCTGCAGAGAATTGCAAGAGGTGGAGAGAAAGCAAGAGAGAGAGTGTGACAGATAGAAAGAGATGGAAAGAAAGATTTGGAGCAAGAGAGACTGAGAAAAAGGGAGAGAAAAGAGAGCTACAGAAAAAAAAGTGTGAGAAAAATAAGAAAGGACGAGACGAAGTACAACGTGACAGTCTCCCTCACAGCCTCTTCAGGCTCAGCGCCAACACCATATTCCTGTACGGCAGAGGAGGAAATAAGCGTCACCCCTTTGTTACCTCTTTCTCTGCAACGGGGGATTGGGAACTGTAACAAACATGGGTACAATCCACAGGTGTGTGTTGAGAGAAAAGAGAAGGGATGGCACACGACTCTGTCTTGCACCCAGTCCTGAGAGTGCCTCTTGCAGCTCTAACGATGTTAAGGGGTGGACCTCTCTCTCTCTCTCTCAGTTGTCTCTCTCAATCACATCTCTTGGTCTCTATCTCTCTCCTCTGTCTCTCAGCTTTTGCTTCTTGTTCTCTCTCGACCACCTCTCTTTCTGTCTCATTTATTTTCTCTCTCTTGGTTCCTTTTTATCTCACCCTCTTATTGTTGTTAATTAACTGTAAAACACAGAACATGCTTGAGAGAGAGCCCACTGCTGGTGGTTGACACTGAGCCTCTCTTTTGGGTTTAATCCGTAGCACTGGGAGAGTAAAAAGAATACGATGATAGTGTTTGGCTACTGAAACCTCACTAATGCCAACTCGATCCCCGCTCCAGCCCTCGTGGACAGCGGCTGACACCAGCCTTGTGGACACCCTCTCTGACTACCTCCAAACCCTTGGCTTATTATTGTTCATGTGCACTGATAATGGTTTCTCAGAAATATATATACAGTAAGGTCCGGAAATAATTGGACACTGACACAAGTTGTGTTATTTTGGCTGATTGCCAATATATATTCAAGTCACAATTAAATAATTAATATGGGCTTAAAGTGCAGTCTCTCAGCTTTAATTTGTGGGTATTAACATCCAAATTGGAGGAAGGCTTTAGGAATTACAGCTCTTTAATATGTAGCCCCCTCTTTTTCAAGGGACCAAAAGTTATAGGACAATTGACTCAAAAGCTGTTTCATGGACAGGTGTGGGCTATCCTTCATTATTTCTTCATCAATTAAGCAGGTAATAGGCCTGGAGTTGATTCCAGGTGTGGCATTTGTATTTGGAAGCTGTTGCTGTGAAGCCACAACATGCGGTCAAAGGAGCTCTCAGTGCAAGTGAAACAGGACATCCTTAGGCTGCAAAAATAAAAAATAAAAATTCAGTGAGATAGCAGGAACATTAGGAGTGGCCAAATCAACAGTTTGGTACATTGTGAAAATGAGACTTCACGAGAGCAAATACAGAGGGTTCACCACAAGGTGCAAACCATTCATAAGCCAAAAGAATAGAAAGACCGGATTAGACTTGCCAAAAAACATCTAAAAATGCCATCCCAGTTCTGGAACAGCATGATCCAAAGCATACCACATCATCTGTAAAACACGGTGGCGGCAGTGTGATGGCATGAGAATGCATGGCTTCCAATGGCACTGGGTCATTAGTGTTTATAGATGATGTGACAGAAGACAGAAGCAGCCAGATGAATTCTGAAGTGTATAGGGATATATTGTCTGCTCAGATTCAGCCAAATTCAGCGAAGTTGATTGGACGGCGCTTCACTTTACAGAGGGACAATGACCCGAAACAAAATGCAAAAGCAACCCAGGAGATTTTTAAGGCAAAGAAGTGGAATATTCTGCAATGGCCGCGTCAATCACCTGATCTCAACCCAATCGAGCATGCATTTCACTTGCTGAACACAAAACTTAAGGCAGAAAGACCCACGAACAAACATCTGGCAAAGCATAACAAAGGAGGAAACCCAGCGTTTGGTGATGTCCATGCGTTCCAGACTTCAACCAGTGATTGCCTGAAAAGGATTCTCGACAAAGTATTAAAATTGTACATTTTATTTATAGTTGTGTTAATTTGTCCAATTACATTTGAGCCCCTGAAATAAGTGGACTGTGTATGAAAATGGTTGCAATTCCTAAACGTTTCATACGATATTTTTGTTCAATCCCTTGAATTAAAGCTGAAAGTCAGCACTTCAATTGCATCTCAGTTATTTCATTACAAATCCATTGTGGTGGTGTACAGAGACAAAATTATGAAAACTGTGTCAGTGTCCAAATATTTTCGGACCTAGAGTAACTGTAAATACACTACTGTTCAAAAGTTTGCGGTCACTTAGAAATGTCCTTGTTTTCCATGAAAATATACATGGAATGTGTTGGAAAAGGAAATGTAGCAACATGAATAGGAAATATAGTCATTGACAAGTTTAGAAACAATTATTTTCAATTGAAATAATTATTCTGTGCTTGAAACTTTGCTTTTGACAAAAAATCCACCATTTGCAGCAATTACAGCCTTGCAGACATGGCATTCTAGTAGTTAATATTTTGAGGTAATCTGAAATGATTTTACCCCATGCTTCTGGAAGCACTTCCCGCAAGCTGGATTGGCTTGATGGGCACTTCTTACATACCATACGGTCAAGCTGCACCCACAACAGCTCAAAAGGGTTGAGATTCAATGACTGTGCTGGCCTCTCCATTATAGACAGAATACCAGCTGACTGCTTCTTTCCAAAATAGTTCTTGCATAGTTTGGAGACGTGCTTTGGGTCACTGTCCTGTTGTAGGAGGAAATTGGCTCCAAACAAGCGCCGTCCACAAGGTATGGCATATTGTTGCAAAATGGAGTGATAGCCTTTCTTCTTCAAGATCCCATTTTCCCTGTACAAATCTCCTGCTTTACAACCACCAAAGCACCACCAGACCATCGCATTGCCTCTACCATTCTTGACAGATGGCGTCAAGCACTCCTCAAACATCTTTTCATTTGGTCTGCGTCTCACAAATGTTCTTCTTTGTGATCGGAATAACTCAAACCCAGATTCGTCTGTCCATAACACTTTTTTTCCAATGTTCCTCTGTCTAGTGTCTGTGTTCTTTTGCCCATCTTAATCTTTTATTTTGATTGGCCAATCTGAGATATGACTTTTTCTTTGCAACTCTGCCTAAAAGGCCAGCATCCTGGAGCCGCCTCTTCACTGTTGATGTTGAGACTGCTGTTTTGTGGGAAGTAGTAAATGAAGCTGCTAGTTGAGGACCTGTGAGGCGTCTGTTTCTCAAACTAGACTAATGTATTTGTCTTCATGTTCAGTTATGCACCAGGGCCACTCACTTCTCTTTCTATTCTGGTTAGAGACAGTTTTCACTGTTCTATGAAGGGAGTAATACACAGAGTTGTACAAGATCATCAGTTTCTTGGCAGTTTCTTGTGTGGAATAGCCTTCATTTCTCAGAACAAGAATAGATTGATGAGCTTCAGAAGAAAGTTCATTGTTTCTGACCCTTTTCAGCTTGAAATCGAACACAATTGCTGCTGCTCCAGATACTCAACTAGTCTAAAGAAGAATAGTTTTATTGCTCCTTTAATCAGCACAACAGTTGTCAGCTGTGCTAAAGTTATTCCACAAGGGGTTTGTAATGATTAATTAGCCTTTTAAAATGATAATCTTTGGAACACAGGACTGATGGTTAAAACAGCTACAACAGTGATCATTTACACCATTAGCGATGTCTACACTGTATTTCTGATGAAACTGATGTTATGTTATTTTAATGGACAAAAAAATTTGCTTTTTTTTTCCAAATACAAGGACATTTGCAAGCAACCCCAAACTTTAGTGTGTATATATATATATGTGTGTGTGTGTGTGTGTGTGTGTGTGTGTGTGTGTGTATATATATAAATATATATAGATATATATATATATTAAAAAAAATAAGAGACCACTGCACCTTTTTCTTTCCTTTACAAAAAAGTTGAAAATGAAAGTTTTGATTGAGAAACAGAAGCCTTCAATTTGCAGTGGTCTCTCAATTTTAACCCTTCTGATCCTCACTCAAAACCTTCCTTTAGGGACATTGTTGTACTGTTTTTATTTTTATTAGATGTTTTTCTTTTACCTTGTTGTACTGTTTTTATTTTTATTTAACATTTTTTCTTTTACCTTGTTGTACTGTTAACACTTTGATTATTCATCTGGCTATGCTCCTGTAATATCTTTCTCCTGAAGTCTCTACTGAATTTGTTCACTACTTCCCAAAAACTCAGAAAGCATTAGAATGATGAATGTTGGGCTAGTGTTCAGAATTCAGAACAGGATTCAAAACCAGTCATTCAATGTTCAGTGGGAGTTTCCTTGACATTGTTTCATATCAAACGTGTGAATACTGAAAGGAAGAAAAAGGTGCAGTGGTCTCGATTTATTCCAGAGCTGTATGTACTACTTTTACAGTAGTATATAACATGTTTACCTTTCAAGTACATGCTATTACATTTTTATTCAGTTTATTTAGATGCTATGGACCTTCATTATTGAAGTGAAGATCTACTCACCCACCTTTAACCCCTCTAGATGTGCCTTATATGGCCAAAGACGTAGTCCACAAAGTCAATGATTGATGCTTATTGGCTAACAGGCCTGGACAGCCTAAAATCATTAGCTGTAGTCAGGGAGGAATTGGTCTCCATTTCAATATTTTGATGTCCAATTTACGATTATGGCCCTGCCTCATTGCAACTACTTCATAGTAGGTGTTTGAGAGTTCAAGAACGAGACATGTGTCCTTGGATCCATCATTCGCCAAGCTGTCCTGCTTTTTATCTCAATAACAACCAGGCGCACGACCTGCCACAAGGAGTCACTAGAGCGCAACGAGACAAGGCAGCCGAGTCCAACAACCACCCATCGACGCTGAGACAATTTACTCCAAACTCTGTGGGAACCCAGGCACTGTCTGTATTTTGAGACCAGGCAAGCAATGAAGCAGTTGTGCAGCAAGATCACTGTGCCACTTGAGAGCCCTTCAAATTCTTTTCAAGCCTCTGAAATGAAATACTCTTAATGGAGTTCTTTCTGTATTGTTGTCATATATCCAATCAAAGTGTGTACAAAGACTGTTTGTTCTGTTCTGGTCATCTTAAAACATGACTTCTGTTCCACTGATTATGCCTGCGTTTAATTATTCAACTCAATTTTAAATGTAAGTCTATGTGAGCCTGCAGACAACCATAAAAGAGACAGAGATAAAATAATTATTTGTTAAAGCAATAAAAATAAAATAAAAACAAGAGCTGTGCATATAGAAAACAATTGGAAGGTCTGGGGCCATGGTAGAATGATGCTCGCACATGAACACGCATGCACACACACATACATACACACCACATCAAACACACTAACAAACAGACTATATAGGGCTTCTAGGATGCCAATTAGCAGCTGATCAGATGAAAGCAGGGAAATAAAAGGATGTATTACCAAGGAGAGAATCAAGACAAGCTCTTAAGGGGTGGGGGTTCAGTACAGAAAGGCACCCCCAATCTTCATTCTTCACCTTATACAACACTCTGATAATAACCGCACTGTGAGATGAGCGTAATCAGACACACATACACACACACACACACTCAGACACGTACACACACATCAGGAGCTCTGTAATGAGAATACCCTGATCAAAGGGCATCCCTTTGACGGCCTGATCAAAAACATCCTTGGAACCGCACCGAAAGGCCCACACACTGAAGACTAGATCTTCCTCCACTACTTGTCTTAAAGAATAGCTTCACCACGGCTGCACATCTTAATGAGGGGAGCCACATTCCTCCTATGCTGGTTAACACGACAGTGTTTCCATAAAACAGTTTAAAGTAGATTATGTGTTAGGTTTAGAGTTTTGTTGAGGGTTGAGTGTAAGATTAATATTAGTAAAAATGGACTACCCGTCATATAATTGGTAACAGGGGTGTTATGGTCCAATTAGATTCCATCCTACTTTCAAGTAGTCTTCAAGCAGGGGTGTCAAATTAATTGCATGGAGGGCCTAGTGTCTGCTGGTTTTGGGTTTTTTCCTTTTAGTTAAAATCAAGATAACAAGGTGCAGAGAGTTCCTTACTAATTGATGACCTTAACCTATCAATCCAGTACAACAATGAATCAACTCCACCCCCAACCACCCACCCCCCGACCCCCGGCCCAAAGTGTAATGAGTTTGACACCCATGTCTTAAAGTCAGAATGCAATATGAGAGCGAAAGAGAGAAACGGACAGGCAGCACCTGACATGTCTCCACCTCTCCTTCCTCTTGAATGTCATCATCGATTCACTTCAAACAAGAAAATGTCAGTATCGGCTTGCAGAGAAATTCAATTCTCAACTGGAGACTTCTCCTCCCAGATACACTTGAAGAGCACCAATGTTTGTCTCGACCTCAATCAATCCCCCTATTGTCTGACAGGTAAGGAAGGTCATGAAATGTAGCATAACGTTCAAGACCAAGCAGATATGACAACTTTCCACTGTTTTTATGAGATTCCATCACATTGACAAAGCCCAGCAACAGACTTAAAGAAAACAACAGACTGGGCATCGCAAGGGAGGAAGGCAATCTCTTTCACAACCTTGTAATACGGAGTTTGACATTCGATTTGACACACTTGGAATACTATTGGCATGCCCCTTACCTCTGTAAGTGCATGGTTAGGATGTTGGAGATGCACTTTGTGAAATTAATCTGTGTAATATGTTACGAATTGAATTTTCCCTACGAAATAGGTGATGTAGTAGTTGGTTTGGATGACATGGGGGGACCAGTTTTGGCTCATGAGCAACATTTTCTATTGGTGGAAATCATGCACAAAATCAGAAATGCATCTTCCAGGGGTGTAAACCTTCTTGTATTGAAAAGTAGATTGAAAGCTTCTGCATGTCACTGACTGATGATCCCTTCAACTTTTTTTCTTACGAAGTTAAAATGAATTAAGAGTTTGGCTAACTCTTTACTTGCAGACTTGTGACTAGGCAGGAGTGTGTTGAATTAAAGAGAGAGAAGACATCTGGGATGTCACAAAACAGTAGGACGAACACAGCTCCTTTAATTAGGACACTCAGCAGATCTCCATGCACTTTGTTAAGACAATTAAAATGCTTGTAAATGACACACCATCACCCACGAGACAGGGCAGTTCAGTGCTAGTCAGATAACTTCATTACCTCGGCACCGGGCACCACTATTAACTGCAAAACGCTGTGCCTTGAAAGCTCACAAGCTCCAATAGCTGATCGGCACCAAGGATAGGTTATTCTACGGGGAAACATGATGCACTTAGCTCAGATAATTTAACATAACGGTTCGAAACTATGTGGGTTCCAAGATTGTACATTCCTCCTAATGTGAACATTACAGCGTTCGCCATAAAAGGTGTTCTTAACTGAAGAAAAATCTAAGTTTTTTTTTTTCTTGAGGCCAAAATGGCTTAAGCAGAAATTGGAAGGAGTTCTATAATTGAGTATAATAAATTACTGCTATTGAGGTAGAGTGAGCAGAACAAATTGCCTCCAAAAGAGTCATTTTACCCCACAAAGCAATTGTGCTTAATTCACTATAGTGCTGTTCAAACCCTACCATTTACGAGGTTTAAAATGGCACTGGCCTTCAAGGAAATGCCTCAATTGGACATCTCTAATCCTTTTGTCGAGGTTTAAGTTGTTTACCAGTCTCATTCACTATTACTTTACTTCAGCCTATGATACAGAGTAATGGCAGAAAAGGGAATGGTATTTCATTGCTGAAGAGGCATGGAACCCCCACCTCTGTTCTAAACAGTCAGTGCACTTGTTCAATAACACACCACCAAGGACAATGCACTGTAAGTGTGGAGTGTATGCACACTCACTAGAGAGTGATGTGAGCTATGATTCAAACCACATATAAATTTGTATTGTTATAGACAGTCACTACTCAACACAGAAGAAAACTTGTTTGGAACTACACACAAAAAAATGGAATTCAACAAAATAACACATTCACACACTTATCAGCCCCTACAGTCTCTTGTCCATCTGTATGTGATGCCCATGTAGTGAACTCCACAGAAGAAGCTTGTGCGACAGTCCTGAAAGCCAAAAGCCCTCCGTAGAGCCGTTCCTGCCATTGCGTCCCTAGATCATCACATTTTATCCCGTCATAAAACTGTGACCGCTCATATACTTTTTTATGACACTGGGGTACTGCGATTTATGATAATTGAAACCTTGAAAAGACCGTCCGAGGCCTGCTTAGTCCTGTTGCCCAGCATACTGGGGAAGTTGGCAAGCTAGTAGTCGTGTCCATACTCTGGCAGGCAAGTGCAGGAAGACCAGAGGTGCATTTCAATAGTAGTAGCTTTACTCTTTTCCTGTCCTTGCGTTGATCTGCACTGAACTCAATAAAGGTGTTTAGGTAAGGGGGAAATGACACAAGCTTTCCAGAGGATTGGCATTCATCCAGCCATTTCAGTCATATCATTGCGAATGAATTACATAATAAAAGAAGAGGAAACCACTTTTGATGACTGATATTGTTGTATAAATGATTGGACAGGATTGATTAGAGTCACCTTCGGTGACCCAAAGCCACTCTCCTTGATCCTCAAGGGACCATAAAGAGCTAATCTAATTATGCTCAGCCTCTGAGTTCGATTCACTAATATGCATTGAAGTAGCCACAGTACGTGTCAAATGTTTGCATTATAATTTAATAAAAGTTTAAAGATATAAAGAAACAGTGTAAAGATATTGTTTCATTATAGAATTATTTGTTTACAGTATGTATTAGAATCAAAATCACATTTATTTGCTAATTATATATACATATATTCAAAAGTTTTTTTTTTATTAAGGACCAATCATTTTTTGTGACATGGGGTATCCAGAGGATAAAGCCAAATACATTTTTATATCACCCTCCCCGAGCCTTTGGAAAAATAACATGAACCTCGCCATTCCAAATACAGATTAAAAAGTTGATTGTGCACATTTGGTCTCTAAGATAAACTCTCCTGCTCAACAATATGCATGCAAAGGTAGGCTATACTATAGGCTTAATAAGCCATGTGGATCTGCGAGCGGCGGAGTGTGTAGCCTTATATCTTTGAGTATTTGTTTAATAAGTGGGGAGCAATGGTGGGGTCAGTCTATAGTGACTTTGCATGTCTGTTTTCTTTGTCATCAGATTGCACCACACTGCTGACGGCATGCGTAACAAAATATTTCTCTAAATAAAATAACGAGCTGGTTTAGTAATCGTTTAACGAAATATGCCCAAATCATTTTTTTAAATTATTTTTATCTTCCTCCCTCTTGCCAATTTGCAGTGCAGAGAAACAGCTAATAGAAAACTGAGGGAGTATTAACACTCAATACAATTTCCAAGTACGACCAAAATGAAATGACGGTTTGACCAAAATGAATTATTAGTTTGATTTACACCAAGTTCTTACTCACCTTGCTGCGTTACAGAACGTGTGTATCTCATCTTTATTATTAGCTCATGATTATTAGAATATAAAAATATTAAGCAATTATTCCACAAATGTATGAGTCATTCATGCTTTGAAAAATAATACATATTTTTATTTTAAAAAAGGAAAATAACAACAGGAGTTACATTATTATCATTAATAATAAATATAGTAATTGTATTGGTATTATTGTGCAATTATTAAATCCGAGGTCGACATACACCAACACATTGTAACAGAAGAACCATTTCATTAATGGCAATTGCCCCTGGTGTAGTTGGTTTTCTGCCGCATGAGTGTCACATGAAAAAGTGCATGAAAACTTTGAAAAAGTTATTTAGTTCTGTAACTGAATATCAGCACATCCAACACCTCAGTGGTATTGCTGGGAATTCTGACTGCACTAACGGCATGCCCTCATTGCAGCTAATGGAGTGAGAACAAGTGTCCCTGGCAATTGTATGTATACAGCGGCGCAGGAAGATATTTTGAATAGGGGTGCTGCCGAGCGAAAAGTACATATTTGATAGCCTACTATAAAATTGCTGCTTCGGTTTTCATCCGTTAGGGGAAAGAATTTCATGGCGCAAATACACTCTCACTCATATTATCACTGATCACACATACACCGATCAGCCATAACATTATGACCACCTACCTAATATTGTGTAGGTCCACCTTTTGCCGCCAAAACAGCCCTGAACCTTCGAGGCATGGACTCCACTAGACCTCTGAAGGTGTGCTGTGGTATCTGGCACCAAGACATCCCACAGTTGCTTGATTGGATTGAGAATTTGGAGGCCAAGCCAACATCTTGAACTCGTTGTTGTGTTCCTCAAACCATTCCTGAACCATTTTTGCTTTGTGGCAGGGTGCATTATTGCACTAAAACAGGCCAATGCCATCAGGGAATACCGTTGTGATGTAAGGGTGAACATCGTCTGCAACAATGCTTAGGTAGGTGGTACGTGCCAAATTAACATCCACATGAATGGCAGGACCCAAGGTTTCCCATCAGAACATTGCCTAAAGCATCACACTGCCTCTGCCGGCTTGCCTCCTTCCCATAGTGCATCTTGGTGCCATGTGTTCTCCAGGTATGCGATGCACAGGCACCTGGCCTTCCACGTGATGTAAAAGGAAATGTGATTCATCAGACCAGGCCACCTTCTTCCATTGCTCCGTGGTCCAGTTCTGATGCTCACATGCCCATTGTATGCGCTTTCGGCAGTGGACAGGGGTCAGCATGGGCACCCTGACTGGTCTGCGGCTACGCAGCCCCATACGCAACAAACTGCAATGCACTGTGTGTTCTGACACCATTCTGTCAGTACCAGCATTAACTTTTTCAGCAATTTGAGCTACAGTAGCTCGTCTGTTGGGTCGGACCACGGGCCAGCCTTCGCTCCCAACATGCATCAGTGAGCCTTGGCCACCCATGACCCTTGTCCTTCCTTGGACCACTTTTGATAGGTACTGACCACTACAGACCGGGAACACCCCACAAGGGCTGCAGTTTTGGAGATGCTCTGACCCAGTCGTATAGCCATCACAATTTGGCCCTTGTCAAATTCGCTTCGATCCTTACACTTGCCCATTTTTCCTGCTTCTAACACATCAACTTTGAGGACCGAATGTTCACTTGCAGCCTAATATATCCCACACACTGACAGGTGCCATGATAATGAGATTATCAGTGTTATTCACCTCACCTGTCAGTGGTCATAATGTTATGGCTGATCGGTGTACATGGTTGTCGATTTCCAAGTATGTCCTGTCACAAAATACACAGCAATACCAATATTGCTAGGCTACATCACAAACATAGCGCCATTTAAACTTATTTTGCATGGCCAAGAAATCGGATTGACCTGAATAACAGTTCTAAAACTGTCCTGGCAGTTTGTTGCTCTCTCTTTCAACCTGGTTACTAGTAGCATTTATCTGTGTTTTGGTGAGAGATGCAAGCATTCTTACCGATTTAGAGTGCAGGTCAGACAGCTCGTGCTGCCAAAATTTTGCCCATTCACTTCTACAGTTGAACTTGACTGTCTATTCCGTCTACTGTCTGAAGGTATGTTTTCCATTGGAAGGGGATCGGCACCTCCAGTTGTCAAAGCTGCTCTGTAAGAAGCTTGGTCTCCGTCATCCGAATGGCGGAGACCAGGCTCAGCCCCAAGGTTTTACGCTGCTATATTAATGTGCCGTGGGGAGAAGGATCAGTTCTCTTTCTCCAATATAAAACCTTGTAAACCTAAGGAATGCACTCTCTAAATTGTCTTGTCTCCTGCTCTGTTGAAACTTAGGAGGACATGAGGTCTTGGCCCACACCTCCCGAGTACCAGGCTCTAAGCACCAGGCTCATTGCTGCACTGTCCAAAGTCCTACTGGCTGTGTTGCAGATCAAGACGATAGCTGACGATTCCAGCTGCCAGTTTGATAAACACCCCACCCGGTCGTCCCTGTCCTTGTCCATCGGGTCATGCTTCTGACCTGGCTTAGGATATATAGACTCTGGACACAACCCAAATGCATTTACTAATTATTACAACTTGTACACTTAAAATGTTCACCCGGCACAACCAGAAGAGGACTGGTTACCCCACTGAGCCTGGTTCCTCTCTAGGTTTCTTCTTAAATTTCAGCCCCTCTTAGGGAGTTTTTCCTAGCCACTGTGCTTCAACATTGTTTTTGCTTGCTCCTTGGGGTTTCAGGCTGGGTGTTTTGTAAAAGCACTTTGTGAGAACTGCTGATGTAAAAAGGGCTTTAAAAATACATTTGATTGATTGATTGAATCCTCTGTTCTTGATGTTTTAGCATTTTTTGTGAAAAATAAGTTGTTTATGCATTTCTGCGCCATTTTTTTGTGAGCGCTCCCAGTCACTGCACAAACTGCTACAACGCCCGCGGCCCAACACAAAAATGTGTGATATGCTGGGATGCAGAACATCCGTTTTACAAAAATGAACAGACACTGTTTTCTCCTTTAAGACCAACAATTACATTTGTATTACATCCACCAAAACCTCATTATCTGTACTGTTTTGTGTCATTCATTCATTTCATGAATTTTTTTTTTTCATTTCGCTTCGAGATGTAGGGAATGCTGCGCACCACCCACCAAGGGGTGCTGCAGCGTCCTCAGCACCCCTCTTCCCGCATCTATGTTGTATATAACACCAATCCCATAATCGACATTCAGTATGCAATTCTAAAACCAAGGCCAGCCCTAGGCATAAGCGGCATAGGCTAGTGAGTCCCGGACCAATAAGGAAGAGGGGGCCCCCAAATCAAATGTTGCTTAGGGCCCCCAAAAGGCTAGGGCCGGCCCTGCCTGAAACCATTTCCTTTCTACATGACATCGGAAAAAAGGACTAAAACAACGTGTTGGCATACTGATATTCTAACCATCCACATGGACTGTTCTCTACATTCGGTAGCAACAACTCCTCCAACACACGATTCATTCCACTCATTTTTGTCCCCAACAGAACATCTGCCTTTGACTCTGAAAGTCTATTAAATATTTCAAGACAATCTACAGTAAACAGACTGCAAAAAACTCTTACATTTTTGAGTAGAGAACTTAGTTCACGATTGCAGTCCTTCTGTAATTCTGCGACGCCAAGTTTTTGTTTTTAGCTTTTTCCACTATATGTTGCACTACATCCACAATCTGGATACACCAAGCACAAAGAGGGACTGATCGAATAGCCAATACAAAGGTCATATAGAAATAAGGTAGCCTATGTCAATACGTAAATTCTAAAAGTATGAGAGATAGGCTACTGAAATGTAATTGATTATAAAATGAAATGACCCTCATTTGGACTTAATGAAAAAAATGTAAACCCTCTCCAAGACTGAAATTAAAAAAGCATGACCCAACCCTATTTCCCTCTGTGTTTCATCATGTAAAATTTTACATGATGAAACACAGGAAATGAACAAGGAATTTCTGCTATTGTTCACTTTTACCAGAGATGATTCCATGTGGTGATATCAGTGGCGGAGATTACAGCTTTTCCGCCAATAGAAATTCTGCATGTTAGGATGATCTTTTGTATGCAACCAAAATAATTAATTGGGAATAAATGTTATGAAACACGTTCATTCCACTGTTACTGCAGATACACCATGGACACTTGCTAACACTACAATGCAAAAATTATACAAAATGCCCCTTTAACACAAACACACTAAATTTGATGTCACTCGGCACCACTGCCATCCTGCTTTAAGCGGTGAAAGATATCAGTCAGGAGAAGGGTAAAAAAATTTTTTCCAAAGCATTAGATATACCATGGAACACAGTGAAGACAGTCATCATCAAGTGGAGAAAATATGGCACAACAGAGACATTACCAAGAACTGGACGCCCCTCCAAAATTGATGAAAAGACGAGAAGAAAACTGGTCAGGGAGGCTTCCAAGAGGCCTACAGCAACATTAAAAGAACTGCAGGAATTTCTGGCAAGTACTGGCTGTGTGCTACATGTGACAACAATCTCCCGTATTCTTCATATGAATGGGCTATGGGGTAGGGTGGCAAGACGGAAGCCTTTTCTTACAAAGAAAAACATCCAAGCCCGGCTGAAGTTTGCAAAAACAAACATCAAGTCCCCCAAAAGCACATGGGAAAATGTGTTATGGT
>JACXGI010000056.1:137896-165677 GCA_016801175.1 Esox masquinongy | reverse complement strand
GGCACAGAACCTTCAGGCGTCCGTTAGAAAGCTGAAGATGAAGAGGAAGTTCACCTTTCAGCATGACAACAACCCAAAGCACACATCCAAATACACAAAAGCATGGCCTCACCAGAAGAAGATTAACGTTTTGGAATGGCCCAGCCAGAGCCCAGACCTGAATCCAATTGAACATCTGTGGGGTGATCTGAAGAGGGCTGTGCACAGGAGATTTCCTCGCAATCTGACAGATTTGGAGCGCTGTTGCAAAGAAGAGTGGGCAAATATTGCCATGCCAATATGTGCCATGCTAATAAACTCCTACCCAAAATGACCGAGTGCTGTAATAAAATCAAAAGGTGCTTCAACAAAGTATTAGTTTAAGGGTGTACACACTTATGCAACCAGGTTATTGTGAGTTTTTTATTTTTCCCCCTCAAAGATTTCAGTTTGTTTTTCAATTGAATTGTTCACATTATAGGTCACATTAAAGGTGGAAAAAGTTCTGACATGATTTATCTTTGTCTCATTCTTTTACATCACAAGAACCTGGCATTTTAACAGGGGTGTGTAGACTTTTTATATCGACTGAATAGTATAATTTTTACATGTTAGTAACCAACATGTGATATTGGTTGAAGAGGTCTATTGAGATTCATGTTTCCTACAAAACACACATTGCAAAACCCTCTTTTAAGGCCCACATTAGACATGTCTGAAAAACAACATTTTGTCACCTTAAGAAAATTTCCCACATAACACCTTTTCTCTCCTTTTCTGATACAGTAAAGCTTATCCATTCATTTGTTTTCTCCAGAATTGATTAAGGGAATGCAGTACTAGGGGGCCTGCCAGCAAATTCAATTCATAAAATGGATCCTACAAGGATCCTGAGACAATCAAGCAAATATGGCCCACATCCCGTCTCTCCAAGCTGACCTTCATTGGCTTCCTGTCCCTCAAAGAATTGACTTTAAAATGATCCTTTTAGTATATAAAGCTATCAATGGCATGGGACCTGCCTACTTATCTGACCTGCTCTCCCACTATGAACCTCCATGCCCTCTACGGTTTAGTAATGCCAGTCTGCTCAATGAACCAATAACCCGGCTCACAAAAATGGGAGACCGCACCTTTTCCAACATTGGACCTCACCTCTGGTACTCCCTTTCTGACAGCCTCAGGGCTGCACAGGCAGTTATGGCTTTTAAAGCAGGCCGCAAGACAACTTTATCAGTTGGCCCTAACCTTCCCTTTAATCAAATTATACTGTACATTATTACATAATTATATGTATTATAATGGTAGTTTTACTGTATTATCATTATAGTGTAATGTATATATATCTGTATATATATTATTTTATATTTATCTGATAGTTCTTTTATTTATTTAATATTTTCTTATCTTATTTTCTTTTTCATGCACCTTTATGAGGAAAAGCGCTTTACAAATGCAATATATTATTATTATCTCCCCAAATTTATCCTCTGAAAAAGGAAAAATTCTGATTTAAAAATACATTATAGGTTCTGAATCAAAAACAAATGTTCTGTAATATTAACGGTGAAATAAAGAATTGTGGACACCAAATATTGATAAATACAAATTCAGGTTTATACAAATATACACAGATCAGCCATATCATTATAACCACTGACAGGTGAAGTGGGCAGCCAAGTCTCATTGGTGCACGTGGGAAGCGAAGGCTGGCCCGTGGACCAGTCAGGGTGCCCCTGTCCACTGCCGAAAGTGTCTACAAAGCATCAGAACTGGACCACTGAGCAATGGAAGAAGGTGGCCTGGTCTGATGAATCATGTTTTCTTTTACATCACGTGGATTACCTGGAGAACACATGGCACCAGGATGCACCATGGGAAGAAGGCAAGCCGGTTGGAGGCAGTGCGATGCTTTAGGCAATGTTCTGCTGGGAAACCTTGGGTCCTGCCATTCATGTGGATGTTACTTTGACACGTACCACCTACCTAAGCATTGCTGCAGACCATGCGCACCCTTTCATGGCAACGGTATTCCCTGATGGCATTGGCCTCTTTCAGCAGGATTATGCACGCTGCCACAAAGCAAAAATGGTTCAGGAATGGTTTGAGGAACACAACAACGAGTTCAAGGTGTTAACTTGACCTCCAAATTCCCCAGATCTCAATCCAGTCGAGCATCTGCAGGATGTGCTGGACAAACAGGTCCGATCCATGGAGGCCCCTCCTCGCAACTGACAGGACTTAAAGGATCTGCTGCTAACGTCTTGGTGCCAGATACCACAGCACACATTCAGAGGTCTAGTGAAGTCCATGTCTCGACGGGTCAGGGCTGTTTAGGCGGCAAAAGGGGGACCTACACAATATTAGGTAGGTGGTCATAATGTTATGGCTGATCGGTGTATATACACTGCTCAAAAATATTAAGGGAACAAGTAATCAACACAGTATAACACCAAGTCAATTAAACTTCAAGGATATCAATCTGTGCAGCAAGGAAGCATAAGCGATTGTGAATCAAAGTCACCTGTTTTGGTGCAAATAAAAGTGACAACAGGTGGATTGGAGAGGCAATAGTAAGACAACCCCCAAAAAGGGAATTAAAATTACATGAGAAGAGCTGGACAAGGCCGTAAAAGGGTATCAACCCAGCAGCAGGATCAGTATCTGCTCCTTTTAGCGAGGAGGAACAGGAGGGGCACTGCCAGAGCCTTACAAAATGACCTCCAGCGGGCTACTGTGCATGTTTCTGACCAAACTGTCAGAAACAGACTCCATGAGGATGGCATGAGGGCCCGACATCCTCCAGTGGGACCTGTGTTCATAGCCCAGCATCTCATCAGGAGCATGCCCAGACGTTGTCGGGAGTGGATACAGGCACGTGGGGGCCATACACACTACTGAGTCACATTATGAGTTGCTGTGATGAAGTTGGTTGTTCCACACAAGCTGGAACAACCTGTGATTTCAATTGTTTACTTTGATTTTCGGAGTTTGAATCCATCCCTCAATCGGTTGGTGATTTTGGTTTCCATTGACCATTGTTACGTCATTTTGTTCTCAACGAATTTCACAATGTACAGTAAATATTTTGATTTTTAAATTTTTGTTCATCAAGACCCGATGTGTGATTTAGGTGTTCCCTTAATTTTTTTGAGCAGTGCATTTACTGATAACGATTATATCTGACAATTTTCTATTATTATAGCTGAAATGGAATAAATACCTTTGTACTTAAAACCAGCCTACAAAGACACTCAGAAAGCAGATTTCTTAAATTAAAACAAATAACTTATTAAATTGCATGTTTCTTTGTCCATTCTTTGCTACTCTGTAACAACTTCTTCAATACAACAGAAAGTATTGAATTAAAAAAATAACATATTAACGTAAAAATAAAATAAATAACACCAGTAAGGCAACAATAAACTGTTCGTATAACAGTCTATTTTCCTTTACTGTTCTAAAACCTCTGTTTAGCTTTACAGTCATTAGTACTGCCACTTGAGTGGTGGCAGGCTACAGTATAGGAAGCATAGCTTCTCAGCCTTGGCACCTGACAGCTCAAAAGGTATTCTAGAATTATATCAGATCATTATATATATGCTCAAACAAGCAATCTAAGAGAAGTATTAGAAGTATTGCTACATTTTTCAACCTAACGTTAATGGGCAAATCATTGAGCCAAATGCATGGATCTTTTCATCAATGCAATTCGGTTATCAGCATTCATTGAAAATATGTTTGTTTGCAAATAATCCATCACTTCATGTAACCCTATTGAAAACTTATACATTGACTTGAATGGTACGCTTTCTTTACTATTCGTACTTACATTATTGCCGTGAATTGTAAGATTGTTTTTTAAGGAAGCAAATCATGGAGCTAATTAATCAATTAATTAATTATTGACATGGATGCAATTTATTTCCTAATGTTCAACAGAGAGGCAATTGTCGTCAACCAGTCACTAATGCAATTGTAGCAACAACTAAACATAGATCTAATGCTGTATTCGCTCTGAGCTGCTTTGCGTTAGCCAACTCGACAAAAACGAGATGACACATCTACAACGTATTGTTATGTAGCTCATAATTTAGTCATAATTTAAAATGTTATGTGGCTCATAAACAGTCATAATTTAAAAGGAAAATCACTAAATTAACTGCTACTGGTGATACAGTGCTACATTCGTCCAAGCTAAACTCCCCAAGACAGCTAACAAGCTAACTAATGTTAACTTTGTGATGAAACTACAGTGCATTTGTCAAAGCTAAACATACCCCCTCAATGCTGTAAAACACACTTCCTCAGTCGCACAGAACTAACGTTAGTTAGATAGCTAGCAGTCATGGAAATAAGGAAACACAAGTGTTGACTTTTTGAAAACCCATACTGTACATAACAATGTTAATACAAAGGGGGTCTGTTGCAACGCCCCATTGTTATACGTCTCCATAAATATTTTAATGCCAGAGCTTGAGTAGTACACTAACTTTGCAGGCTCTTTAATTTCAGGAAAAATTTAGCTACAGTATTGAGTTTGGCCATAGCATCAGTGTTACGACCTGTAGCATCCATTCTTTCTTGTCCAAACAACTAGGTAGCTAAACTGTAAACACCTCTTTATGCCATGTAACAGTGTGTGTGTGCACATTGTGGAAAGCTGGAAAACTTCTATTCTCACCTTAAAAGCAGTTTGTTCTCTTCCCGCCCACTGGTTTAAGGTTGTGGGTGATGTCCTTTTGTTGAGCGCAAACTTATATCCAGTGAAAGAGCACCCTCTTCAAAACAGAGTATGAATTGCAAACAAATATATCAGTCTCTTCTCTGTGAATAAATAGCTGATACAAAAATATTGGTAAACTGCTAATACCGGTCAACTAATATATCGATCGGGCTCTAATTTGTATAAACCTGAATAAATAAGGGGAGGAACATTATGAATGCAAATGCGTCCCATACAGGTGTACTGCATGATATGATAAAGCAATTAACATCCTATCATGCTCTGTGGCGTGTACATAAATGCTGAGCAGGCCCAATTGACCTGAAATTTGTATCAAAATGGCAAGAGGAAAGGATTTAAATGACTTTAAAAGAAGGTTCATTATTGGGTCTCTCCCAGGATGACAATGCCCCCACCCACAGGGCACAAGGGTGAATGGTTTGATGAGTAAAAAAATAATGTGAATCATATGCTGTGGCCTTCGCAGTCACCAGATCTCAGACCAATTTAACACCAATGGCAGATTTTATACCAACATATTAGACTTTGCACTGCACCACCATCATAAAAAACAAATGAGGGTATATCTTTTGTAGGAATGTCGTTCCATAACTTCAGTACAGTTTCAGATACTTGTGGAATCTATGCCAAGGCGCAGTGATGTTCTGGCGACTTATGGTAGCCCAAAACCTTACTGTAACACTTTATGTTGGTTGGTTTTTCCTTTAATTTATGACCTGTCTGTACACAGGGTTGGGTAGGTTACTTTTTATATGTAATCTGTTACAGTTACAAGTTACCTGTCCACATTTGTAATCAGTAACATAACTTTTTGATTACTCAAACTCAGTAACAGTAATCTGATTACTTAGACAAAAAGGAATATACTATAACCAATTGAACACCTTTTGTCGGATCAATCAATGTTAGAGTTTACATAGCTGACCAAAAACTGAATTTCCATTTTACCTTATGGGTTATGTACAGTGCCTTTGGAAAGTGTTTCTAAACCATTGCTTTCAACGTCTATATGACTGGGCTACATCTCTACATTACAAGCTAAAGGTCTGTCAGATATTCAGTCATTCCAAATAATCCAATAACCGCTGACTTTCCAGAATCTGACTTTATAAATGAACATAACCAAAAATCTAAGGATGTGTTAGCCTATTCTGTTATCTGTGTTTTATTCATGTTTTTATTGCTTCAAAACATCGTTGAAAAAAAACGTAAATTTCTCGAAAATGGACACAATTGTAAATAAAAATCAAGATATCCGTAGCTTTCAAGCGTACACTAAATCTGCAGTAGCCTGATATTTTGCTCCACAACCACCAACATTGTCAAAACGATGCAGAAACACCAGACACGCGAATGCACGTTTATAATTGTGAACACCCGCACACAAATAAGTTTTACCCGCGCGAACGTAACCTGCGATTATTAGGGCCACTAGCAATGGATTTTCAAAACGCAAATTAAAGAAATAAAGTTTGATTATACACCAGCACTCTTAGCTTTAATTCAATGTCGTCAGCTGCCAATGATAACCAATGAACGCAATTTTCTGAGATGTAAAGCAAGCAGAATATGGCTTACCTCTATGGAGCTGAGGTGGCTGCATCAAATGCAAACCATCATCCTTTGGCAGAGTGCTTCCAGACATCTTTTTTCCTCATATATCGTGATAAATTCCATAGAATGTTTTATCTTGAAGGCAGCGCCATGTTACAGCCATCTAACAAATAGTTGCCTAATCTAAACAATTCCTGTATGAAAAAGATATAACACCAGGTAGGCCTATGGCCTATCATTGTTCTGAGAAAGATGTAGTAGATAGACGGTAGTAGATAACTAAATCACATTTCATTTTGGTCGGCTAATATCGTAGATATACTCTGTTTTTACCAGCCATGCGCGCGTGATGATCACACAGCTGAGGCGCACATGTTATTTGGATTCAAATAACGATGTTTTAAAAACATTACATAAAAAAAAATCAAACATGCAACGTGTCATAATTATGTAACGGGATAGAGTTACTGTTTTTTGTATTCGGTTACATGTGACAGATTAGGCTACTTTTAATCCTTTACTCCCCAACTCTGTACATACAATTTTCAGTACAGACTTTAAAGCAAGTGGATAAAAGTATGAAGCTTGAGGGAGATGCATGGTAGTTGGGAGTTGTTTTGAATGTGAACAAATTGAATTAGCTCAGCATCCACATGAGGAATCAGTTCTACACAAAGCATGTTTCCCTGTTGAATATTTTTACATGTTTGTATCCGTTTTATTTAGGAGGCCCAATAATTCATAGAACACCAGCACCCAAGCTCATCAGAAAGACCATCTTGTGTTTCGCCTCTCCTCTAAGCAATTGACCACAAGTAGAGCAGTTTCCATGGTGAATAAATTGTTTCTTTACCCGCTGCGCTCAAGTGTTAGTGAGAAAGGCCACAAGACGCATCCGTACGCCTACACCACAATCATAACCAGAGATTGCAAATGACCAAGGAGCTTAGAACATTGACAACATCCTCGAGAGGACGGAGAAAGTGGTTGATTTCAGGAAAACAGATGGGGTCCTGCCCTTTCGATTATGCTTGAGCACACCCTGAGAACGAGTTATATTGCTCCTGAGGGCAGTGAAAACCTGTGGTAACATTTAAATGAAAATAACAAAGCAAACCTGCGAGAGGCACAACCACATCTCGGTCACTGAGACAGTCAGTTCTCATTTTAAATGTCAACCCATGCTCATAGTCACACCCTCTCTGAACACAGGCATTGTGTATAACCATGCGTTTTGAATTCAAATCAATTTAGGTAGGTCAACATAATAAAGACAGAATGTTATGCTAACAGCGTGAATGACAGACATTTAACCTCATGAAATGTTGCATTTACTATCCTAGCATTCGCTACATTAGCTCCCCAGGTTTTTCCCCAGGGTATGTGATGAGAGTGATTAGCACATTATCACGGCCACGTTGTTTAGTGGCCTCTAATCTATACTGTCATCATGTGTCAGCTGTGAGACCAGCTGCCAACAGACCAACCAGAAGCAGCAATGCTGTAGTAAACAATACTGGTGGTAATGCTGCAAAGACAATAGCTGGTGAGAACCTGTTAATTCTAATGATGCAAATATGGCATGATAAGTATTTACAGTAAGGTCCAACAAAGTTCAGTAACTTTTTGACATACAGTACCATTCACGTTTGGGATCACAACGTCCTTGTTTACATGAAAACATACATGAAATTAGTTTGAATAGGAAATATAACAAAATGAATAGGAAAATAGAAAGGACAAGGTTTGAAATAATGATTTTAAATTTTTAATGCTTTCATCAAAAAATCCTTTGTCTTGCAGACCTTTGGCATTCTAGTTCTCAATTTGTTGAGGTCATTTGAAAAGATTTCACCCCACACTTCCTGAAGCTCATTCCACAAGTTGGTTTGGCTTGTTGGCACTTACATACCATACGGTCAAACTGCATCCACAACAGCTCAATAGGGTTGAGATCTGATGACTGCGCTGGCCACTCCATTACAGCAGTGACGTGCGGTGAGGTCTAACTCAGGATAGGCAATGAAAAATACGCTTAAATACGATTGATTTTACCTAAAATCTGATTGATTGTAACTCCCTAGCAAGTCTATTTCTATTACATGTGTTATTAGATTGGAAGCATACACATTTTAAAGGGAACTGTACTGTCGTTATCCCATACATGCCCTGGAAAATTCCTTATGCCAAGAAATATTTGACTACATCGATCTAAGCATGTTTCCGTAACACTTATCATATAACACATGCATGTCTCGCAAAGTAAGCAATTGATTGCGCTAGTAGTGGACAATTCCATAAGCACATTTTTATTTTTTCTTCTCATCTGCGGAGCCTATTTCCCACAGATATGCTATGTGGCCCTTTACAAAACAACCAATTAAGGAATATAGTGTCTGATTGACAATCCAAAAACAAGTCTGAATCCAGTAAACAAATATAGCCTACAAAATCAGGGAGTCGATGAACCAACATTATCTGAAAATAGATTAAAAAAAACAATTTGTAAACTGTATTTGAAGACGAAATCCATTCACCTATCTTTCTGAATGAATTTGGATCGCTGTTGGCAGATTATTCAAGTCAGTGTAGCTAGCACCTGACCACATGGTGTCAGCAGATAAGAACAGAGGGCAGGGAAAGCAGCTTCTTGCTAGCTTCAGCACAACCGCACAGCCACTCGGTTCTTAAATACTATCCAATTTGGGAACTTCTGGAAATTTTCTGCCCCTTATGCTGTTGTAAATCCATAAGATCCGGTGTTGGTCTACCCTTTGACAGAATTAGTTTTTTTTTGAGTGGAAAATAGTTCTAGAACCGACAATGAATTTGGCACTTCCAAAGCTAGCTAGGCCAGTTTGCTTTGCTAAACGTTCTCACAGGACTGGAGAGCTAGTCGGTAAAATACACTGCTCAAAAAAATTCAGGGAACACTTAAATCACACATTGGGTCACAATGAACGAAATATATTAAAGATCAAAATCATTACACTACATTGTGTAATTCATTGAGAACAAAATGACAAACCCACACCAAAAATCATATTAAACACTTGAACACAGACTGTAAACACAGACTGTTTCAACTTGCATGAATTTCATCATGGCAACTCATAATGTGACTCAGTAGTGTGTATGGCCCGCACATGCATGAATGCACTCCCATCAACATCTGGGCATGCTCCTGATGAGATGGCAGATGGTGTCCTGGGGGATCTCCTCCCAGACCTGGATCAGGTCTTCGGTGAGCTCCTGGATGCTCTGTTGAGCTAATTGGCGGCGTTGGATGCACCAATACATAACGTCCCTGAGGTTCTCAATTGAATTCAGGTCTGGGGAACATGAGGGCCAGTCAATGGCATCAATGCCTTTGTCATCCAGGAACTGCCTACACATTCTAGCCACATTGTCCTTCACCAGGAGGAACCAAGGGCCAACTGCAAGATTTCATCCCGATACCTAACAGCAGTCAGGTTACCGTTGGCTAGACCCTGGAGGTCTATGCGACCCTCCAAGGATATGCTTTCCCAGACCATCACTGACCCACCGCCAAACCGGTCGTGCTGGATGATGTTGCATGTGCTCAGTGTGAACCTGCTCTCATCTGTGAAGAGAACAGGGCGCCAATGACGGACCTGCAAATTCTGATGTTCTCTGGTGAATGCCAATCGAGCTGCACGGTGCTGAGCTGTGAGCAAAGGTCTCACTAGAGGACGTCGGGCTCTCATGCCACCCTCATAGAGTCTGTCTAATGGCGCATCTCCTGGTATCTCCTCCATGCTCTTGAGACTGTACTGGGAGACAGAGCAAACCTTCTTGCGACGGCACCTATGGATCTGCCATCCTGTATGATCTGGACTACCTATGTAACCTGAATGTGCTGCAGGTACCGCCTCATGCTACCAGTAGTGACAAGGACAATAGCAAAATGTAAAACTAGAGAAGAAGGATAAGGAAGAGAGCAATTGTCTGTGGCCACTACCTGCAAAACCATTCCCTTTTTGGGGATTGTCTTGCTGTTGTCTATCCAGTGCTCCTGTTGTCACTTTCTTTTGCACCAAAACTGTCAAAATTGTTTGCATTCACTTGAACTAGGGGTAGGAAAAGCAGTGCTTTTGCTCCCAACCTTTTGAGGAGCAGAGCCTGGAATGTTAGAGGGAGCGGGAGTAGTGGAGAGCGGTTTAGCTAATACACTACCTCCGCACATATTTCTTGTAATTAAAATTGAAATATAACTTGTAACACAGAATCAAAATATAACTCTCTGGAGTAATTAAAATGAAATTTCTGTTGATGAAACAATAATTACTGCAGAAAAAAATATTTATATGGAACACAATACCATACATTTCTATTTCTTCCAAAACCCCAGGGTATTTCTTCCTAACCAGACCACACATCACTGCATTATAGACAGAGTACCAGCTGACTGTTTCTTCCCTAAATAGTTCTTGCATTGTTTGGAGCTGTGCTTTGTGTTATTGTCCTGTTGTAGAAGGAAATTGGCTCCAATCAAGTGCCATCCACAGGGTATGGCATGGCATTGCAAAATGGAGTGATAGTCTTCCTTCTTCTAGATCCCTTTTACCCTGTTCAAATCTCCCACTTCACCAACAAAGCAACCAGAGACAGTCACATTACCTCCACTGCCTGCTTGACAGATGGCGTCAAGCACTCCTCCAGTATTTTTTCATTTGGTCTGCATCTCACAAATGTTCCTCTTTGTGATCCGAACACCTCAATCTTCCATCTGTACATAACACTTTTTTCCTATCTTTCTCTGTCCAGTGTCTGTGTTCTTTTGCCCATCGTAATTTTTTATTTTGATTGGCCAATCTGAGATATGGCTTTTTTTTGCAACTCTGCCTAGAAGGCCAGGATCCCAGAGTCGCCTCTTCAGTGTTGATGTTGAGACTGTTGTTTTGCAGGTACTATTTAATGAAGCTGCCAGTTGAGGACCTGTGAGGCGTCTGTTTCTCAGACTAGACATTAATTTATTTGTCCTCTTGTTCAGTTGTGCACCGGGGCCTCCCACTTCTCTTTCTATTGTGGTTAGAGCCAGTTTGTGCTGATCTGTGAAGAGAGTACAGCGTTGTACGAGATCTTCAGTTTCTTAACATTTTCTTACATAGAATAGCCTTCATTTCTCAGAACAAGAATAAATTGAGTTTCAGAAGAAAGTTCTTTGTTTCTCATCATTTTTAGCCTGTAATCGAACACACAATTGCTGATGCTCCAGATACTCAACAAGTCTAAAGGACAGTTTTATAGATTTTTTAATCAGTACAACAATTTTCAGCTGTGCTAAAATAATTTAAAAATGGTTTTGTAATGATCAATTAACCTTTTAAAGTTATAAACTAAAATTTTAGTGATGTTTGCTGATAATGGGCCTCTGTACACCTATGTAGATATTCCATTAAAATTAGCCGTTTCCAGCTTCAATAGTCATTTCCAACATTAGCAATATCTATACTGTATTTCTGATCAATTTGATATTATTTTATTGGACATAAAATGTGCTTTTCATTCAAAAACAAGGACATTTCTATGTGACCCCAAACTTTTTAATGGTAATGTCTTTACTTGGATTTTTGTTGTGAGGCAAGCAAGGAAATACAACGTATAGTTGTGGAAAGACTTGTAAATAATATAGCAATATTATGTCTAAACATACCTGAAATGTTAGTCTCAAAAATCCTATTGAATGTTTGTATTGCACTGTTTCTGGTTCTAAAGCACAGTCCCATTTCCGTCATCCAAAATGTTATTGAATATTTGATTAGCTAATGTTTGAGGACACAATTTTTGCTACTTTTCATCTATAGATTATTATCATCTATAGGGGTAAATTGTTAACCTAACATTGTATGGTCTTAATGCTGTTTAAAAAACAAAGAGACAAAAGGCATGTACAGTAAATGCATTTAACCTTCACTGCATCCCAGAGATCAATGAGCAGGGTTAGGCATCTTATGAGAATGAGGATTCAATTCCGATAAGACCATTGACAGTGATCTAGTCTTGAGACAAGTCAGGTAGAGAAATGCATCTCAGAATAACAAGCAGCTCACCCGACAAACATCTCACGTTCACACAAGTGAGGTTTGAGGAGGCTGTCTATCTTTTTTTGCTTTGCTTTGTCTATCTCGGGTGGAGATGTAAAGATGAGGGGGGCGCTTTAAGTGTTGTGAAGAGAAGCTGCTCCGAGCCCGTCAATGTGAGGGTGAATCTCTGCAACTCAGCTAGACGCCTTTATTCAGAAGACGGCCCGCCTGACCCCATCTCAAGGGTTGTATCGAGCTGCAGACATAGAAACCTGTCGAGCCAAGACTGCCGGCTCTAAGCCCAATTAACTGATAAAGGGTTGGATGGCGGGGAGCCGAGCAAGGAGACACTGTGCGATGTCCAAGTTGACAGATCAATCCTGATTATTGGGGCAAGTTCTATTCCATTCCTCCCTACACTACCGGACGGTTTTCTAGCTACTATATATCTGAAAGAGGTCTCTGCACACCTTTCTCCTTCATTCTCTCCCTCTGTACTCTTTGGCAACTGTAAGATGAGTGCAAAGACCCATGGGAGAGCATTGTCCCTCCCCCTTGTCAGTGACTTCGCGGCAGCTTCAGGCAAAGTGGCAGGTAAACGCAGTGGCCTACCTGTCAATGGCATATAGTTTTTAATGTATGTTTCCCACATGTCAAGTGGCCACTCTCTGCCTCTACAATCCCCGGCCCTCACACGCTGTAACTTCTCCCACTTGCCTACGCGTACGGATCACAAATATGTCCTGCTCTGTGAACCTCTCAAAGTATCAGCCACCGCGTGTGCGTGTGTGTTTGTGCCTCAACATTTTCCTCTCCACCCCATTTGAAAAGATTGGTTTATCAACGGATCCTAAGCAATTGGCTCTGATTAGATTGCATGTTGATTGGCTGTTATGTTATAAAAAAAAAGACGCACCAAAGTGGTAGTGTATGCAAATGTTCCATGAATCATGTGTTGCTGAATGTATTTTAAGTACAGTATGTAGCTAATTGACCCAGGTAATCAAGCGGACTATAGATGTCAGACCCATTCAAAATCTCGGACATACAGTCACATTCAATAATAAGTAGGTTATTTTAGGTTAATGGTAAGAGTGAACAGTGTAACTACAGTATTAGCTACGACACCTAATCTCTGTTGTTAATTGCAGTTTGTTCTAACATACCCTGAATGTGATTTCTGATGACCACTAAATAAGCGGAAAATAAAGTTGAAAAAGAGCTATTAAAATAACCATGCTCTAAATCCTACAAAGCAAGGCCCTCACTTGCAGCAAATGGTCCAATTACTCGCTAACATGGGGTGAAACTTTTCCTAATGCCCCGTGGATCACCCTCTGCCAGCTAATTATCTACGTTTAGAATGTACCAATCTGGCAAACTGTTATTAGTTTACTCATTTGGATAATTGCCCTGAATAAAAATCCAGTAATTAAAAGCCTGCAAGTTGACCAGAGATGAGATAAAAACTCAATACGTCTCATAACAGTTATATATTAAGATTGTGTGTCTTGAGAGACATACAAATCAAAAACAAAAGGAAGAACTTTAATGCCCTCAAAGTGTTAACTTATTACATTTTGCTCAGTAATGGGACAGTGTGCCTATTGTAGCAATGGGACACTTGTTGGTTGAAAATGGCATGGGTTTGTTTGAACATACTAAATATTGGAAGCCACGCAGATATTGGCTAAGAAAATGTGTGTTCTATATTTTAGTTATTTAATAGACACAATAATCAAGAGCAACCTCAAGTTCAGTATCTCGATTAATGTCACAACAGTTTTTGTTTTACCTTTTGGCTAAAGGCAGAACATTCTAACCTCTACGTTATCTGTCATTCTTTGTGTTGTCAGCCATGAAAGTCATTTTTGGTGTGTTTTAATTTAATTTTATGATTTGAACTTTTAAAATGTGCTTTGGGATGTCCAGAGGGGCACTAATTGGTGTTGGGGGAGGTAGCATTTCAGTGGTTCTATCTGGAGGTATAAGTAGAGGTAACCATGGGTTACCAAGTCTGTTGCAACAATGGATATAAATGATAAAATACAAAATATCTGAAGACATAACAGAAATTCATTTCTAAAGGCTTTTCAATCTGCAACTCATATGATACAACACTGATGTTACTTCTCCAACCAGTCCCAGAGCCACTGTTTTTACGGTTAAGATTCAAAGTGTGTGTGGCATCCCGGGTGCCGCAATGGCCTAAGGCACTACACTGCAGTGTGATTGGTTTAGCATAGTTTATATTGGTTGCATCACTGCAACCCAGGTTCATATTCTGGTTTTGACACACCATCTGCGGAGCAATGTCTGGGGTGGAGTCAGGTAAGGCATGACCGGCAGGCATTTCATTGCCTCATTATGCTGTAGCGACTCCCTAAGGTTGGTCAGATGTCTGCAAGCATAGCTTGAGGTAGTTAGTCAAAGGAGCGTATTTTCTTGAGGTCTGACCAGTTAATTGTGCAGTTCGAAAGTACATAAGTCATATTTTCTATCTACAATTGGATACCACAAAACTGGGGAAAAAACAAGAAATATATATATAGCTGTCTTTGAATATATATCTATATATCTATATATATATATATCTATATATCTATATATATCTATATATATATATATATAAATATATATATATATAAATATATATATATATTTACAAATTCAAAGACAGCTGGTGATCTAAGATAAAATACTTCACTAAAGTAATGTTACCGAAGAACCTTACATTTATTGTGGATAGCTGCCTCACCTTGTCTATCGACTGCTTTCAAGCTAATAAACCAAATATGGATCATTCAAATAAACCTTTCCTTTAAAACATAATGCAATATCAACTCAACATGTTTGGTCTTATTCCGACAAATAGCAGACAGAATAATGGGCTGACAAACTTTGCTATCCTTTAGAATACAACCAACAATGAAAATTCCAACAAAGGGAGTTGTTGACTTCCTTTCCAAACCAACACCATCATACTTCATCAGACCTACATTTCCCACAGGATTCTGACAGCATTGTTCTGATTTGTTGCTTAATTCTGCAACATTCCCAGGAAACATTCCTGCCTTTCCCCCCTGACGTGAATGGTCGGGCCTTCTAATATAATTAGATCAGAAACAAACGTTAAACTGTTACATCAAAGACTCATTTTGAAAAATCCATCTTTCCCAATTGAGCTTGATTAGGGGGTCTCAAGGGGCCTTGGTGGGGGAGCGAGAGAAAGAATGTGTGGAGAGATGGAAATGAAGGAACGAAAGACTTTGTTTCTCACTGGAAACAAGGGAAACCAGGCCACAAGGACTGATTAGACAGCAAGGTGTGTTCTGTTTCCTTCCCAAAAACATTGCTCTCTCATTCTTTCTCTCTATGAAGTCTCAATTCTTTGTTAGAGTTAAACTCTTAATTTCTGTCTTTTTGTCTCCCTCCTTTCCCCTCTTTCCCTCTCACCCAACAAGAAGAGAAACAACAAAGTGAATTTAACTGAATTTCTGTAACATTGTAAGATGACGTCCAAGAGCTAAATCCGGCTGTTACTTGTTATTACATAGCTTCCACCCAAATTGGAGCAGTTGCAGATGGATTTAATAGGGCAACTGGGGACTTCGGAGAAAAACCAGGCTCTGCGTGCATCTCAAGTCATGCTGTCCTGGTGTAACAACTCATACGTTGTAAGTCTACTGAACTCAGAGCATCTCACTGGGCCGTTGCTTGAAAACCGATGAGTCTACTGTAATGAGTTATCATAAGTTCTTTCACAACTGGAAAGATATGTTAGAAGAGCAGGTATCGATAATGAATGGGTTGAAAAATAAAAAATAAAAAAATTCTCAGTATAAAATCATATTTGTTCATTTTCTGTAGGGGCAGTGCAATTCCACCGTTAACTAACATTCATTGCTGTGCAATGTGCCATTAAGTATGATACCCCTGACAGACAGTAACAACAAATACAAGGACATTTTGATCCCTATACCAAAAAGAAAATAATTCAGAAAGATAACATTTTTGCCAAAATAATATAAACAAATGTATGTGTTCCAATATACATTTACAAATGTATGTCACACACATATATTTGTAAATATACATAATATCCATATACATTTTCCCAAACTATACTGTAAATGTATTTTCTTTATTTTTTGGTAACGACATTTCCCTGTATTTGATATAGATATATGTGTGCGTGTGTGTGTGTGTGTGTGTGTTTATGTTCTGAATTTTCAATGCACATAATTACAAAGCCATTAAAAGTAATAAAACCAAACCCAAGAAGAACTAATCGCTTTAAGAGCCAGTGATTTAAGAGAGCTTGAATAGGAAAACCACCCAATAACTTTAAATCAAGGACATTTGAGCAGATTAAGCCACGTTGAGACTATGTCTGCATTTCATCTAAGGCATAACCCATTTCTGTCATTAAACTTGGGACTGGGTGGTATTTGTAGGGTAGCTGTAAAACTACAGAGGGCACCTTGGCGACTTATATTGTCATATAGAGCAAGCTATAAGCCAAAATGAAGACTTGGCTTGAGACCCATAAAAAAAACTACTGACAAGAAAAGGAAGAATTCATACAAACTCATAAAAAAGGTCAATAAATGCACTCTATATTATGCCCTATTGTCATTGTCCCATGGTATAGATTATCTTCCAAATGAAAAACATGGACACACCTACAGTACATGAATGAAAACTGAGTAATGATTTTATTGTGACAAATAAGATATGTTTTTCCTTGGGTTCGATTAAGTAATACTGCTAAATGACACTTACACTATCCTTCATTTGCATAAAGTGTGGGAACCTCACATCATATCCAATCTTTATTGAATGACGACCCCAAGGTGTTGGGCTGGTTGGGCTGTGATACGGGCCTGGTTTGGGCCGAAGTAATTTTATTGCTGCCACATCATACAAAAACAAGTGAGCAATAGGCTTAAATCTTCTCGGGAGAAGCCAGAAAGAAAGAGAGTGGAAGGAGACAGATAGTGAGGAAGAGAGACAGAGAGATACAAGGAGAGTAACAGAAAGGGAGAGAGTCTGGAGAGAGAATGCTAGAAAAACAGTGCGGGAGAAAGTGAGAGTGATGGAGAGGGTGAGAGAAAAACAGAGTAGGAGTGACAGAGAGGGGAAGGAGGGAGAAAGAGAGCTGGAATGCTGGTATGATGCAGCGTTGCTGTCATCAGAGCAGCTCACCTCATATTTCCATTGAGACTAGTGAAGGGCACACTGTACTGTTCATACTCCAGGGGAGGGATCGAGGAATGGACAGCATGACAGAGAGATAAAGAGATAGAAAAGTAGTATGAGGAAGTGAGAGGAGAGAAAATATAATGACAGAACATAAAGACAAATGATGAGTCATCATGATAATGTATTGCACATAGCATGTACTGTGCTCCTTGGGTATCAGTTTCTGCAAAAATCAGGCTAACTGACCCTACTTACCACACAGGTGTCCATATTGCAACGACCACTCGGTTACTAAAATAACGTCCATTTTACACCACTCAACGCACATCAGCGGTCACTGTGAATTGGTGAATCAAATAGAACCTGGAAAACATGAAATGGCTATAAGGGGTCAGGTTGGGGAATATAGCAGCCAGTGCATTCACATCCATTTCCCCAAAATCAAAAGTGGTTCACATAAAGGCAGGTCTTCTGTAAAATATTCCTTCTGACCAAACCTTGTTTGCCAGGATAAAGATTAAACAAATTATTTCTGAAGGGAAAAAAGGGACTCTGCTGACGGGTCTATAAAGTACTGCCACATTAAAATTCCTAGACTGAAGACAGTGCATCTTATCCAGATGTAGATACAGTATGAAGTGGCTCACCTATTGTCCTCCAAGGTAATGTACATTACATCAGAGCAATGAAAGATACGCGTGTCTCTGTTGTGGAATTTCCTGAACCAATGTATTTTTGGATTCTACAAATGTATAAAGGAATGACTAGTTTAAGTACTGCGTTGATGCAAAAGTACTGAGTGCCTGTGTTTAACAAAAAAAACAACGTTGATAGTGTTGTAAATGTGGGAAAGGAAGAATGAGGGGTTAATGTAAATGTAAAACTTTTGTCCAATTGGGGTTAAACACAGAACAATGTGTTTTAGAACAGGATGGAGGAAGACACAACACGGGTAGGATGGGATAAGGAACACATGTTGTCTTCCCAGGATGAATATACAAATTCTTGTCCCCACCCATTCTTGTATAAGTATTCAATGTATTTCCAACTGACCTCAGAGATGTCTCACGGTTTGCTTTATAAACTTTGATTCCTCTCTCCTTGCAAGTAATAAAACTGCTAATTGTGCCAAGAGAATTTTGTCTCTGTACCTACTTCTAAAATTATTCTTTTTTCTATTTTGGCATCACTGTCTCCCAGACCATTACGAAGTCCCCTTGTCTATTTTTTTTTCCTATTTTATCTACATCCTATACAGCCATGCTGTAGAATTTTCACAGAGACAGGTTCTGTGAATGTTACCAGGACATTACCATTGCTACAGTATCAGTTTATTAAAAGAGACAGTTCACATATTTTTTTACATGCATCTGTATTTTCAGTTATTTGCTTCTAGATAATTCCCTAAAATGTTTACATAAAATATTTATTGTACTTTTATACTGTGGTGAAAGAATGTTATAGAAAGCATTCTATTACATGCTTAGACACATTTTCATAATGAATTATAATTATATTCATGTGATTTTGTAAAAGTACATTGTGACAACTGCTGATGTAAAAAGAACTTTATAAAATAATCAATCTGATTGACTGATTGATTTGGTGAATCCGCCAAATGTCACAACTAAATATCAAAAAACTGTTTTGGGGAACAATTACTATCACAAAAAGAGTAAGATAAGCTAACACTTTCAAATAGGTAGACTGTCCTTTAAAGGTTGTTTCACAGTGAGGCCTCTTGAGAGAATGTCCCGTAAACCAAATTATGGGTCTGTTGGGAATGTGGCATTAGGTTGAGGGAACAATGTAGAAATTGAGTCAATAATGTTTGCTGCTATACCATTGCTATCCCATGTTATTCACTACAGGTAGAGACAATTTTCAGGCATATTTCAAGGAGAGGTAAAAAACAACATGGCAGCCGCTCGACTGTGCCACTTCTCTTAACGTTAATTATACAAGATCAAAAGGCCTGCTAGTTGCACACAAAGTCGAAAGACGGGATACTTGTTGAAGATAAAAAGAGATAAAAGTAAATGTATTCCCAGAGTGACAGCACAGGAAGCATCTGTCACTGGTAATAATCGAGTCATCAGTGCATGAAGAATATTACCTGATATACCAGTAGTAGAAGTAAAATCTGAATCGAAATCAAACTCTTCGTTCAAGGACTAAGGGATGGATTTGTGAAGAGTTTGAAATGGATGAAAAGTTTCGGTGCACCTTTTTTGGTGTAGCATCACTGGGGAATTTAAAGAAGGTCAAACAACAGGGTTGAAATAAAGGTAAAGAATAGGAGGGAAAGAGATATTCGCAACACTGGAGGGAGTGCCAATGCTGTTTTATGCAGCACTAACTTTCAGCATTGTGAAACACGAAAGGAGGGCTAACGTAGTGTGTAAGAGCATTAGTGAGTGCATTCTTGGGTAAGTATCCAATATCATTGAAGTGTGGGTACCTCCTTCCATACACACCAACACACACACTTCCCCTTCTTGAAGCCAAATCCACAATAGAACATTACCCCACAGTTCACTAAAGGAACCTCTGCGGGTAGGCATAACAAGGTCCATTCCGAGTCTATAAAACCGTCTGCGGCCAATGTCTTGATTCTTTACCAATCCCCGATATTGTTTCAGTGGACAGCATTAAGCCTAAATGGGCATGAAGGAAAACAACCAACCGGTAATGTGCCACCTGCGATGGGTGGATGTCAGGTAAAATGTAAGAAGCAAGGAGGTGGGGGTTATCAACCAGGCACGGACAGCAGGGTTGGCTTTGAACTACAGGGGGGAGAAAGAAGGACAAAACTTCCTCTTAGGCAGGGTTTGATGCATTCTCTACCTCTCTATCTTTCTCTTCCTCTCTTTCTACCTCTCTCTGTCTTGACCTCTATTTCACTACTCTATATCTTTCTCTACATCTGTAAATCTCTCTTCACTTTCTCCATCTTTTTCACGTTTGCTTTATCTCAATTTTTGTCCATCTTTGCTTCTCTTATTGCATTTCTCTTATTACCTTCACGATCTAGCTCTTGTCTTTTTTCTGCTCTCTCACTCTCAATTTCTGTACGTTCCCCACCCCGGTCTTTGATGCTATATGTACATTTGTTTTCCTTCCATTGTCTCTGATGTACTCCGCTAGCTCTGATGGTGCATTACATTTCCCAAGTTCAATCACTTGGCCTCTTTTAATGCAGAGTGGCTTCTCAAAGTTGTAACTCACCATTTTGGGCTGTTTATTCTCTGCTTCGTTTATCCTCTGCTTCTTCCTCTTTACATTAGTTATAGCTTGATTGAGAGAACCAATCAGAATGGCACAGTGATCACCATGTGGCCAGCCTGGAGAGCCCTGCACAGGTTTGTTGGCCAGCCACATACACCCCACCTGATACCTCACATCAGGAAATATTTTTTTCAGAAAACCTGATTCACACTTCATTACACTTTATGGAATAGTATAGTTAACAAAAACCTGGGTTAACAGAATCATTAACATATAAATGTGAACTAACCTAGGTAACTGGGATTTCACTTCTGCGAGACTTGTTTCCACAATGTTACAGTTCATTTCTGTAACATAACACTACTTTTTATATCTCTGGTTAAAACTTTGTAAGCCATTTTTGCATGAGCTCGAATCATGAGGAAATGTAAACTTGAAAATGTGATATTTTCTGGGTTGAGGAGAATTTGGTTTGTCTGCCACTATTAGGGGTTCTTGTCATACTCATATCCGTAATCATATCTGTTTGTCACAGATGATACTGTTAATCACATGTACTGGTAATCGGAACACTTAGAAGTGTGCTTTAAATAAGTTTTGAATCCTTGTAAAGTCTATACCTCAACTGTTCGTTATTGCAGCATCACTCAGACCATTTATCAGTGTGATTCTGATGGTCCTTCACTCATTCACACAATCCTGACAGCTCAAATGGCAAAATCACATGACAATTTTTAGCACTTATAATAACCAAACATGTAAATGAATAATGCTTGGCTGCCTGTTACTTTTACTTTGCTCGTCCCACCCTTATGTTATCATATTGTGTTTGGACACGAGAGGATGTTGAATCCTGAGAAGATAGAATTGAGAGCCACCCACTTTTGTAATTGTCTGGGGAGTTGATGGGAGGAAAGAAAGGCTTCAACCCCATGATTGATCAGTGAAAATTTACATAATTTTCTCAGTAGTAAATGTGGGGTAACCACTACGAAAATAACCAGCGTAATGGCAAAAATATATATATCTTAACAGCTGATTAGCTAATTAGCACTGAGAAAAGTGGGTGAAATCAAATGCAGGACATGCTACTTGTGTGTGTGCGAGCATTTCTCCGGGAACAGGAGGAGATAAAGCATCGCTTATCAGAATCTAATTGTAGAATCTGGCTCAACGAACACTCTGTCCATGACTTTACTGACAGCCGAATCAGCCAATATAGCAATCAACATTCCGCTCTGTGTGACTGACATAAGAATGTCTGATTTTGATCACGAAAAATTATATTACATAATTATATCATGTTTGTATCCAGCATATTCCTCATAACTGTAACAATACTTGTTTTGTCCAAGTACTCGGCACACCTCTGGCAAACACAGAAGGGAATTTGCAACACAACAAGTTCCTGCATTTGTAATAGGAGTATTATCTTCATTTAAAATCAATCTGACCCTCAATTGAATTGTATTGTGACTGCGTACTAACATTGGCGTCATTGCCAATGCCAACCACAGCACATGATAAAGAGTCAACATTTCGCAGGCAGAAATTTTTCTACTGCCCCAGTAAGTCTACTGCCCCATGTGGTGGCATTTTTGGAAAAATAGAGAAAATCGAGCAGCATAACAAGGCTCAAATCATACAATGTGGGAGGTTTCACAGTGTGTTGATATGAAGACGCAGTGTTGTGTCTGCGCCAGGAGACCATTTTTACAGACTCACAGTTTGCAGTTTCACACAACACGGCAGAGTGCAATCACACATCTTTGACACTGTACATCGTTAACACTCCTTTCAAGCCAGCTTTTCACACCGGGCTGCTGGTGCAGTAATAGAAGATAGCAGATTACTCTAATAGCTTAACGTATCCTCTCTCTTTACACAACCAAACATCTCCTGGAACTAGTTTGTGTTTTCTTCAAATTTAGTCCAGGTTTTGGGACAACATTTCTATCAACATTTACATAGGTACATCGACCATTTCAACAAAATAGGTTTTGTGGGGTTAGGATAACATTTTACATTACAATCATTAATAGAAAATCATTACTCAACAGCATAATGCTACCACTAAGAGGATGTAGGTTTGAAAGAAAATGCCCTGCCTCTTATGAACATTGTCTCTAAGGACACATTTTGTGCTGGCTAAGGAATAGTTGCCATTCTTGATAAGAAACTCCATTTACTTCATGATTACATTCTATTTGTCTTTCTTAAAATGCTATTTAAATTGAAATATTGTCCAAAATAACTGTTGTTAGTGTGAATGGGCCTCTAGTCAGAGTTACCAACAACCTCCCATTAAGCTTCCTAATCTGCCTGTCCCTGAGTCCTGGCTTTGACATTGTGAACCACAACAACCTACTCTAGAGACTGGAGAAGCCTGATTAGCTTCACTAGCTGTGCCCTTGCCTGGTTCTATCCTATCCTAACTCACAGAGACAAAAATTTGTCACCATTGACCATTTCAAATCCACCCCAATAGTACCATAAGCAAAATTTGAGGCCCCCTCTACTCTAGCGGTCGGTGGCTCCCTAGCAGTTGGGGGCCCTAAGTGACTGTTTATGTCATTATGCCTAGAACCAGCCCCGCAGTTAACTAACTACCACCTCTACGACACTTAAAAACATAGTGAATCAAAACTAAATCAGACACCTCTTTTTGCCCTGGCCCGACTACTCAACTACCTTAAGACAGAGCGTGAAAGCACAAGGGCATTCTCAAACTTAGATGCAAGAAAACAGAGGTCACTGTAGGTTTATACGATTAATCAAATTATTATTAAAATTGTTGTATTGACATGTGCACTATCCAAATCACTAACTTTGGTTATTTTCAGTACCCAAAACAAAGGGGAATTAGACACGTCACGTGAGCGAGCAGGAACGTATCGTCCGTCCGCAAACAAAAAGCCTCAGTGGATTTATGAGTATTTTTGTAGTGTAGTGTAATACCTGGACAAATCATTTAACTGTGGGCAACGACGCACAGAATGTGCTTGGTCTCAAAGTGAGACCTAGAATTGATGTTTCTTGGTTTCTTAGTTATGTTCAAATGTTTAAAGGTTTTTCAATGTTTTGTTGAGTTCAAACTGCAACTCCTAGCAAATATGTCTGTTTTAAGCTATTAAGATGTACAAATTTCCTCACATACCCAACAGCATGGTTATAAAGAGTTTCAGCTTAAAGATTGGTGCCTGGAAAAATAGTTTGTATGGTAGAAAATAGGGTTGAGAAAGTTTACCTACCGGCGACTACTGGCAATGGTGCATATGTAGCAAATGCCATCGCATTAAATTAGTATATAAAACCACAATGTTTTAGAGACAGTCTGTACCTTGAAATTGACAATAACTGTAACATGTTTCAAAAACATTTTAACTAATTTTTTGTTTAAATAGCACATCATGTAGGCTATGATTTTGTATTATCTAATTTTAGAACTGTTATATATGCTGTTTACACAAAAGTGTTTGAAAATCATCTCTTCATTCCCACACCAGGGAATATTTCTTCCCTACAACTTTAACCCTGCTGAACTCTGTACCCAACACTAACCATACCCACCCGCCCACCGCTTAGTACTGCCTCTCAGGGTCCTTGTTGCACTACTCTCCTTGTACTACTGGACTCTGACACTGCTTTACAAAGTCAGATAAGGACATTTTTTCAGTTGCTACATGTACATGTCTACCTCGGAAACATCACTGTGGCTACCCCTGCATTTCAGTTGCACATGCACATTCAATTTGCCTTCTTGCACATATAGAATTGCCATTTGTACTTGCATTTGCCTTCATTGCACATCTATACATCCCACTTGTAGCATATATTATACTTAATGCTTGTAAATACTTGTAAATTTCTGCCCTCTTCTATTTGCACTTCTGGTTAGATGCTAACTGCATTTCGTTGTACTGTACTTGTACTGTTCAATGACAATAAAGTTGAACCTAATCTAATAATTGTGTTTTATCCAAATTGTGCATCCCTGGTTCCCCCGGGTTCAGAAAGCTGTTCTTGACAAAACACCTGTTTACAATTTTGACTCTGTTCGACCATTAAGAAAGGCACAGACAATGCCCCCACTTATGTCAAAAACCTAGACATTGTCATATGTTCCTCATTATCATTTGTAACCTATATTAACTATAACCAATGTCCTTACACGCAAAAAATAACCACCCATTCCTCTCCACAGTGCCAGCTCTAGCCTTTTGGGGGCCCTTAGCAAAATATGATTTGGGGCCCCCTCTCCCCGAGTGGTCAGAGGCTTTAAATGGCCAATTACGTCGATTATGCCTGGAACTGTAATAAAGCTAAAAATCTTTTGAAGGGCTTCAAAAGTGTAAAGATTATACTCTTTTGTCTTTTCCCACAACTCTAGACAATTGTCTCTGGGCTTTTATGTTTTTATTTGGTGTGAATTGATTAGCTGTTCATTTATTACATCATTTGTAGTAATTTACAATTATGTGGCCTTTATGAATAAAATGTATCATTATTATTATTATTATTGTGATTACAATAATGTATCTATCCCTCCAATGCCAGATGATAGGGGTGAAAGTGGGCTGGAATTTGCTTTAGTCGGCCACATAGGCGACCCAAAAAAAGAGACTTCTGTGAACTGGCACAATGATTTGAGAGCTCGCCAGAGAGATGGGGCAGGGGAGAGCTTGGCATTTTTTTCATAGGAAGCCATAGCAACGACATGACTCCTGTTTAGTCTGTCCATACAATTACAATTGGCCTGACCAGAGCAAGCAGACACAGCTAAACAAGGACACACACTGACATATAAAAATATTTGCCAAGTTCAAAGAACTCTGCCAATACCAACTACAGTAGCTGAAAAACGCAAAGTAATTACTGTGAAGGTTGTACGGTAAATAAAAACTATGGCTGTCCCCAACTGCTGTAAGATTTTTAGTTGTTGACTGAAATTTGACTGATCTCTTCTAAACTGTAAATTGTTTTCCTTCATAGACCCATGCTGTGTTTTAATAAAAGCAAGTTGATTGATGCTTTAAGCCACTGTTTGATGAAATAATATGAAAAAATAAATAAGTAGTATTGACAACCATAAGACAACCGTAAATAAAAAACCTGTTACCAACTTGACACACTGCTGCTGCTGGCCAAATTCTGCTGCTATTACATTACTCCCAATGTTGATGTTTCTCCTAATGTTGCGAAATGGTGAGAGGCAAAAAAGTGCCTATATGAAAAGTGAAATCCAAGTACAAAAAGAAACCTGCAAACCAGCATATTGTGTCAATTAAACGGCGCACGCAGGAGAGTAGCCTACATTTCATAACTGTAGACAGCAAGGAGTATCCACCACAGGAAAATGCACTTATTGAAAATTGCTAAGTTCAGCATGTTGGAGAACACCTGAATATCACACCTGACAGACGAGTGGGGAAATGTGTGCTACGAGGACAGTAATATTTGGCATTGCTACAGAAGGCTCTCAGACAATAATTACATTGGATTTTAACCATACATTGGATTTTAACCATAATATTTCAAAAGTAAATATAGGCAATAAACCATCAATCTTGCTTGAAGTCTCTGATTATACACCACAGGATTAAACTTCTTACTACAAAAACCAGGTAGGATGTTTCTAATGTCTTTATTCTGGTTAAAATTCTAAATTTGGCCTATAACAGCCATAACTAATTTGCACAAAAACAAGCTCTCATATATACACTGAACAAAATTATAAACGCAACACTTTTGTTTTTGCCCCCATTTATCATGAGCTGAACTCAAAGATGTAAGACTTCCTCTATGTACACAAAAGGCCTATTTCTCTCAAATATTGTTCACAAATCTGTCTAAATCTGTGTTAGTGAGCACTTCTCCTTTGCCGAGATAATCCATCCACCTCACAGGTGTGGCATGTCAAGATGCTGATCAGACAGCATGAGTATTGCATAGGTGTGCCTTAGGCTGGCCACAATAAAAGGCCACTCTAAAATGTGCAGTTTCACTTTATTGGGGGGATCCGGGGTGGTCCAAAAACCAGTCAGTATCTGGTGGGACCACCATTTGCCTCATGCAGTGCAACACAACTCCTTCGCATAGAGTTGATCAGGTTGTTGATTGTGGCGAGTGGAATGTTGGTCCACTCCTCTTCAATGGCTGTGCGAAGTTGCTGGATATTGGCAGGACCTGGAACACGCTGTCGTATACACCGATCCAGAGCATCCTAAACATGCTCAATGGGTGACATGTCTAGTGAGTATGCTGGCCATGCAAGAACTGGAATGTTTTCAGCTTCCAGAAATTGTGTACAGATCCTTGCAACATGGGGCCGTGCATTATCATGCTGCAACATGAGGTGATGGTCGTGGATGAATGGCACAACAATGGGCCTCAGAATCTCGTCACGGTATCTCTGTGCATTCAAAATGCCATCAATAAAATGCACCTGTGTTCGTTGTCCATAACACACACCTGCCCATACCATAACCCCACCGCCACCATGGGCCACTCGATCCACAACGTTGACATCAGCAAACCGCTCACCCACACGACGCCATACACGATGTCTGCCATCTGCCCTGTACAGTGAAAACCGGGATTCATCCGTGAAGAGGACACCTCACCAAAGTGCCAGATGCCATCAAATGTGAGCATTTGCCCACTCAAGTCGGTTACGACAACGAACTGCAGTCAGGTTGAGACCCCGAAGAGGATGACGAGCATGCAGATGAGCTTCCCTGAGACGGTTCCTGACAGTTTGCGCAGAGATTCTTTGGTTATGCAAACCGATTGTTGCAGCAGCTGTCCGGGTGGCTGGTCTCCGACGATCTTGGAGGTGAAGATGCTGGATGTGGAGGTCCTGGGCTGGTGTGGTTACACGTGGTCTGCGGTTGTGAGGCCGGTTGGATGTACTGCCAAATTCTCTGAAACGCCTTTGGAGACGGCTTATGGTAGAGAAATGAACATTCAATTCACGGGCAACAGCTCTGGTGGACATTCCTGCAGTCAGCATGCCAATTGC
>JACXGI010000056.1:16638-130240 GCA_016801175.1 Esox masquinongy | reverse complement strand
GGACACTGTGTAAAATGTAAATAAAATAGAATGCAATGATGTGCAAATCGTTTAAACCCTATATTCAATAGAAAATAGTACAAAGACCACATATCAAATGTTGAAATTGAGACAATTTATTTCTTGAAAAACATGCCCACTTTGAATTTTATCCCAGCAACACTTTTCAAAAAAGTTGGGACAGAGGCAACAAAAGACTGGAGAAGTTTCATAATGCTAAAAAACTAAACCTGGTGGAATACCAACAAATAAGGTCAAAGAGTTCAGTAACATGATTGGATATTTGAAGATCATTCCAGAAGCCAGGATGGGGAGGGGTTCAACACTGTGAAAGACTGTGCGGGCAAATAGTGCAATAATTTAAGAATAACATTTCTTAGCTTAAAATTGCATAGAGTTTGGGGATCTCATCATTTACGGTACATAAAATCATTAAAAGATTCAGAGAATCCAGATAAATCTCTGTATGCAAGGGACAAGGCTAAAAACCAATATGCGACAGAATTCAGAAACAGAATGTCAGTACTTTTCAGGAGAGTCATTTGTAAGAATAACAAGAAACCAGGCAAGCCTAGTTCAGCCAGCCCGCTATAGAAAGTGTTGGCATCTTGAGATTCAAACCCGGGCCGCCCACATGAAAGGCTGTGTCGTTAACGACTACACCATGGAGCTGTGCTGCTGGGTGTCAGTATAGCCTCTTGTATCTAACCTGAACAAATCCTCTTTTGCCACTGTCCATTTTAATAGTTCACTGGCCATTCGTGAATGAAATTGATACAGTTAAACTGACTAACGTTTCTTACTAAGTTTACCACAAATAGCGGCTATGTATTGCGTTTGCCACTGGCTGTTTAACAGCATATTAGCCTGTAATAAGCTTTACCGGTATCTACTAACTTACTGGAATAGTCATAATAATTGAGCAATTGCTAGCGAGTCTGCCAAAGCTATTTCATTTCATGGCATAGGAATGTATTTTTTTCTTTCATGGCACATCAACATACTTTTTTCTTTCATTCCTGAATGACATTTATACAATAGCTATCAATAAAGGCGGCGATAACTAACTTCTATCATGTGAAAAGACGAGAGAATCGTGGAATCTACCAGAAATAATTAATAAATTTCGCTGTTCTCAATAGATTCGAACGTAAGTCTTCCATATGAGAGACACTGTCGTTAACCACTACGCCACGGCATTACAAGTTTCAGCAGTCGCTAGACTCCATTGAGGATTGTGTTAAATAGGCTTACTAGTATCTACTAACTTCATAGGAATAACCATAAGAATTGAGCAATTGCTAGTGAGACTGAAGATGAAATATTCCATGGCAGAAACAGTCGCAATATAACCGTATACAGTTTCAGTTAAGGCTTAAGAGATCGTAACTACATTGTTAAGCCAGCAAATGTTTGTCTATCCTGACCCAAAACGCATGCACGGATGCGTACTTCGAAAATCCACCAGAAACAGTCGCAATATAACCATAAACTGTTTTATTTCAGGCTTACCATAATGTAGATACTAACGGTTTTAGCCAGCGAAGTTTTCATCTATATGGAATAATTCATAATGCGTACTACGCAACGCCTGCGAGGTGATACGAACTCGGAACCTATAGTTCACAAGTCTGCTTCTCTAAACACTACGCTATTTAACAAGTGGCAGTCAGTCCCTCAGTCAGTCAGTCACTCACTCACTCAGTAAGAGACATTCGCTCTTCTTAACTGGCTCCGCTTACGCGGTCCAGCAAAAACATATTCTGTGAATTTTTTTTTTGCACAAATGCCTTCTTGAAGATGTGAATTTTCATTTCACTTAATAACAAACTAGTATGCGAAGTGTAAAAACAAATAATATTTAAAACGCAAACCCCTTTTTTAACCAGCGAAAAATACAGGGCTTTTCTTGCTAGACATGATTGACTGAGATAATGCTGACATACTTTCAAACATGGACAACTGCGAACATGTTGCTAGAGCTGTCAACAACCTCACTGCCCTGAATTTAGCTGGTCATGGCAAATCTGAGTGGGATCAAGCGGTTAGAGAATACCTTCTGAAGGACAATGATGCCATGACCCACTCTGATTCAAGAGATAAATCGGACAACGATGAGTAAGTCTCAGACTCGGATACTACTGAAAACGTTGTCAGAGAACGAGACATTGCTGATTCTTCTGATTAAAGTGATGGTGAAGGAACTGATATGTACAGTGTTGTTGTCACAGAGGAAGTTGACTGTGTGATGAAATCAGTGGAATGTCCTGTGCAAGCGGTGTATGAGAAGGAAATGGACAAAATTCAGGCATTTCATTGCAAATGTGGAGATGGCCGAAAAGAAAATGCTGGCTCGTTTGGTTTAAAACAACTGTCTACATTTACAAACAAAGGGCAACCACGGCATCTCTGACAGAGACAATGAAAGATGCACAGATTCCTGGACTACTGAACATCTTGAGTGTGAACTAGCGAAAACACACTGTATCGACAAAGTACATGTATACAGGTAAGTCCAACGTTTGCTTACTAGCAACAGATGGATCCTTTGTTTCTTTTCAGAAAGTTGTCACAGTCGTTTGCATTGCTAATTATCTAGCTATAACTAATGACATTACTGTTAATGTTAGCTAGCTCGGTAACAACGTTAACTTGCCAGCTAGCTAACATATACTGGTTTCCAACTTTGCAGCCAGCTTTGCCTGATGATTAGCTATACTTCAGTAAATAATTCCGTAACCTTTCATGTATGGTGGCTTTGTAGCTGAACCATCGATGCAGTCTGCTAGGTGTGTTTGAGGGGAGGGGTGATTATGCCCTATTGTTATGTTTACATTGTCGTCACAAAAGTGTGCAAGTCACTTATTTCGGTAATTAGCTACCTGATTGACCCGTCATTCATCCAGGTGTGTGTGATTATGACAAGCTGTTATGGGTATTCTAAAAAAAGTGATGTGGACAACACAGTCCATCAATACAGTAAGACTGCTAAACAGCTCCGTGGCTGTCCACCTGCACTCCCAAACTATCTGCACTTTCATTGCTGCTACTTTTTATTATGAATCCTCCTGCTAAACCACTTTACCTTTCACTGTACTGTTTATACCTGCTGGATCAAGTGCATGTGAAAAAACTTTTTTTTTTTTTTTTTTATTTTGTTATTTGTTTTGATATAGTATGTGTTTATTAGAGACCGACCAGACCAGTTTAGCACAAGGCCAGAGTGTCTCCATTTGAATACGACTGGGTGGGTTTAAGGCCTAAGAGGGTGTGAACTATGCTGAATGGGCATGAACAATAACCAGCACTCTGGCAGCTCTCTTTCAATTCTTTTTTTCTCAGAAATAGATAGAGCAGATAGTTAGCTTTTAAAGCAGTATTTCTTTCCCATATTTTTACAACAATTTTTATTATTGTATTGTATACCATTACAAAGCTCTGAATCTGGAGCTTTATAAAATGTAAAAAAGCCAAACTCAAATATTGCGATAGGACCCCGTTTCTGAATTCTGTCACATATTGGATGGCTGTGCTCTCCGGGCCTTCAGGCGGCTCTGCGTTAAAAACAGATACAATTCTGTAGTGGAAATCACTGCATGGGCTCAGTAAACCTTCCGAAAACCATTGTCTGTAAACAAACTTTGTTGCTGCATCCACAAATGCAAGTTAAAACTCTAACATGCAAAGAAGAAACCAGATATAAACAAGATCCAGAACTGCCGCTGCCTTCTCTGGGGCCAAGCTCATTTAAGATGGACTGAGGCAAGTGGAAAACTGTTCTTGTTGTTGGCAAGTGGAAAACTGTCCTGTTTGAAATTATTTTTGGGAATCATGGAGGCCGCATCCTCTGGACTAAAGAGGAGAGGGACCATCTAGCTTCTGTGATGGTATGGGGGTGCATTGGTGCAATGGCATGAATAATGTTCACATCTGTGAAGGCACCATCAATGCTAAACAATATACACAGCTTTTGCAAAAATACATGCTGCCATCCAGACAACATCTGTTTCAGGGAAGGCCTTGCTTATTTCAGCAAGACAATGTCAACCCACATTATGCACGTATTACAACAGCATGGCTCTGCAGTAAGAGTCTGGGTGTTAAACTGGCCTGCCTGCAGTCCAGACCTGTCCCCCATTGAAAACAGTTTGTGTATTATGAAATAAAAAATACGACAAAGGAGACCCGAAATTTTGAGCAGCTGAAATCCTATATCTAGCAAGAATGGGAATACATTTCACTTTCAAAACTACAGCAATTGGTCTCCTCAGTTTCCAAACGCTTACAGAGTGTTGTTAAAAAAAGAGGTGATGCAACACAGGGGTAAACATGCCCGTCCCAACATTTTTGTTACGTGCTGGTGCCATCAAATTCAAAATAGGCATGTATTTTTCCCAAAACAATAATATTTCTGAGTTTCAACATTTGATATGTTGTCTTGGTACTAATTTCTATTTAAATATAGGGATAAAAATTTGCACAGTGTCCCAACTTTTTTGGAAACGGTATTGTATTTCAAGTGTACTATAATCCTACTTCCAATCATGTTTTATACTTAATTATGAAATAAGTGTGTCCATTCTAACACACTGACATATACTTAGTAAACGTAAAGGTGCATCTCAAAAAAATTTAATATCATGGAAAAGTTAATTTTTTCTGCAATTCAAAACAAAAAATGACACCTTTATATAGTCTAGATTCATTACACATGAAGTCAAACATTTCAAGCCTTTTTTGTTTCAATCTTGATGATTATGGCTTACAGCTTATGGAAGTCAAAAATCCAGTATCTAAAAATATTAGAATCAAAAATTTACAATACAGAAATGTCGACCTGAGAAGAGCTCTAATCAGCTAATTAACTCCCTGTGCCTTCAGCCTCTCAGTCTGGTTCAGTACACACAACCACAATCATGGAGAAGACTGCTGACTTGCCAGTTCTCCAGAAGACTCTCATTGACAACCCCCACAAGGAGGGTAAGCCACAGAAGGTCATTGCTGAAAGGGCTAGCTGATCACAGAGTGCTGTATCAAAGCATATTCATGGAATGTTGACTAGAAGGGAAAAGTGTGGTAGGAAAATGTGCACAAGCAACAGGGATGACCGCAGCCTTGAGAGGATTGTCAAGCAAAGCTGATTCAACTTGGGGGAGCGTCACAAGGAGTGGACTGAGGCCGGAGTCAGTGCATCAAGAGCCACAACACACAGAAGTGTCCAGGAAATGGGCTACAAGTGTTGCATTCCTAGTGTCAAGCCACTCCTGAACCAGAGACAACGTCAGAAGCATCTTACCTGGGCGAAGGAGAAAAAGAACTGGACCGTTGCTCAGTGGTCCAAAGTCTTCTCTTCGGATTGATAGATACTGGGCATGAAAAGTAATTGAATTAAGCTTGACACAATGTATGAGAGTACTAACTCTCTATACGAAGGACACTAGGTAGGAAATGTGATGCCCCATTACTGATGGGTGTCAAACACTCTGTCCATGCCACCTGCTAGGAACTGTGTATGTGACTGTCATAGGACTCTCTGAATAGACCCTTGGGTCATAGGTTGGAATACACCATACAAGCGTATTTTGTAGGATAAACCTTTCTTATAATAGTCTATGTAATGGTTGGCTATGAACACTGACCGCCTCCTATGTGTCCTGGCATAAAAGACTGTGTTAACTTTGTAATCATTGGAGAACATGTATGAACTATGGAAGATCAACATCTTGGACTCATGCTCATTAAAGATTCTCCCCTGACTTATTTGTTTAAAGACTCTATTCATAGATCAAAAGTGGACAGAAACTAACAGGATGAAAGTAAATTTTGCATTTCATTTGGAAAAAAAGGTCCCAGAGTCTAGAGGAAGAGTGGAGAGGCACACAATCCATGTTTCTTGAAGTCCAGTGTGAAGTTTCCACAGTCAGTGATGATTTGGGGTGCCATGTCATCTGCTGGTGTTGGTCCACAGTGTTTTATCGAGGCCAGAGTCAATGCAGCCGTCTACCAGGAGATTATAGAGCACTTCATGCTTCCATCTGCTGACAAGCATTATGGAGATGCTGATTTCGTTTTCCAGCAGGACTTAGCACCTGCCCACAGTGCCAAAATGACTGGTAAGTGGTTTGCTGCCCATGGTATTAATGTGCTTGATTGGCCAGCCAACGTGCCTGACCTGAACCTCATAGAGAAACTTTGGGGTACTGTCAAGAGGAAAATGAGATACACCAGACCCAACAACACAGACAAGCTGAAGACCACTATCAAAGCAACCTGGGCTTCCATAACACCTCAGCAGTGCCACAGGCTGATTGCCTCCATGCCACGCCACATTGATGCAGTAATTTGTGCAAAAGGAACCCCGACCAAGACCTGAGTGCATAAATTAAAATACTTAGGAAACCTTTGCAGGTGTTTTAAGTTAATTAGCTGATTAGAGCTCTTCTCAGGTCGACATTTCTGTATTATACAATTTTTAATTCTAATATTTTGAGATTACTGGATCTTTGATTTCCATGAGCTGTAAGCCATAATCATCAAGATTGAAACAAAAAAGGCTTGAAATATTTCACTTTATGTGTAATGAATCTATAATATATGAAGGTGTCACTTTTTTATTTGAATTACGGAAAAAAATGAACTTTTCCACTATATTCTACTTTTTTGAGATGCACCTGTATACCTGTAACTAACATTCCTTGTCCCTCTATGTAGTTATAAGAATACACCAGTTCCTACACTACATTGTTTTAAAAAGGTATTTAAAGTACAACAAATGTGGTTCCAAAAGAATACACTTTAAGTAAACTACTTTTTATACTTGGGCAAACAGTAATTTTGTAGGCTTATCTTTTTTAGAGTTCCTTTAAAAAAGAAAGTGAAAGCAAGAATTGTAGATTATAAAGTTAAGACTAAATGTTGCTGTTTGGTTTTGGAAGACAACATCAATTTGAATAGGGTGATCAAGTGACTGTTGTTCCCATTGAAGGATAAAGTAATTGATCTGTGGTCGGACACATCCAATCTGAAATATGTAAGAGATAAGGGATAATCAGATCTAAATTGTACCCAATACAAATTAATGGAATTGACGGAAATTACCTGCTTATCTCCACCGAAAACTCTTTTGGCAGTGAACTTTAACACTTCAAATGCAATTTATGTTATGGCTTTGCTCTACAGTTTAATATTTACATGAACACATCCCTAATTTCAAATGTTGACACAGAAAGAGGTGGTGTGTTTATGTGTTAAAAATGTAACATGCATCTCTCAAAAATGTCTGTCCTCAACTAATCTCAGAGCTTTCAGTCAAATAACAAATCTAATCTCAGATAATCACATTCAGATATATCTATGAAGACCTCTAACAGGTAGGCAGAATCGTCAAACAAATGAATTTAGTAGACACATAAAGCTTGCTATAGCATTTAGATGATTAGATCCAACCATATCCAACAATGTAAGACAAAAACCGAGATTTCAGAAACATAGTAAAAAGGCAAATTGCTTGTTTGAAGAAATCTGCTGCTTGCAGAACTCTATGTTAACTTTTTAGGGCTGTGCCACTCACTGAGAGGTCAAGCCACGAGGAACAGCTTGCTTACGTGGCAGTGGGCAGAGCTTGGTTTGTGTGGGAACAGGGTGCAGGAGTAGACAGGGAAACACACTAAATGCTGGGTAATGGCATGTCAATATCACAATACTGAAGGAAATTTCACCAGGCAGCACCAGCTGTGGGTTCACCATCTACACTACCATTCAAAAGTTTGGGGTCACTAACACTAAAGCTAATTTCTTGTCCATTAAAATAACATCAAATTAATCAGAAATACAGTGTAGACATTGTATTTGGATTAGTGGCACGTTGTGTTCGCTAATCCAAGTTTATCATTTTAAAAGTTTAAATCATTATTACAAAACCCTTTTGCAATGATGTCAGCACAGCCAAAAATGGTTGTGCTGATTGGAGAAGTAATAAAACTGGCCTTTAGACTAGTTGAGTTTCTAGAGCAGCAGCAATTGTGGATTCGATAACAGGCTCAAAGTGGCCAGAAACAAATAACTTTCTTCTGAAACTCGTCAGTCTATACTTGTTCTGAGAAATGAAGTGAGAAATGTGAGAAATAGCCAAGAAACTGATCTCATACAACACATGGTGATGGTCTGGGGACGCTTTTGTGGTGGTAAAGTGGGAGATTTGTACAGGGTAAAAGGGATCTTGATGAAGGAAGGCTATCACTCCATTTTGCAACACCATGCCATACCCTGTGGATGGCGGTCGATTGGAGCCAATTTCCTCCTACAACAGGACAATGATCCAAAGCACATCTCCAAACTACAGTATGAAAGAACTATTTAGGGAAGAAGCAGTCAGCTGGTATTCCATCTATAACGGAGTGACCAGCACAGGCACTGGATCGCAACCCTGTTGAGCTGTCGTGGGAGCAACTTGACTGTATGGTACATAAGAAGTGCCCATCAAGCCAATCTAACTTGTCGGAGATGCTTCGGGAAGCATGTGATGAAATCTCTTCAGATTATCTCGACAAATTGACAAATAGACAAATGCCAAGGTCTGCAAGGCTGTAATTGCTGCAAATGGAGGATTCTTTGATGAAAGCAAAGTTTGAAGGACACAATCATTACTTTATTAAAAATCATTATTTCTAACCTTGTCAATGACAAACATTTTTTACAGATATCCTAAACTCATTTCATGTATGTTTTCATTAGAACATTTCAAAGTGACCCCTAACTTTTGAACAGTTGTGTATGTGTCTTTGTATGGGTTTGCGCACGAGTGTGCAGCCTATTTGTGTGTGTGTGTGCTTGCTAAAGATAGACAGTGATAGAAAGAGAAAGATCTGCAGAAACAGATCAGCCAGAGAGCATTAAATGGAAAGCAAATAAAAACTGAGACCAGAGAAAGAGGAAGGTACAGAGACATACAGTAGTGAGAGAGGGATAGAGACAGAAATACAGACAGACAGAAAGGAGAGAGAGAAGGTAAGATGTAGACAGCCAGACAGAGACACAGACACGCCCACCTCACTAGTATGGGTCATAATTCGAATGGTATCTACTACCCCCAGGCGATTATCGGAATAAAAGGCCAGGGCCCCAGTCCACACATACACACACAATACACCCGCTTCATCACATTAATTTCCAGAGGGAGTGTGACTTAGCCTCTGCAGCCAGCGAGAGGGCACCCCAGTAAATTATTGTACGCTTGCTTGAGGAAGCCCTCATGAAAAAAAACCTAAACTAATTAGGTTAGTGGGGATGGTCCACTGTGCAAACCACGCTCACACACACACTAGCCGGAGTCTTGGGGGAATCAGATATATACCTACTATCTGTGTCAGGTGACGTTCCTGCTCTCCATTCCCCCTCAAGTTAATACCCATGGGTATGTCCCAAATGACAGCCTACACCCTAGTCAGTGAACTTCTTCTGACCAGTGTAGTGAACTATTTAGGGAATATTATAGTTTATAATAGGGAATAGTGTCAGTTTCTTTTAGAAAGAGACACAATACAACCAGATACCCAAATGGCGGTATCCGATTGTCTTTGTGTTCAATATGTTACCATTTTTCTCTATTTACAGCCTTACTTTTGACCGGGACCGATACAGTACTGCACTTAGCAGAGAAAACGGTTGCCTATTGAGACACATCGTAAGAATGATTGGGCGAGTGGAGGTTACGGAATTGATTTAAGGATGCCTGTGTCATGCCGTATGTCATTCAATATGACATATACGTTTACATTTAAGTCATTTAGCCAACACATTTATCGAGAGCATTGCCATACCCTTTTTCACAATGAAAGTATTATGCCAAGGGTAGTCGCTGTTTCATTTAAGCGTGTTTAGTTACTCCTTTTAACTGCTGGAGCCAGCACCTTGTAGGGCGACTGCTACATTTGCCATTACTTTTCTAGGACCTCCTGCTCTAAGCTTGAGGAGTGTGTTATTATCACGACTACAAACACACACACACACACTCACATATACACACACACACACACACACACACACACACACACACACACAAAATCACAAACCAGAGACCTGCTTCTTTGTCTCACACACAGACTGAATGCCACATAAGGAATCATCGTAGACCAAAAACATTGCACTGTAGTGTTAATGACGTTAACGTTGTTCTTGTTGTCATCCGGGCTGACTGCCCAGAGCGGTTAAGAATATAGTACTCCTCCTAGACAGCCCCACCTTTCCCCTATGTTGCGCACTTCTATTGATAAGTGCACTTCATAGGAAATAGGGCGCCATTTGGAACATAAAACCAGCCTTCACTGGCAGTCTAGCCTGGAGTGGAAGTGAAACCAGAACTCGATTCAGATCTCAGCTACTCCCAGAGGTAGGACACGAAGACATACACAGACGCACTGATACTCCAACCTCAGAAACATTGTATATGACTACACATTGGAAAACATGCGTGTGCATAAACACTGACACAAAGGGACAAACATAGCCACTCTACCCTCAAAAACATATGCACAGACATACCGCACACATCCATCATTGTTTTTTTCCATTAAAAAATGCACTAATTGAGTAAAAACCCCCATTTTTGAGTAGAACACCCTAAGCAGCTGGATATAGAGACTGGCATGCAAATAGACCATACCAGCATACACGCACACTAACACACAAAGGTGTTGATGTCTAGCAGGAGCAGGACATGGCTGGCTAAGCAAACGTGCTACAGATCTATTATCTACCACCGTGTTTGTGCGTGCGTGTGTGTGTTTTTGACTCCTGATGCTTGCTAACCACAGTCTGCACTCCTCTCAAGCTCCACTGAAATATAATCACAAGACCGGTAATTCCGTGAGGACATTGTTTACATCACCGGGCGTTTGCCGGGCGCGCTGACCAGCCAAGTGCTGTTTACAGGGACTTACAAGGGAATAGCGCCGGGAGGACAAAGACGCATGGAAGTGGTCAGCTGTTGTGACGATGATGTTAACTCAACTCTAGAGAAGACAAATACAGACTAGATTCAATCTACTGTATCCAAGACATGCAACCGATCCAGTAAAATGTTCTCGCTCCCACACTTAGAATAAAGGTGCCATTTAGAACCTGAATGGGTTTTCTTTAGTTTTCCCAACATAGGAGAACATTTTGAATAACCTGGTTTGGTTCATGTTAGAACCCTTTTTGGTTTCATACAGAACCATTTCCATTTGGGCTGGGAATTACAAGGGACCTCACAATATGTTATTATCACAATAATTACTTGCAGATACGATACCTATTGCGATTCTCACAATTCTTGTGATTCTATATGCGTTCTGATTTGATATTGTTATTTGTTGCTATTTTACAAGACCTTACTGAACAGTTAAATTATACTTCCAAAGACAATGTAATATCAAAATGTATTTTGTTTGAATGACTTAGTATTTCGTTTGAATGACTTGATGAAAAAACAAATTTGAATTTTGTTTTGTTTTAAGTTTTTTTTTTTTTTACTACTAATTGTTTTTATGCTGTCGTTGAAACGAGACAATATTTAGTATGTTTAATTAGGCCAAATTCACCATTAATTCATGCAGCAGCATTACAAGGCCACGTAATAGTTGCTACAGCCCATTGTTCTTTGATTCCCATCAACGAAAATGTTCACATAAAATAGGACAAATAAATTGGCCACTAGAACCACCAAGACGGCCGTTTTCAGGATTACAAAATAAATACATTTATTTAAAGAGAAACCTAGAACCAGATACATGTCATCACTACAATATATATATATATATATATAAATATATATATAAAAATATATATATATATACATACACACACATTCATCCCTGATTAGTGTGAACTAGCCTGCAAAGCAATCAAATGCCCATTACAAACCTATTTCTATAGGGATTTACAGTGGTTAATACAGTGGTTATTAATCTGCATAGACCAGCCTACTATCTCTGGATGTACTGGTGATGATGGATGGGCTACTTTGACTAAGAACATGCTCACAGAAAAAATACTTTCATAGACTCCACACACTGCAAGCTCCAATTGTAATACATGATGGTTCTGGGTAGAATAACCATCCTATTTGATTCAGTAATGTTTGTCCAGGTGTTTCCATATTAGCCCCGGGTCTTTGATCATGGTCCAAAAAATATTTGTTATATAGAGACGTGAAATTATGCATTAGCCATATTCTAAAGATGACAGCGGACTAGTGCTCAGTTTATATAAGCGCGGCGGTACGTTCATTTTGAAAAGCGGAGGGTTGTTAGGCTGTGAATTAGTATAATGGCGGCTATTGGTCACAACAAGTGAGCAACGCTTTCTTTTTTTACAATGCAAGAAGTTCAACTTAAGCACTTAAACAAGACTACCTGATTAAAAGTTTTATTTTTGCAACATTTATTCGTTGTAATGTTACCAGGATTGAATATTTATGGGACAATCCTCTTTTGTATTAAATACAATGTTTTATCATTTGAGCAAAATGTCATGGCACACTTGATGCGCCCTCACCTCATGCCAACGTGCCACCATTCAGCCAATATTGCTCACTGTTCTGACTTTGGAGTTCAAAGGTAGCCTTGCTTTAGGGTTACAAAGAACTATTAATGAACAATTATAGGCCCAATTATAGGCCCATCAATGGACGGAATCAAAGAACGATGGGCTGTAGCAACCATTACATGGCCTTGTAATGCTGCTGTATAATGAATTTGGCATACTGATGATTATCTCGTTTGAACGACTTAGCAAAAAAAAAACAATTAGTAGAAAAAAAAAAAAATTCATAATTTTTTTTTTACTGAGTCATTCAAATGAGATACTAAGTCGTTCAAACGAGATAAAAGTCTCAGGGCCCCACATTTTTTTTACTGCCTTGGGCTTCAGGGCTTCCATACAAAATCATTAAAATCACGTCTATCATTTGCTAAAGACTTTATACATTTTATCACTGGAATTTGACATGATTCCATGAAGGATTAATCCACCCCAAACAATGCGTTTCTATGATATACATAGTTAAATAAGGTAAACATGATACAAATATCTGTTTATTATTTTGTATATTTTTTGCACTTCATGTGTTAGCAACCAACATGAAATGGGTTGATGAAATTGGAGTTTTCTACAAAACCCACACAGCAACATTTAATAAGAACTATTTTATCTTGGTGTGGTACACAGTAATACAAGCCAATATCAGCATTTGACATAGTTGTATAAGTGAAAAATCAATTAAACAAACTGCACAATCAACTTTGGAGTTAAAAACGTAAAATATTCAAATTGGTAAAGATCACCTTTCCATACCATCTACTGGTTGACTGGGCAATCTAGTGCGCCTAGCTTCAACATATACTCTACTGACAAAAATACATCATTTTTGGATTTGAGAATCAATTTCAGTACTGACAAAAATGATATTGTTATACAACAAAATATTTTCCCCCATCCCTCTGTTCTACAGATACTGTACATGGAACCAAAAAGTTCTACTTGGGGCCAAAAAGGTTCTTCAGAGAACCATAAAGGGTTCTCCTAATGGGTAAGCTGAAGAACCTATTTAGAAGTCTTTTTTTTCTGAGGTTACAGGACCAAGTTGCTATTCACATGGACATGTCTGGACTCTGGAGTTGATAGAAAAAGGAATCAAACTAAGCAAGCCACAGCTTACAGATGTACAGATTTTCATCACATACTGAATGCTTACAGCAGAGATTTGCAGATCATTGATTTTGAGTAAAATGCTAATGGCAATTTTGCTAATAGTAGTAGAGGGAGTGATTCGGCAGTGTTGAGCTGGGATAAAATTGCACCACTTGAATGGGCACCACATGACTCTGATGTAAGCAAATAGCAATATAATCAGAAAGTGACAACAGAATAGACCATCATAGCTACCTGCTAAAAAAATAATGGTGTTTCAATGTCCCCTCAATCATGTAAGATGCACACACAGACTAAATCTGGTGCCTCGCGAAAAACGAGTAAACCCACAACATGTTTCCTTGTGTAATTAGATGAACAGTCCTTTGCAGCTGAATGAGTCAAAGAACAAAAAATGACATAATTAAAAGTAAACAGCCTCAACTCCCCCGTTCTCCCTTTTTTCTTCCACATACATATATATATACACACACACATACACACACACACACACACACACGGTTCGTCACTGGCACCCCTGTGGAGAGTATCAATGCAGCAGCTGGCATAGCCCAGGGCAGTGGGACTTCACTCTGGCTGGCAGCACTGTGTTTAAGACTCATCGCCTGGGGGGCCTGCCAGGAGCTGTCTATCACCCAGCAGGGCTAGGACAAGACGCACGCACGCAATGAACGCATGCACGCCCACGCGCAAGCACAGGAAAGGAGACCGCTCCCTACAGTAGCTGTCTATGGGATATTAGGACGGAGTGAAGTATGAGGTTAAGTGTTATACAATGCGCAATGTTCTCAAGGGCACACTGTGGTTTCTTAGTCAGTTTATATGACCGTGGAACACTGAGAAAAATAAAGGTTTTCAAATGGTTCTTCCTCAGCTCTTGTGGTTCCTTGAAGAACTTGTGTCCTATATAGAACCTTTCAGTTGTGTCGGTGGTTCATGGCGATTCACAAAGATTTTGAAATGTGTGTCCCCTTTAATAGCATGCAGCAAGCAACATGCCCATTGTAATTTAGTGTGGATTTTCACTGTAACATTTTTGTTTTTTCTGGAAATCAATTAACATTTTTAAAAGTTAAACTATCCGTTAGTGGGTGTGAAAGAACCCAAGTTATGCTGTTAATAGCCAGAGTTAAACGAAACTGCTATCTGTATTTAAGACTGCATTCTGCAAGATACACTTCCTATAACATTTTAATGACAAGGATCTGTCACTAGCAAATACAGACATGGGGCTTGTGACCCACAGCAAATGGGGCGTAAGCCTGTCAGTCAGTATATCACTACAACAGATAAAGCTTGTGATAGTCAAAACATTCCGGGTTTTGAAATTGTGTATCCTTTGAAGAACAAACCTCTGTGTTGCTCTATGTATTGGCATCACACTCAAGGACTGTATTCATTTCCAACTCACACCTTTCTTTTTCAATACATGAATTTGCCCATATTTGTGCCACTAATGCATTCAGAATCAGTGTACACTACACACACTAGACATACATACACGCACCACGCGCGCTAGCTCCCCCAGAATACCTTGTCATAAAGCACTCAGGATAACGCAAAGGAATATTATACAACTTCATAAATGTAATCTAGTCAACTACCAATGTCAAACTCTGTCCCTCAAGGCCAGAAAAAGACACTTTGTACGGGCACATCCGCAGCGGGAGACTGCTAAAAGGCGCACCGGTGACGAGTCAGAGCACTATCAATCCTTCCCTAATGTTTCCAATGAAAAAGTAGAACGAGCGCATCTCAAATATTGATGTTTAAAAGCTACGGGTAAGAATTTCCTTTGAAAAATACATGGTTGTGTCCTCTTCCTTCGTTGTTGTGTGGTTTTGAGTTAACAATTTTTTTTCTTCACATTTCACATTAACAATTTTTTACTTTCTTCACATTTTCATGTTTGACACCTTAAACCTAACCTCTTACCTTTCAGCCCTTCAGCAACGGGGTTGTCTCAAACGAAAGTTCTCACCTGCTGCCTTGCCTCTACTCCCTTTTACCTAGTCTCCTTTTGAGAAAGTTCAGAGGTGTTCCAGGAAAGTCAGTGAGGAAAATGACTCTCTTCTACAGTAAGATACATAAGATTATTCTCAATGAAAATCGGTTACTGGCAAGGGGAGCACACTCTCGTAGTAGCCTGCTAACAAATTGACATCTCCTTGACCAGTCAATAATTTCTCAGTTTCACAAAGAGGCCAGTGGTGGATTGGAATATAAATTCAGCCATGGCACTTTCAGAATAGCTGTCCATCATAGGGAATGACCAAATAGCCCAGGTACCAAGGCCCCAGAAGCCTTGCACAGGCCACTGCAGAATAAATTGACTGAAATTATGAAGCCAAACAAATTGGCTATACATTGATAAAACAACTAATATACACAGGCACCCAACATTACCATGTCTACTATTGCACAAACATTTTTTGAACCACATTTCTATATTTTGCAATCCATGCTATTTTCGCACAGTGAAGGAGAACTAGCCTAAATGTCAGATCGGGTCCCACTTTCTTTGACGCACCTTTGACTTTGCTGAGCTCAGTCAATCAGATAATCAACCGGCCCGTCTTGTTTGGTGGGAAGGCCATTGCCTACTTGTTAGTAAAACACTTTATATAGATCATTGTAATAGGAAAAAATTGTGCATGTATCAAAAAACACTCCCATGGGTCACAGGCCTGTCAAAACAGTGAAATCATTTTTCAAAATGATATACTTTAACCAGCCTTCCCCAATAAAAGACTATCTGCCCATGGGATAGGCAGTTTTGGACCTTTAGGGCTGAAACACCTCTGGTTCTCATTCTCTCATTTTAATTGAAAAGTAATCAACTGCAATTAACCATCTAGTAAAAGCGTGTTAAAAAAATAATAATAATAATAAAGAAATGTTTCGGCCTACCAAGACTGTGTTTACCTACCCCTGATTTAGGATTGTCTACCCTTTCTACAGAATGTCTTTACCTGGCAGATATGAGCTACATTCCAAAGTTGATTGACACTTTTCCTGCTTATACCGACAGTGACCTTGCTTTGTTCATTGAAGGGAGGATTGTTTGTCTCTGATAAACAGCACTGTCTGTTTTTGTCAAAGGAGTCATGTTCAGTTGTTAGCATTGCCACTGTGTGCGTGTGTTGGTGCTGGTTTCCAGCTCCAACCAGATTGTTGGGGTGCATTTAAATGAACACTGCATCTGATAATACATTCTTAGGCTTTGAATCCATCCTTGCTCTGGCTGTCCATGTTAAAGCATCCAGAGTCTCACCGAAAATAATTATTCAACTCTTAACACTATTATTTTCTTTTGTTCTTCTTTTCTGTTGTGGATTTTTTCGATGGTGCTTGGACTGATCTTTGAGAAGGAACGGGTAGAGACTCATGTTGATCCAATGGCACTGAAAAAACCTAATAGAATAACATATCTGTTGTGATACTGGGGGAAATGAAATCACCCCGTAATAATAATAGAAAGTATTCATGCAAACATCTCAATTCAACCCACGTGCAGGCATACATCTGTTTGTTGTCCCTGCATTATGTTAAAATGTGACGTATAGATTCACAGACCGAGGGAAGAGAGGAAGGAACGAAATGACTGGAAGTATGTGGAAAGAGGTGGTATTTCAAATCCCTATATTGCTGCCTACAAAATATGTCAAGGCCCGAGGCCAGACGAGGCACTCTAAGTGAAAGGATGAACGGAATGCATGACAAGACAAGAGAAAGGTAAATGGTGGAAGCCCCATCTGTGAATGAAGTGAATGTGAAGCTCTTAGAGTGTTTGCTCCTGGAAAGTCTTATGACGGGAGGGAGATAAGTGAAGGGGTGAACAGACCAGGTAAATGGAATTGGGAAACGATTCTAAGGCTGGGAAATGTAAGAAGCACTTGCTCTGGGATATCCTGTCATCTCCAAGCAAGATGAGAAAAAAGAAGAACAGAATGGCTGAAAGTAGGAGAGGTAGGTAAAAATGTGGAGCTGTAAATGCACAGAATGTGATGCCGGTGGACAGAGTGACCGCTCGCTCTGGGCCATCCTGTCATCCCAGTCTTCCATCCAATCAGACCATCTGCTCGCTGTCTCCCACAGTGCACTTGGGCAAGGTCTGCTCCTATCGGACTGTAGGGTTGGCATCTTCATTCCCCTCAAACCAGCCATCAAGCTGTCAACCTGTCGTCTACAATTATTAGCCGCCCACAAGCACACAGTTAGAAAGGGTAGCTTGCCTCACTGTCCTATCTCTGTAGAAAAACTTGATGGTGGATATTTGGACTAGTGAAAAAAGGTCAGACAGAAAAGGATTTAGGTTTCATTAAAGTTTGTTTGAATTTTGTATTTTTTTATTTCTATTTTTATTTCATTTCTTATTTGTTTGTGGTGTCTGTATTTAATGATTTTTAAAGTCTCTATTCTTGATCTGTTTTATTCATTTAAACGTGTAAAGAAATTCATAAATAACACATTTGATTTACCAATCATAATCTTATCGGTTTTATTCATGATGTTTTCTATGTGGAGCATATTTGAAGTAAAATCATGCCAACAGTATCTGATGTACTATATCGTATGTGAGGTACATACTAACAAAATGTGTGTTTTTATCAAAAAGGACAACAACAGGGAGTTCCCAGCATCCATTCTATGGCAAGTGGCAAAGTTCATATGATATTCCAGGACATTACAGGAGTCGAAGATCTATATACTTTAGCAACTCACATCTTTACAGTCCAGACAACATAGTGGTATTTGATATATCTCACAACTAATTAATTCATAGAGATGCAGAAACAGAGAGAGTGAGAGAGTGCAAGGGAGGGGAGGAGTACAGAAAGAGAAAACAATTGTGTGTGATATAAAAATGGAGACGGAGTGAGGTAGGGAGGAAGAAAATGTGAGAGGCAGAGGTTAATGTAGCTGAGTCCTCCAGCACAGTGATCTAAGCTGCTCTTTTACAGCTCCAAGCTTACCACCATAATCTTGGTTCGAGACTTGCCTGTCCCACTAGCTGATGAGTGGCTGGGAAGCCCCAACGGGTGATAGAAATTGTACATCGTTCCCTCTTACCAAGCTAACGGGGGTCATCAGGTGAGCGAGTGCACCCACATACAAGTTCACCGACATGATTTCCTGGTTGGACAAGCAGGGTGGAAACAGCTTGCTGAAATCTTCTCATTGGGAGTATAATGACACAGGGCCATGATACAAAATGCAAAAATTTGGGAATGGGCAAAAAGGAGGTTACAATTTATTAGAAGAAAATGATCTGAGCATGAGACAGATGGACACAAAGACAGAGAGCTATATCAGGAGGAGGACAAGGACTAACCGGTTCTCCTTCCAACACCCCTCCCTGCTAATGTGAACTAACTCTGCGCCGCACAACGCTAGCTGCAACATTAGCTGAAGCCAAGGGTATTTTACGATGATGGTAATATATGGAGATCGGCATCATACATATGGAAGCGCATGCTAATTGGAGACTAAAGCCAGCAATTACAGCATTAAATCTAGCTGCAAACGGGTCTCTGAAACAAATCAATGTTGCATGTAAACACTGGCAGAGTCCCAAATGGCACTCTATTCCCTACATCCCTACATATATTTCACACATTTTCTATGCTACATTTGGACCACACATCCGTAATGACCTTGGCAATGAGCTTCTGCTCCAAGAACCAGCATATCATGGCTGTACGTTTAAATCATGAGCCACCATGTAAGGTTGAGCATATGGAACAGCTGTGCTATGGCTGAATGCTTCAATTACACAACCAATTGTGTATGCGTGTGTGAATGAGAGACGTTCGATTACATTGTCATTTAGAAGTCTGTTCACAGAATACTCAGTTGTGTAAGGTTTAGAAGTGGAGTTAATTCATATTTGGAAGTTGTAAGGCTCAGAATTTAATATAATTTATATTTGAGTTAATTTACTAGAAATGTATTTACAATGTTTAGTCAGTTAATCATTTACATATTTGTTACACAATTATTAGTTACATATTTACATGTTTACATATTTAACACAGTCAGGATATTCTGTTGAATCTGCCTCTCTGATTCCCTCACGTTTACCTCAGTCTAAGTTCTCGCTTCTGATTGGTTAGTTCGGTCACGTGGACGGTCCGGACAAGGAAGTGTGGTTGTTGTGAGTGGTGTTCAGTAAAGTACCACTTGAGAAAGTCATCCGTCTCCATCCTGCTGTTTATTCTCATAAAGAGTGATCCACCACCACATACCGAACCCTCACGTTACAGTCGTTACAAAGGGCACTAAAGAGAGTGAATTGAAGAGATAGTTAATCCAAATATTTAAGTTGTATAAACATTATTTTTAATAAACAATGTTGTAAGTGAGAATTTTGAGTTGTATCATGCCAAAATAATAAACAATTACATTTTACATGAGCACCACTTACCACGCTCTACCAGGGTTTTGCAACACAGCTTTCACCAACTACAGTAGAGTTTTTTTCTTGTACATTAACACTAGGACCGCCAAAAGCCTACGGGCAGGGACGTCACCAGAAAATCACGGATGGGGGGGCTACGCCTCGATTTGGGGGGTCTGGGCATACTCATATACTCATACTTCATCATGTATTTTTAGAGTACCAACGGGTGTAAAATATATCAAAATGAAGTTATTTTTGGTCAAGGTTGGCTAAAAGTATACCTGTCTCATAGTTTGTGTTAGACCCTGATCTAATATAACTTAAATTCTATCTAAATAAAGAAATTAAAGTCCACTCTGTCCTCATCCATCCAACACCAACATAAGTCACAAAAACAGCTGTACTATGTAGCCAAAATACATTTTGTCAACTATAGTTTATAGTAAATGGACATCTACATACTCTTTATTGTGTTTCTAAGCAAGATTTCTCTAAATTATTCTGAATCATTTCAAAAACAGATTTAGTCATTAGCCCATTCATCTCGGGAATAAAATCATTAAAATTTGATCATAATTAAAAAAAAGAAACATTTAACAACCAGATCTCCCTTTCTCTGAACAGAATACGTTGCAATATGTTAACTTCAAACCCAAACAAACATGACTCTGTGAAACAAGCACAGTTTTGCAACTGCTTCCTGATGATTATTAGTGACATAAAAATGTTAGCTAGCATGTCATTAATGGGAAATTAATATTTTCAGTAGTTGGTTAGTGTTGTCGCTAAAAAATAGACCCCCTTTTATCGGCCACCGTCCCCAATTATTGGCCACCTTAATATTTTGTTGAATGACATTATAATTTCTTTTTATTTGTATTACAAATGACAGATCTTAGTCTTCTCTGAGATATCTACTAGAAAGTTGTAGCTAGCTATCTTGCCTTCCGGTAAAGAAGAAAAAGACTGATCACTTTGATATTACATGAAGTCTGTCGCGCAAGTCGAATTCTCAAACTGCAACTTGTCTAAACAATTTCCATACATGACATTTTTACAATCTCAAAAAAATGTTTTAACCTTCATACATTTCTATAAAAAATGGAAGTGGGCTAGCTGAAAGGTTATATTGATTAGCAAAACATACCATTGCTTTCCAGTGCATTTACATTTTGAACTTGAGAGGATTTACTTCTCCAACCACTAGAAACGTTAGCTACTATTTACAGTAGCTAACGTAAGCCAACCTAAAATCGGCCTAGCGACGTGCCTGCCTATGGGAAATTGGCGTTTGAGTTTGTAATTAAAAAAGAACTGCCATTTTGAAAGCTACACCCTACTCCTTCCCTGACTTTTCCTAAATGGGCGTATATTACATTGTTTTGTTGTCAGAATTCTAAACTCACAAATGGAAAACTACTCAGAGAATATTTACCTGTTTTTTTTACCCTATTTTCCGACTTAATCGACCAACAGCCCACAACACTTAAAGTTGGTACCCAGGCAGCCCACTAATGGTACCCAAATAGCAATAATCACCCCTCACTAAATGCATGACATCAATGGATGAATGTGTGGTACTCCCAGATGAATGATAGAGCGTTGGTTGAATTTGAATGCACTTACAAATGAAATACAAGATTTCCATGAACATTCAACAATTTAATTAGGCTATAATTGAAACATAATAAAACGATATAGACTACTTGACAATTGAACATATGTATCACACTTTGCTGTTTTTCAACAGGAAGTCCAACTTCTTATATAGGCTAATTCATCAAATGCAAATCTAAAATGTAAATATAAATATTTTAAGAAACAAAATGCTAGACATTCTTTACCAATACCAATTCAACAAAGGTATTACATGTTACTATTTATCTTAGGATGGAAAGAAAAACAAATTTGCATACACATCCTAGCATTTCTTTTTGAATTTTATCTGCTTATTTTACTGAAGATTAAGATTCTACAAATGTATTACTCCAAATAATTATTCAAAAAACGAAATTAAACATTACTGTTTTTCATCAATACAATCGACAAATAACTTTTCTATATTTCCATGTAGGCTACTGCAAATCATTCTTTGAAATTGTGTACAAGTTGTTTACATTCTTTTTCAGTTGTTACATGTACATGTCTACCTCGGGAACCTCATTGCTGCTATCCCTGCATTTCAGTTGCACATGCCAACTTGCACCTTCAATTTGTACATTTATACATCCCACTTATACATTGTTCTTAATTGTTTCACTTGTATATTTTTTGCACTCTTCTATTGCACTTCTGGTTAGATACTAACTGCATTTCGTTAAACTGTACTTGTACTTGTTCAGTGACAATAAAGTTGAATCTAATCTAATGAATAGCAATGAAAAGACATCAATGGATGAATGGGTGATAACCCCCTGATCAACCCAGACACACCTATGCATGTGACTGAATTGTAATGATGAAGATTGATGATGAGGGTAGAAATTGAATATAATCTGAACTCGGTGAGCAAGTCAGACAACTCAGACACAATTTACAGCATTTAGTTCACAACCTGATTCGACAACCTGAGAGCATTGCAGATGCTGCAAAATTTAGATGAGATGGAGTCAGATTGAAATAGATCCCGAAATCGACATCTGGAATGTCGGGTCTACATCTGATTGTGATAAGCACCAATGCCTGAGCCTTCTCGCAAAAAAAAGAAACTAACCAACAGGGTCCGCAAATGCCACTGCGAGACACTACTGTAAGTTATCCTTTGATCATCCTTTTACTCTGCTCATCGAATTTATATTTTCAAATTTCGTTATTCATGTATGTCACAGTGTGATAAGCAAGGAGCCCAGGCACAGGATGAATGGTGAAACAAGGGTTTACTACACAAGGGCATTTATAGGCTGTAGTACTGAGGATCCGGTGTGCGTAATGATGGGAAGTCTGGGGTGATGTGATGAGGAACAGGTGTGCGTAATAGTGGAGAGTCCGGGGTGTTCCATGAATGCGGCGCTAGCAGTGGGAAGAATGGACAGTGGTGGCTAATAGGCTGGCGACAGAGAGCAATGTAGTCGAGCTTCCCCAGAGGGAGGCGTGATCACAAGAGGCACCGTGACAGTGTAGGCTACTGTAAATCATCCTTTGATCATCCTTTTACTCTGCTAATCAAATTTACAAATAAAATTCATTCAATAATACACTGCAATGTTTTTACTTGGAGAGGCTACATATCCTTGGATCTATCAGTTTTATTTCTATGAGTAGGCTGTAGCCTATGTGTTATTCATGCTTTGAATTTTTTGGTGTTTATAAAGCAACCGTGCTTTAGGCCTATGTATGGCTATTCATGCGGATATCCTTTGATCGTTGCAAACTGGTCAATAATGTCTATTATTTTACCTTACATCATCAAAATGAGATCAAAATAAAAATTTAATTGTAATGGATTTATTTTGAATGATTGAAAGGTTGCGTAATTTTCATTTTGCACATTTGTAGGGCCTAATAAACAAATGAAAATACTATAGCCTGTGTTCTTATAAATAATCATTCTATGTATTCTTTTTTTAGTCTTTTTTTTCATATGGGAAGACCTTCAATACAAACACATTCTTGTATTTTTTCAAATTCATTAACCATTTAAAACAGACTAAGTCTGTAATTCATTATTTTTTAGACTATTCTATATAGTTTGATGACGACCCAGCAGAAGAACTGAAGCTCTGGCTGAAAGATGATGCAGTGGAGGAGTATGTGTATGCTAATAGGGCCAATTCGTATGCTAATGACGAGAAACAGTGTTCGGCTGTGGCTGATACTGTTTGTCTGAAAGGTTTGGCGGTTCTAGTGTTAAATTTTTTTTATGCAGGTTTCTTAGGAATCAACTGTTCTCAAACAGACATATTCTTAATCTTTTAAAAGCGGTTCAAACGATAAAATTATTTGAACTTCATATGTTATAAATACTTGCCGCACACCACACTAAGAAATGATCCCATTACTATTTAAAGCTTTAATTATTAATATATGAAAGCAACCTTGGCTTTTAAGTAATTTGGCACATGCTCTCAAACTCAGAAACTTACAGTAGTGCATGTCATACTGTGACTGCCTTTCCTTAAACATTTATTCATGCAAAACGTTCAATCTGCAATTATTTGGACCGTTAATTACATATGCATATATATACAACAAAAGTTGTATATGTAAGTCATATTTGTATAATTTCTCTCACCCCCCCCCAAAAAAAATGTTGAGACTACAATAACTAACATTTTCAACCGGCTTAGCTTATACAGTATAAAAAAATACATTCCTCTTATTGATACAAGTTTTGTCCACGAGAAGGCCCGCTAAACAGCTTTCTCTGCATGGGCATATGTGTTTGTTTTCAACAACCCTTTGTTGAAACATTCTTTCAACAGCCGGCCAATAACATCCATTACTCTTCTGAAGAATACTGTAGTTGGTAATAGCTGATTGAAAGAAAACATTGCTAGAAGAGCAGGGGTGGATTAGGCAGTGTGACTTTATTATTAATCTTTCTTTTTTGGCTTTGGACTAATCCATAATTTTTCCTTAAAACAGAGTTTTCTGTTTTTGAAGTCCATATTTGTTTGTTTTTATCACTGGAAGTTGTTTTATTACATACACAAGGCAAGCTGAACTGTAATTATTAAATCTGTTTTCTTTGAAAAGCCATTACAAAACATAATTTGAGCATGTATAAAATATATTCAAATCACCCAAAATCAACTCTATGGTTTGATGTTATTTAAAGTACTATTCATATAACTACTTCATTGCTTTACAGTTTCTATAAGTTGCTCAATTGACCAAACCTCTGCAGCAGTTAAAAAGGAAATTGATCCATGAATCAGTTTCTTGTGGCACAAAGCCTACTGTCAGGGTGAAGGACAATTAAAAATCAATTTGTAAATAACTTAAGTTCAGCTTTATTATACAACATGTCCACATATAAGGCAACTTGGTTTGTTTTTATAATCAGATGTCTGTCATTGGCACTATTATTGTTATATTTATGCCTATACCTAGAGGTTTGGTCTTTAGCGCATCTATCGTTTGGTTTGATTCATAACTGCAGGTATAGGGTTAGGGACAGGGTCTTCAGTCTGCAGATTTCCGACTGAGCAGCTTGTGTTATTGAGAAAGACAAATTGAAAATCAAAGTAAAAAAAGTGTTCATTCTGTCTGAAAGTGAAATGTGCCAGCTGCATTCTAGCTATTCTCACACTCTTCTAGATGTAGCTATCAATATTACTATCACAATTGTATCCCCATTAATATTGAGACATATTGAGAAATACAGATGTTAGGCAATGCAAATTTTGCCAGCTAACAGCACTATTCTGCCATGCTAGCTAGATGTTCATCCCACGTTACATGTGATTACAACGTTACAGTTTTTGATGTGATTTTTCTTTCTTGAGATTAGTTTGTTGAAATATTTTAAAGGTGACCTATGCAGCATTTTCCATTTCAAATATCCGATAATAACCCTTACTATACGGATTAATGATGACGGAGAAATCATTCGATGTTCTTGTTTTCTTTTATTTCTAGGAGTGCAGATAGGTTTTAGGAAGGTTTTTCCAAAGTCTTTGCTTGGTCAAGATGATAAGCTAACGTTAGCTAGCAAAGTAATGTGTCTGAACAGACACTCCTTGGTTCCATTTCCTGCTGCAAAATAGTATTGCAACCAAGCTAATATTTTTGGTTTTCTCTGCAAAGGATAAAGAAATACTAAAATTATTTGTGGTGTGTTTGACCTAAGCTAATGCATAAGCGACAATTGCCCGGGAGAAGCCATTACATTGCCTTTAGCTAGATTTTACCTTGTGCAAACTGGTCATAACGCGTATATTGTTTCCTCGTCAATGGTCTTCCCACGCTAGCACGATTAAGGTTTGCTAGCTAGCCATCAATGAGTCTCTGAAATTTGGCAATGCATCTAACGCTATAGATAGACCAGATGACGTTTTGTTGGGTTTAGCTGTTTAAGGGCCAATCAACTTTGACCCCATCTAAAACGAAAGTCTGTGTTTATTGCTCCAGCATCAACTCTTCGCGGTGACACTGCTACCGATCGATCAGCATGCTTGTAGCTAGTAATGATAGTGTCAGATCCTAATGGAGTTATAGAACACACTGCTGATAGATCATGCAAACCTGCATAGTACACCTTTAAGCAAAAGAGACAGGGGGAGCAGGGACAAGAGTGTCACGTAACTTTAGCTAGACTGATGACAGTCTGAATTAAATGATGTATTTACTTGAACTTGAATAATGTTATTAATTAGGAAAATGATTTGTATCATCTTTAAAAGCTTGTTCTCTCTGTTTTGTTTATATGAAGTGTTTGCATTACAGCAGAGAACATGCAAGAGAGAGTAGACCAGAGTGGAACAGAGAAGGGAAAAAAGAGAAGATAAGAGTTGGAGATAATGTAGGTAGAGAAAAAGAAAGGAAAGAGATGGAGAGGAGGGAATAGGAAGAGAGAAGTGAATAGATGGAGAGCACTATTCGAACATAGTTTGGAGTCATAGTTTTTCTGTCTCTTAAAACAAAATTAAATTGGTTTTAAGAGACAGTATTTCAGTGTTGATAAGACTATTTGTCAAATTCAGAGTAGACTCACTTGTGAGTGTGATAATTTTGCCAATGTTTGGTGTTGGTTTTGAAATGAGCTAGCTACATTGCTGTTTTGTAAAATACAGGACATCTGCACGTGCTCTAGATAGTTGTGCCAGCTCATATTAATTTCTGTTTAAATATGTAAGTTAAGGGAAAACCTTCTGTGGCCAAATAGCTAGTCTACTAGATTTCTTTGCCTGTTTATTAGCTAGCTTTCAGCCAAGTGGTGTTAACTCCCTTTAAAGAGATTAGCTGCTTCACTTCAGACACAAGTAAGCTAACAAATTGCATGGAGTGAGCAGGGTTGTCAAAATTCATTGACAGTATACTGAGCAATCACCCGCGGACTCCACAAAAAACCCACCCAAACACTATATTTACTATACAATCCTATCTGTAAATCCACACGCCCAAGACCATTTTTCATACACTCTTAAAAACAGCCTAAATTCTGGGAGTGGGCAGCAACCAAGTTAGTCCACCTTGTTCAGAATTCATAGATTTGGTTTAAAGAGATTTAAGAGATATCATTCTCAGAACGGCTACAGCATGGGTGGCACAGGGTCTCCCAATTTCCAATTGGAAGAATTCAGCTGACACAAGACCAATGTTGAATTAAAAACTTTTGCACCTATGGTACTACCAGAGTTTAGTTGTTAGTTATATGGTCACTCTATGGGTGCTGCAGTCCTGCTTTAATCCAACAACAAGAATTTGAGCTTTCTGCAACAAACAACAAATTTTTATTTGTGCATTTACAGCTCCACGAGTGTCAGACTGGCTTAGGTGTGATTTAAATGAAACATTGATCCTAAATGGATCACCAAGAGATGAAGTGTTAAAAAATTCCTAATATTTGGGTTGTATTACACAACAAAGAGTAAAAAGTTGCATAAGAGCGAATTGCCAAGGGATACCAAGTTGAAATAAATCATTTTGTTTGAACCCGAGGGCCATATTTGAGTACAGAAGAAACATGCTGGCTCAAAATAAATAATTATTTTTTGGGAGGGAACTAGATTAAAGTTGGCTTTGTGCATGCAAGTGAAAGCAAGATTAAATGTAGGTGTGCTCTTGTGAGTTATGTTGGGAATATAAGTGTGTGCATATACCCTCCATATTTGAATATTTCACTGTTGGTGTGTGTGTGTACTAGTGTCACTGACTTTGTGCAAATGTTTGTGTGCGTTTGTGTGTGGGTGTAGGCGCAGTGCTGATGAGATGAGATGGGGATTCAGTCGCGGCAGAAGCATTAGCAGGTCAACTGTCCTGTGATTGGAGAGTGCCGACCCTATCACTGCTCCTGTGAAAGGTCATCAATAACCCAGCCATGAGCATCATGAGGCTGGAAAGGCTTGGGGGGTGAGGGAGGGGAGCTCACATGCCCTTCAGACTGGCTCCTCTGACGAGAGGTGGGGTGTGAGTATGTGTGTCAGCATGTGTGTTTGCGATCTTGTTTTGTGTGTGTGTCTGTTCTTGATTGTCCTTTGGAGCCAACCAGTGGCCCTAAATTGATGACCAGAGGACGCCCACCGTCCGTGAATTAACAGTGGAAATGAATTCAAAAGTATTCCATCATAGCAATGCATAACCTATTTATTACACAATCTAAGATCCAAGAATGATAAAATCACCAAAGCCAAGATGGAGGGATTGGAAAGGGGGAAGGGGGAGGGATCTGGGAGAAAAAGCAGAGCCTTATGCTATGACATCTCCCCTGAGGAAATGATACCCCGGATGATAGGAGCAAAAGGAGGCCACATAAGTTAGTCCGAACCTGCGAGCCTGCTGGGCTAATTCTCTTCATATCTCGTTCCTTTCACCTCCTCTCCCTGCACCTCCTATTGCTCTCCTTCCCTCTCTATTTCATCTACATCTGCCTTTCTTTCCCCCTCTTCCATTTGAGTGTGAATGGGTGGCTTACATTCCCCAGAGACAGGGAGAGAAGCAAAGAGAGGGAAGAAAAAAGAAAGATCCACTGCAGGCGAGTTAACAGTGTGGAAGTGTGACTAGCATAATATCTCCTATTCCATCTCAAAGAAGGCCTCCTTGCTACTCTGAGCTAAATTGAGAGAGAGAAAGAGATAGCACATCATTGCTACGATGGAAGTCCTCCGAGCAAGGGTGTCCACAGATCTGAAAACGAGGAGTGTAGGGCAGAGAGGAAAAAATCTAGCAAAAGCGCCCCAGAGCTCATTCGACCGTGTGAGTCCGTTAAGCCATTACCGTTAGCCTTCAGAGAGTTGGTACCAGAGGGCTAACTGGTTGGCTGAAACTTTCCATTATTTATAATGGTAATTTGCAGCTTTGTGAAGTTCCGCAGCCAAGAACAAAGTTAGTCGTCTAGCCTTTGTTTTCCACGCCTGTGGCAAAGCTTGGCCATGTTAGTAGTGCTGTTTCAGTGTAGCAGCCATTATTGTTTTTCTTTTTTTTCTTCCTGGTGTATTCACAGGCCAGGGGTAAAGCTGGTGTTAGATGTTTGAAGTCGGAGATTTGGGTTCGTATCCACAAAGCCTCTCCGAGTAGGTGTGCTGGTCTACGATCATTCTTTTCCTCATTGATAATAATTAATACTATGATATGGACAAGTGGGGACCTGATCCTACATCCAACGCATTGTGGTTGTGGGCACAGTGAGTCCTAGTGAGGAAATTTTGGGTTTGGCAGCTTTGTAAGCATTCCACGTTCAAAACAAGATTCAATCCCTAAACAGTGCAAAAGTATATTCAAGCATCTTCAACAAATACTGAAATTATAACAACGTGGAGAATTGTAGATTGTGTTCTAGGAGACTTCCCCTTGAACTTTATCTCTAAACTCATGAATTGCATTGTAAATTTTTTTCATTTTATGGATAAATGTGCTACAACTTCAGTGGAACATTGCTTTACAAGAACCTTTCACGTTACCTATATTTGACTGTTGGCATAGATTTCCATCCATTTTTCCCCTCTCTTGCATTTACATGTACCTGACACCTCCATTGGTTTATTAAGTAAAAATTGATTGATTGATACTGCCCAGTAAGGGATTTTTTTTTAGCTTGATGCTGATTATCTCTAATTTTTATCCAGGCTTTCAACCGGAAAGGCAAGAGGGATGACTTTGCTGAGATGGGTGACTTTGTTGCGTCCTCCACCACCATCGCCATCGTCCAAAGCTGTCAGAAAAACGACAAGCGCTTATCTTGGCCTGTCCGTCAGCTTATCTACCACTCAGCTCTGCATCGATAGCCAATCAAGAGATAGCCTTCTACAGAGCCACCAATGCAACAAACGAGCAATTGGACCCACCACCCTCACACCCCACTTCAGTGATCCCACCTAACCCTAACCCACCCCCGTACCCCCGCCACCACCCACCAATGGGACTGCCTGTCAGTGACAGCCACCATACGATTGAACCACCCCCAATACTCCCCCATCTCTCCCACTGTATCTCTTTCATAGTGAATTGCACCCGCCTTGTTTCCCCACTCAGACAAATTAGGATGGCGTGAACAGTTGTTAAAATCTTTACCCTTCGATTCACACCTGCCGCGTGCTGTAGAGGATATGAGTAAAGTTGCGGTTCATTTTTGAAGTGTTAGCCTCAGTCGGGATTGACCTTCACCGAGATGGGGAACACAGCGCGGAGAGTAGCGAAGGAGAGAATGACACTCCAACTGAGTAGTCAATCAATAGTGTACCTGGGGAACAAGGAACGAAGGATGGAGTAAATAGCTTCCTGCCGAGTATGCCTGTGTGTAAGGTATATGTGTGAGTGTGTGTGTGCAGATGCGTGTGCCCTCAAAAGCGGATGCCCTGCGCTTGTCAGTAACCTTCATCTCGTAATGAAAGCCCGTCGCCGATGATTAATATAGTGTACACGTGAACCCTTTGGGAACATAAATCGTAATTTGTTTTGTTGTCAAAGACTATGTGGTTAAAAACAGCTATTCCTATGTGAGCAAAGTTTGGCCCAGGTCGACGTAATGATATTGTTTTTTCAGTTGCCTAAACATGTTGTGGTTGACATTGATGGGTTTAGGAGAGGACAAATGTCACCTTAGCTTTTTATGGGCATACACAAGTACATTTTTGATCAGCAATTGCTTACACATTATAATCGTACAATAAAGCCTCTGTTGGGGTTCTCTAGACCTAGCAAGCCTGATAAGGGAAGTCTCACTCCCCTACAAGGCTAGGGGAATTATTGTCCACAAGGACAATAATTGTTCCCCTCATTAACTATAACTGTTGGTGCTTTCATCGCATGCTGCACCTTTGACAATCATATATTACCTTATTAATTATAAATACGGACACAAACAGCACATTGTATATAATGTGATTCTGAATCATTTAATTTGCCCCAGAAAGAATTGTCCTTTGTCTAGTGTCATAAACAGCTGTCCAATGTTCATTGTGGCTCCTGCTTTGGGAGGATTGTAATATGGTTCCTATCTGTTGTGGCCTTGATTCAAAGACACAAAAGCACCCATTGCTGTCATGACAACACATTGTCCAGTAATTGTACATTTGAAACTATTGTCCTCTAATGACTAGGGTATCTTAGGTAAAACCAGAGTCTGACTCTTTCTACATCAACTGATTAAAAACAGTCTTCGTATCTTATCAACACCATACAATCGTTGTTTTCTGGATCTATAGTTGAAGAACACACGCAAAGTTGTACGCGCTTGGTGCGTGGTATTCACTGGCATGACAACAATCATAGACAATCTATCACTGATTCATACAGCGACTGCTGGTTTTGATCAGTGCCACATTTGGTCTCATCACTGATTCATAAACAAGGGATAAGATCGACTGCTTCTCCAGACGCCGTCGCTATATTTCCACCCTCTTTCTTGGTTGCATCCAAAATGGAATTATATTCACTACTTTTTGACCAGGTCGCATTGGACACTTGTAAAAATTGTGCACTGTATAGGGAACAGGTTGGGATACATCCCTTTTCTTTTCCAGCAGGAGAACAGCTGCTGGCTCTGTGTGTTTGAGCCAGTGCTTTCATCACGTAATCAAGGCATTCAAGGAGACTCCGGAATCTTCCGCCCTCCGTCTGCCAACATCTCCATCGGTACGAGCTGAATCTGAGCCGAGAGCAGAGACAAGCTTCAATTTAAGGAGAGGAACGGCTGCCAAACCACGGCCGCCAAACGCCAAGTAGGCTGCACCCCAATTCCATTTCTTCTTAATATTGATATCAAAGGTGCAATAAGCACTCTTTACTGGAGCACACTGACGTTTTATGCGTTCGTGAAAACATGATAAAGACACTGTTAAAAAAGATGAGAGTCGAGTACCGGACTTCAGAAAAAAAAGGGGGATAAAAGGCTGACAGAGATTCGAGGAGAGAGAAGGGAGAGTGGAGATGTAGTTAAGGCTGCATCCTTAAACGCCCTACTACTTAGAAAAAGGCTTTTAATATAACGGCGGGCCGGTTTAAGCTTGGGCAATGGCGGGGAGGCCGTAAAAAAAGCACTTAGCGTGGTAATGTGCAATCTTTGAGGATAAAAGGTAACCTTTTGTACTCCCGGAGAACAGCATTACACTGGGAGAGTATAAATTCTACAGGCTGGCGAGAGAATGAGAGGATGCGCTCCAAATGCTGCCCTATGTTATAACTTTTGACCAGAGCACAGTGGGTCAAAAGCAGTGCATTGGTAAGGGAATAGGGTGTCATTTGGAATGTAGGCCGAGAGGTGCAGGTGCCAGCCATTAGGGTGGCAGCGTTTAAACAAGGTATTAAAAAAGACTGATAGAGAAGGATAACTCGGATGACTGACTACAGTAGAGGACTTGTATTGTCGCCTAACTCTTATAGACAGGCACTTAAACCTGTCCAGGAAATAACCAGTCGTCCTCTCAGCGAGTTCATGATGGCTTTCAGGTCTTAATATGTGGTATAAGAATGGGGGGCATAATGCATAAACACAGCATCCAATCAGCGACGAGAATCTTGTACCTACCCATTCCGTTTTGACGTAATGTTGTTTTATATTTTGAGGGAGTGCGTTCAATTTTGGGGAAGGTGTATTGTATTTGGAGTGTGTCAGCATATTATTGGTTGTGTTTTGCATTATTGGGGATAGTATTTTTACTGGGGGTGTGTAATTGTATTAGTGGTTGTGATTTGCACTATTGTGGGGAGCATTTTTATTGGGGGTGTGCAGTTGTATTAGTGGTTGTGTTTTGCACTTCCGGGCCACCGTACGGTTGCCTCGTTGGCCCACCCAATCCAAACAGACTTCTTTCAATTCCACAGTTTGAAAAGGATGACTTGGGATGACTTGGTAGAGAAAGTGACTTACCCTGTCCTCTATCCATCCGTGTATGAGTCAGTTTCCCTCGTTCCCTTCCACCCACCCTTCCTTCTCAATAAAAACTTAATCAGGTGCCCAATGCCACAAACGACTCTGAAACAGCTTGCAGTCCATCCGAGCAAATTACAGCCCATTGAGAGAGCCTCGTGTTGCAAATGCTGCTGGTGCCGATCTAGCTGATTGGTGTTATTAGCCGGCCGGGTAAGTGTCGCCCTGCACTGCTGCAGAAAGCAGATAGAATCTCATTTTCCCATGGTCACATAGCAAGCAACATTACACTAACTGTATTAGGAAAAATAATCTCGGTGCCTCTAAAACTAATGCTAACCATGAAACGGTGGCCGGATTGAGAAGAGCAAGGGACCTAAATTGTGTTCGGCCTAGTTTGAAGGAACATGCACTAAAACGAGGAAGGGAGATATGTTTTGAGCAAGCAAATGTTTTGAGCAAAAGTAATAGGAGGGAAGTCAAAGACGACACTGCTGCTCAATTCTGGGCAAAACACACTTGTACGTTCAGTTGAAACCCAGACCTAAGGTAATGGGGATATTATCCAATCTCCTCTGAATTGGAGAGGTGCACGTGGGGGTGGGGGCCTGCCACAACTAGCAATTACATTTTACTTTGCTTTGCTTAGTGTCACAACAACATTTCTTTTTGCCTTGCCAGATAAGGGTTTTCAATCCAGCAACCTTTCGGTTAGTTACTGGTCAGATGTCATTACTGCTAGACCACCTATCATCGGTTAATGCCCACAATGTAAAATATGGTAATATAGAATGGTTGTGGGCAATAAAAAGTTATAATGTAGTAATATTGCTGTGTTGGCTTCAAAGTGGTTTTAGTGCGCTGTGAAAAATGCTCCATATTTCAAATGTAATCCTGTGAGTTTCAAAGCAGGCTCAGTTCAGTGACACAATTACTATTTTCCCTCCCAGACTGTAAGTCTGAAAGAGAAAAACACTTCAGTTGTAGGCTTCAAACAAATTTTCTGTTTAACACTGGAATCAATCATTGTGTGTGTTTGTTTGATTACATAAATGCTTCAATAACTACGGTAATAAGGCACAGGTACATTAGGAAAACCATTGTAATGCACTTGATGTTGAATCCCTCTTTGTGTTTTTCTGATGAGAGTGATAGTATGAACAAACAAACAGATGAACACAAGCATACTGTATATACACATTAAGGACACACAAACACAACATAAATGATGTGTTTGGATGACCCAACTGGGTTGCAGGCGTTTCGTCACTTCATTGTGTTGTAATCTCCTAAAACTACTGATTTATTGATGCTGGGATATTGAGATATGAACAAGTGTGTCACTTCATAAAACTGGAGGCGGGCCTAAGAAAGTCTGTCATACAGCAGAGTGCTGGCTTCTGTAATAGATATCCCAACATCACATCTAAATGCTTTGCATTTTCTTTTTTCTGTCTCATTCACTCTCTGTCCTACTACGTTTTAAAGAGCAACAATATTTCCACCCCCAGCCACTCTTCGATCGGTCCTTTCCTATTCCAAATCACTTAAAGCTGATGGCTGGTGACCTTCTCATAAACCTATTGGTTTCCTTGGTCTCCTCTCACCCTGAAGCAGCTGTTACCAGAGAGACATCATCAAAAACAAGAGGTTGAATATTTTGAACTGTACAGCAAACCACATGGGCACTGTCCAAAAACAAAAGCTGCATTCTAGACAGAATTAACTCCACTGTAATGTGAAGAGACTACCGTTTGGCATGCCATCTTATGTTGGCAGGTTCTTCCGTACCTCTCATTTTTTATTTTATCCAGATATGTAATGAAAATATTCTTCAAACAAACATCACTGATTAGAACGACATGTACTATTACAGGCGACCAAAATCAGCTGTCTAAAGGCCACAACCCCAGCACGCCACACCCCCTGAGAATAACCTATGGAAAACAACAACAAAAACGCCCTGCTGGTTGTAAAACACATAGTGAAATTAACGTTTGGTTTATTCGCGCAACCCAACTGCTGGGTGAAAACTCAGAATGTGTCCGCTATTTAAATGCCAAATAACCCAAATTACCCATGATTGTTTTCACTGAACATGCAAGTTATTAGCATATACAGTGGATATAAAAAGTCTACACACCCCTGTTAAAATGCCAGGTTTTTGGGATGTAAAAGAATGAGACAAAGATAAATCATGTCAGAACTTTTTTCCACTTTTAATGTGACCTATAATGTGAACAATTCAATTGAAAAACAAACGGAAATCTTCGAGGGGGAAAAATGAAAAATAAAAACCTTATAATAACCTGGTTGCATAAGTGTGCACACCCTCTTATAACTAGGGATGTGGCTGTGTTCAGAATTAACCAATCACAATCACAACTCATGTTAAATATAAGTCATTACACACCTGCCATCATTTAAAGTGACTCTGATTAATCACAAACAAAGTTCAGCTGTTCTAGTAGGATTTTCCTGATATTTTCTTAGTTGCATCTCAGAGCAAAAGCCATCGTCCGCAGAGAGGTTCCAAAGCATCAGAGGGATCTCATTGTTGAAAGATATCAGTCAGGAGAAGGGTACAAAAGAATTTCCAAAGCATTGGATATACCATGGAACACAGTGAAGACAGTCATCATCAAGTGGAGAAAATATGGCACAACAGAGACATTACCAAGAACTGGATGTCCCTCCAAAATTGATGAAAAGACTGGAAGAAAGCTGGTCAGGGAGGCTTCCACGAGGCATACAGCAACATTAAAGGAACTGCAGGAATTTCTGGTAAGTACTGGCTGTGTGCTACATGTAACAACAATCTCCTGTATTCTTCATATGAATGGGCTATGGGGTAGGGTGGCAAGACGGAAGCCTTTTCTTTCAAAGAAAAACTTCCAAGCCTGGCTGAAGTTTGCAAAAACAAACATCAAGTCCCCCAAATGCACATGGGAAAATGTGTTATGGTCTGATGAAACCAAGGTTGAACTTTTTGACCATCATTCTAAAAGGTATGTTTGGCGCAAAAACAACACTGCACATCACCCAAAGAACACCATACCCACAGTGAAGCATGGTGGTAGCAGCATCATGCTTTGGGGCTGTTTTTCTTCAGCTGGAACCGGGGCCTTAGTCAGGGTGGAGGGAATTATGAACAGTTCCAAATACCAGGCAATTTTGGCACAAAACCTTCAGGCATCCGTTAGAAAGATGAAGTTCACCTTTCAGCATGACAACGACCCGAAGCACAGAACCAAATCCACAAAAGCATGGCTTCACCAAAAGAAGATTAACGTTTTGGAATGGCCCAGCCAGAGCCCAGACCTGAATCCAATTGAACATCTGTGGGGTGATCTGAAGAGGGCTGTGCACAGGAGATGTCCTCGCAATCTGACAGATTTAGAGCGCTTTTGCAAAGAAGTGTGGGCAAATATTGCCACGTCAAGATGTGCCATGCTAAAAGACTCCTACCCAAAAAGACGCTGTAATAAAATCAGAAGGTGCTTCAATAAAGTATTAGTTTAAGGGTGTGCACACTTATGCAACCAGGTTTTTGTGAGTTTTTTATTTTTCCCCCTCAAAGATTTCAGTTTGTTTTTCAATTGAATTGTTCACGTTATAGGTCACATTAAAGGTGGAAAATGTTCTGACATGATTCATCTTTGTCTCATTCTTTTACATCAAAAGAACCTGGCATTTTAACAGGGGTGTGCAGACTTTTTATATCCACTGTATACACACAAATAATTTCTGCCTATGGACCGTCTTTCTCATGCACAGCCAACAGCCACCACTGTAAGTGATAAATGGTTCTCTCCAAGCACTTTAAATACACCACACAACACAAACTCTCACTGTAGTGTAAACACAATCTGTCAGAGTTGCTATGTTAAGAACAAATCGCTCCTCGCCTATAAGCCATATGCTGCTCTCACATTGAAGTCGGAGGTGCGCAGGTCCATTCATCTTGCTGAAAAAGTGGTATTAATGCTCTTTCTAGCACGCGTGTATGTGTGTGCTCATTTGTGTTGACCGAGGGAACTGCGATGGTGCTAGAGCCAACGATAACCAATGATAAGGGTTTTATAAACACGGGAAAAAAACTGTGGTTGACTTGCCTGCGTAGACAGACCCAAGCAGACCAGTAAGTATGAAGGGAAAGAGGGAGGGAGTGAGGGAGGAAGGAAGACAGAAACAAATCATTAGTTCAATAACAATCTGAACACAGAGAGAAATGAAAATACAGTACTCTAAAGATCGGAGAGGTGCTATGATGTTATTTATCATCATGGAAAGAAATGAACACCGATGTTGTCATAAATGATGCAATCTGTACTGGATCTTCAACCACTTTTCCAAATGTCAAGCAAAACTTTTCCGCTCTCAGACGCACTCTGGTGTACAACAAGCAAGTGACAGCAACCAGCAACACCGCTCCCTTCGACAACCTGCGTTTCCCCTGGGCTCCGACCATTCTCCTTAATGATTTCCTTCTGCAGTCGAGATGCAATTAGCATCTCCGCTAATGTTCCCGTAATCAGGCTTCTTCTCGGCGAGGTAAAGTCAAAGTACTCGTCAAGGTACTACTGGGAATCGTCAAGACAGCAAAAAAACAAAAAAGGAGCTAAAAAGTTTACTTCAGTGATTGCCAGAGAGTCTGATCAATAAATGAACGGAGCAAAGCAGGGATACGAAGACACACTGTAATTAGCTAATGAAGGAGAAACTTTTGAGTAGCCAGGGTGGTGTTACTGATTACCGATACCCCTCTGATATCCTAGCAGTGGGAAAGAAGGTAAGTAGAGTGAAATGGAAAGGTGGGGGGACGTAGGCAGGCCAAGCTAGGATAGGATAAGTCTGACTGGGCTAGACATGGGCTTTGATGCCCCAAGTCAATTTGAGCCCCAACCCTATAAAATATACAACAGACATTGAGAGCTTATGTTTGTGTAAGAGAGTAGCAAACAAACAAAATCTTAGAAAACCGTGTCTCTTGCAGTTGAGAAAAATGCTGTGTCCAGTGTTACGGCCATGACATCCAAATATCATGACAATCTTCTGGTACCTGTAATGTGTGCCACGATAGATATTGCACTCTTCTAGCCTCTATCTCCTCTACAATTCACCAGCCAAATGTCTGTTATGTAGCAAAAAGATGAGAGCAATGGGGTTGTAGGCTCCTATAAAGTAATAATAACGTGGGTCCATAGGTGTAAAAAGTACGAAATAAAAGTACTTGGATGTGTTCACCAGTTTCTGAGGAAGAGCTAAATGACCAGGTAAAGAGTTCATAACTAACCAGTGACCTTAACTGATAATTTACACTCTTCCTTTTTATTTAATTGATTATTGGTTAGTTTTGAACTCCCTTTACCTGGTTACTTATATTTTAATTAGATACTTCCCTAAAGTGGTGAACACAGCCGAACCCAGTTGAGTACCTTTACTTTGTACTTTTTACACCGCTGCACGTGTCTGTTCAATTTCTCCCTCTTTTGCCCGTGAAAAAATGAACACATTTTTAGAAGAGTAAGTAAAGTCACACTGGGAGATCACATTTGAGGCCTGCATGTACAACATCTGCAAAATTCTGATTCTTGGGTATATTTTACTCATCACCTCAATCCTGGTCCAACCAGGAACGCATTTGGGTCAAATGCTTGTGAGGGCACATTTACTCCCCACTTATTATTGTAGCGTTGTTTCTGTTCTGTTTTGTTACTTCTTTAGTTTTGTTAATAAAGGTCCTCTCTTTTCCCAGCACATGTTCTGTCTCATACCTGCATCATTACAATTTTAATTGTGCCGCCTTCATGTTGTTGAACAGCTCAACCCAATTACATGAGTTTCAACTTTCACAATACAAGTTGTATTATTTTTTTTTTCTGTAACACATTTCCACCATTATGGTCTAAAAGAAAAATAGCGATTAGACTGATTGTTGAAGTCACTGACAGCTGACATGCACAAGGATTAAGCATACTTTATTCAGATTATAGTTCTCATTGTTTGTAAGCATTTTGAATGAAGATAAATTGTCATGCCCCCCACATCCACCTCCCCTTAGACCGTGCCAGGCCCTCCGTTTCTCCTGTCTGTGTCTGTGTGTGTTTGGGAACCAGCTCCAGGCTCCTGCGATCCAGTTCCTGGTTTCCACTACACCTCCTCAAGTCTCCACACCTGCGGTTGTTTGTGTCTGGTGTCGTGCGCTTGGAACAACTGTTGTACTTTAGGACACAAATAGTATTGAAATAGTTCAGTGAGTAAAAATGGACCCAATTATTTCAAAATGTTGTATACTTGTATATAATAGATTTTAAATACAATAACTGCATCCATTTTAACACACTGAAATATATTTAGTACATTACATGGTTTGAAAATAGTATTTGAAGTACAACAAACGTGGTTCAAAATAATATATTTTTTTACACTGACTTTGTAGGTTAATCTTTGAGTCCCTTTCAAAGAGTAAAGTTTAAACGGGAATTATAGACTATAAGGTTAAGAATAAATTATTTTTTGTTTTTGGAAGACTGTGTCAATTTGAATAGGGTGATTATTTGACCGTGTTCCAATTTAATAATAAGTTAATTGATTAGGACATTAAATAAAAATTAAGAATTGTAAAAACTAAATATATGTCCTTTTTAGGTCAAAGCCCCCAGTGGGAAGCTTGAGAGTTACAGTATGCAGCCTATTTTAGATTAGATTCAACCTTATTGTCATTGAGTACAAGTATAGTAGAAGTACAGTACAATGAAATGCAGAGCATCTAACCAGAAGTGCAAATATAAGAGGGCAGAAATGTACAAGTATTAAGTATATGACTTGCTATGAACATATGACTGACTATATATGACTTCTCAGCGACTGTCATATATATCCCCTTATTAAAAATTATCCAATTGTCAATGGGCAGGAAATAAGGCAATTTAAATAGCTCTAAGAATCTTGCCCCAGTTTCAGTCTCTATTGATTTCCTATCCACTTTAGTCTTAGCTAGTATGCTGACTTTCCCAAATTAATGTGGCAGTTGCCACACTGCAGCATTGGCCAAGTCCCGTGTTGGCGATCATCTGCATTGCGCTTTGACATTATAGAAATATCAAATGTATTATTACTCCTAATATGCAATAATAAATATTTTGACTGACGCAAGTCCGTTGGAGCAAATTACGTTTAAGGCGTTAAATAAATACCAGAGCGGAGATTGCACACCCTGTTTTCCAACAGAATGTTTTCTATGTAGAATATGACTGTATCACTGAAAATCGGATGCTCCTTTTAAAAAAGTGAAAACTTTTCACTTAGTTATTGTAAATTTGGTTTACTGTTGGTTAATTTTTTTTAATCAAAATCGAACATTTCAGTACAGAATGCATTACAACCATTTCTATTCAACTCGCCAAGCCTTTGAATGGTTACAGAATCCGCGACAAGGCAGTCAAATTGTGTTACTCTAAATCAAGGTAAGATGAGTCGACTAAGAGATTACATTAGCTAGCAGTACGTTCGGTGGCGAGTTGTTTTATGTTACAGCTAACTAGCTAGATAGAGTAGGTACAGTAGTTAAATACAGTAAGCAGTATTATGCACATTGTAGCTAAATAACTAACCCTAGTAAAACATTATATAGATATATTTATTCACATAGATACCTCGCAAGTTTACCAGACTATTGACTTTTTTTATTCCAGCTTGCTCGCCACAAGGCAAGGGAACTGGTCTTTGTCGCACAAGATGAAATATATCTGTAAAAAAAATATCTGTAAGTTGAACGTTTAACTACAGTACCTAAGTTAGATTTGTGCAGTTTATAATTTTATTAGAATTTTTATCATTTGCTAATTGCCAAGATTTGCGTGCGGTTACAAGATTTGCAGGCGGTACAGTTTAAAAAAATGAATGCAACTGTGACAGATTACTGAATGTAGTTTGAAGTGTTTTAGAGTAGTTGTTATAACAATTTAAATAAGGATTTCTTCAACACATTGTTTTTCATAAGACATTAAGTTATTATATAGTCTTTTCAGGTACTTCATGAGCACAGACACCTTTAAGCACGGCAAGGGTGCGCTCTCACATGAGATGGAAAAGATGGAGGAAGCATTGAAGGTCAAAACTTAAATTGCTTCAGAACCAGCGGAAAAGGCTCCATGTGTAGATACCAGAACCACAAAGAGCAGCTTTAAGAGCTTATTTGACAAAATGGAGCATAAAGAACCTGAGACTACTAGCTACACAAGTGCTGTTCAAGTGCTGATATATCTGACAGAACAAACCATTCCATGTTCAGAAAATCTACTGAAGTACTGGGATACTGTATCTACAAACCAAAATTTCACACCCTTTTTGTCTAGTGCATCGAAGTTCTTCTGTGGCACTAGCGTGGAGAGGAAGAGAATGTTCAATGCATCATCTAACATTGTTTATAAGAGGAGGAAATGCAAATTTTCCTATAAAAAAAAATTGTCTATTGTTGTTGAAGTAAGCCATGAGCATGCAAGAGTCTTTAGGCACAGTTTATGATTTGAATAACCAGCTTATGACAAATTGACACATTTTCTGTAAAGAAAAACATGCTAGTAGTTAATTATTATTTGTATTATGTTATCTTAAGATTGAGACAGTTCTTAATAAACTTGTATCGCATACAATACAGACTCATAGGCAAAAATTTGCACAGTTGCAACTCCAAATTCTACTTGTTGTGTACATGAAAAATTGTAATTTCTATACTATTTTTTTTTAAGTTTTCTGTACTGAGATTTGAATTCCTATTTTATATTTCTTATATTTATAGAGTGTATATACATATATATATATATATATATATATATATATATATATATATATATACAGCTCTAGAAAAAATTAAGAGACTACTCCTAATTTTTCTTAAATCAGCATCTCTACATGTACTGTATGGCAGCCATTCCATTCTAGTGTCTGTCAAATTCCAACACAGGCACACCTTATTTTACTTAATAAGGTACTGATTAGGTGATTACCTGAACCAAATCTAATTGAGGAAAATTATACAAACCACTGCAGTGGTCATCACTATGCTCTTGCAATAGGACCAGCTGGATGGCAAAAACAGTGCGAGTAGTACCTCAAAGGTTATTTGAATTAAAAAAAGGGTTCAATTCTGGCTTTACTTGCAGAGGGATACAGTGAGGGTCAGGTTGCTTCAATCCTGAAAATTTCAAAGACGGCGGTTCATAAGAACAAGGTCAAGCAACAGACATTGTGGACAACAAAGCTACAGACTGGCAGAGGGCGAAAACGACTGTCCACTGACCGAGATTACTGTGAAATCAATCGAATGTCACTCAAGAACCGTAGGATGACATCAAGTGACCTACAAAAAGAATGGCAAACAGCAGCTGGGGTGAAGTGCATGGCGAGGACGATTCGAAACAGGCTCCTAGGAGCAGAGCTGAAGTCGTGCAAAGCTAGAAAAAACTACTTCATGAAAGAAAAGCCAGGCTGAAGTTTGCAAAAGACCATAAGGATTGGACCGTAGAGGAATGGAGTAAGGTCATCTTCTCAAATTTTCAGCTTTGCCCAACACCTGGTTGTCTAATGGTTAGACGGAGACCTGGAGAGGCCTACAAGCCACAGTGTCTCACACCCACTGTGAAATTGGGAGGAGGATCAGTGATGATCTGGGGATGCTTCCGCAAGGCTGGAATCAGGCAGATTTGTGTTTGTGAAGGACGCATGAATCAAGCCAAGTGCAAGGTTGTCCTGGAAGAACACCTGCTTTCTTCTGCTCTGACAATCTTCCCCAACTCTATGAATTGGTTTTTCCAGCAGGACAATGCTCCATGCCACACAGCCAGGTCAATCAAGGTGTGGATGGAGGACCACCAGATCAAGACCCTGTCATGACCAGCCCAATCTCCAGACCTGAACCCCTTTGAAAACGTTTAGAATTTGATCAAGAGGAAGATAGATGGTCACAAGCCATCAAACAAAGCCGAGCTACTTGAATTTTTGTGCCAGGAGTGGCGTAAAGTCACCCAACAGCAATGTGACAGACTGGTGGAGAGCATGCCAAGATGCAAGAAAGCAGTGAGTTTGATTTCTGAACTCTTCCTAAGGTAAAACATTAGTATTTTGCTGTTGAAAAATTAATATGAATTAGTTTTCTTTGCATTATTTGAGGTCTGAAAACAATGCATCTTTTTTTGGTTATTTTGACCAGTTGTTATTTTCTACAAATAAATACTCTAAATGACAATATTGTTATTTGGAATTTGGGAGTAATGTTGTCAGTAGTTTATAGAATAAAACAAAACTGTTCATTTTACTCAAACACATACCTATGAATAGAAAAACCAGAGAAACTGATAATTTTGCAGTGGTCTCTTAATTTTCTCCAGAGCTGTATATATATATTGGAAATTAATTATCATTTTAAATGTTCAGTAATGATTGAGACAGTTGATTTAAAAAGAAAATGATGCATCTATTTCAGTCATGCTTTTTTATTTGTTAATGAAGTAAAACATTTTACATACAGATGTTCAAATACGTAAAACAAAAAATAGAACTTTCTAGAGGATGTCTTTACTTTTTCACATGACTGTGGGCAAGGAGTTATTTCCGACAGCAGATTAGAACAACCTATTTAATAAGTCTATCTTATAAATGTTGGTAACACTTTATTTCAAGGGGTGTGCATTAGGGTGACATGACACTGTCATGGTACTGTCCTAAACATGACATGACACATGAAGGAATCATTATGAACATTTATGAATGTTGTCATTAGGTGTCATTCGGTCAATTATGTCATTTTTTATGCAACGTTAACATTATTCGTGATGTCTTTGTTATGACAACTTGACATTAACCACGACAACATTAGATTAGATTCAACTTTATTGTCATTGAACAAGTACAAGTACAGTACAATGAAATGCAGTTTGTGTCTAACCAGAAGTGCAAATAGAATAAGGCAGAAAATGTACAAGTATTAAGTATATGCATGTTACACGTGGGATAAGTAGTTGTGCGAGTACAAATGGCAATTCTAAATGGCATTCTGAATGTGCAATCGAGGCAAATTGAAGGAGTAAGGTGCAACTGAAATGCAGGGATAGCAGCAGTGAGGTTCCCAAGGTAGACATGTACATGTAACAATTGAAAACCTCCTTATCAGAATTTGCAAGGCAGTGTCCAGTAGTGCAAAGGGTGAGTATGTTTAGTGATGGGTCACAGAGCTCAGCGGGGTTACATTAGATGAAAAGAAACTGTTCCTGAGGCTGCTGGTGCGGGAACGAAGAGACCTGTACCGCTTGGCTGATGGAGTTTGTGGCATGGATGTGAAGGGTCGCTGATGATGCCGCGGACCCTGTGCAGACACTGCTTGCACTGGAGCTCTACGGTGGCTGGGAGCTGGGCGGTTTTCACACTCGTTGCAGGGCCTTCTGGTCGGCTACAGATCAACCGCCAAGCCAATCCGGTGGCACAGTTAGTCAGAAATATAACCTGTCATAAACATGTCAGAGCAGGCCTGATTATCAAACTTGTAGAAACTATTTAAACTATTTAGCTTTATATGTTAGCATTAAATACAACTGTCATATGTGGTTGGTTTTGACATTGGCGGTCATGAGACCATTATAATCCTGTAATGAATATTTTCCTTGACCTCAACTACAGTGGTACAATTTGGACTTGTTATAAAGATGTCATGAAGTGCATTTACACTGTCGAATTCTTTTATAACTGTGTCATGAATATTTTCCTTGACCTCAACTACAGTGGTACAATTTGGACTTGTCATAAAGTTGTCATGAAGTGTTATAACACTGTCAAATGCTTTTATAATAGTGTCATGAATATTTTCCTTGACCTCAATTACAGTGGTACAATTTGGACTTGTAAAGTTTGTCAAATGCTGTCATAAAGATGCAATTAAGTCTGTAAAATGCTTTTAAATACCTTAACAAAAGCATGAGATTTCCTTTATTGAAAGAAATAAATAGTTTTTGCACAACAAATATTTCCTAAAAAAAAAAAACAATTTTCAACAATCCTACTTTTGTAAAACTTTCCGATAAGGATACATGAACAACCATTAACAAATGCAGTAGTTACCTTGAACGAATGATGAACAAAGACATGAACAAACAGTTAATAATAACCCTTACTTTATTAATGGTTTACAAATGCATTAACTAACAGAGTGTAGTGTCATTTGTTCATGTTGACATAGGACATGAACTCATGTCGTTATTTGCTGTTTGTAATGAAATTTGTTGATGTTGATACAGGACATCCATTCATGTACAGTACCTAGTTGTTTGCATGAACAATAGCCTAAGTAATATAAATTATTCATAATATAATCACATTAAAATCATTATTTATAAAGTAGGCTAGATAGTGATAGTTTAAAAAATTACCTTCATGTTAACACAAGTAGAACATGGCTGAGCAAGCTAGCAAAGTGCTAACCGGAACTAAAAAAACACTTGACTGGAGCTAGCATACAGCTAACTGGAGCCAGCTAATAACCAACCAGCTAATCGCTAACCCTTACAGTGCAACAATTGCAAAGTTCCTAAACAATACAGTTACAAAATTCAATTATATTAATCCTAGGGAGATTGTCACGAGTGTTGTTTTTGAAAAAAACCATTCAGTACAGTACAGTAACAAATTCATATTTTTTCAAAGGAATGCATCACCGTCATGGCATTTTATATTCAACATGGGTTTTCTGTCTATGTCATAGTTATAAAATTGCTATGCTTTTCCAACCCTCTACATACACTTTAACAGGCAAGTTATCAAACTGTATCAAAATGTCCAGTATTCTTTTGTATATCACCGACCTGGAAAAAAGGATAAATGACGAGAAAGTAAAAATGGCTTGAAGAGTCAACAAATCCTTGAAGAGTTACGAGAACGCGCAGGTTGTTTGGATCGTTAATAGTCCCAACACAACACAACCACGTCAAACTGCCCCCTACTGGCCAACCGTAGTAAGTGTCTTTCAATATAAGTGTCCTTCAAAATTCAATATCAACCCCAAATGCGACCATTCCTCTTGTATGAGTCACACCTATTTGAAGACACAAATAGCCAGTCTACCTTATTAATAATGGTTACCGCACTGTAATCATGTTAACAAATTGGATTATGCATATTATCTTTTGAATAATGTATATTACTTAGCCTATTGTTCATGCAAACCATTAGTTACATGAATGGATGTCCTGCATCAACATTAACAAAATTGCAGTACAAACTGTGTGTTCCGGCAAAAAACATTGATATTAACTTGACTTGTTTTTTCACATGTTGGAAAAGTCTGCCCAAGACACCATTATAATGGCGTATGGCTAACCAGTGGTGCCACTCTATCATTTTGAGGTGAATCTTCAGTGACTCAGGGGTGCAATTACCTCTATGACTCCATATTTCCAATTTGTATTTCTGCCATGCACGCTCAATATGCTGAGTATAAGCACCAGTCTCAGGGTCAACAAAGTTCCTTTTATGGCAGACAGAAAACTGGCTAAATAGTTTCTTCAAGTTTGATAATTAGGCCCATGTTTATGACTGGTTATGTTGTCATGGTTACTGTCAAGTTGTTATTACAAAGACACTGACAGGTTATGTTGTCTCAGTTAATGTCAACTTGTCATAACAAAGACATTGCAAACAATGTCAACCTTGCATAAAAAATGACATAATCAACCGAATGACACCTAATGACAACATTCATAAACATTCATAATGATTCCTTCATGTGTCATGTCATGGTTATGACAGTATCATGACAGTGTCATGTCACTCTTACGCACACCCCTTCAAATAAAGTGTTACCCAAATGTTTTACAATTCTCACTTTCTCTTGGATGAATAAATTTAGAAAAATACAACTTTTTGAAATAGAATTCATTAAGCCAACAGATGATTGCATTTAACTAATAGTTGATTGCGAAAGGGGAGAGTGAAACTGTAAAGAACAACCTTTTCACAATCAAATCATTTTGTACTCTGCTTTAGGTTAATAGTCTAATAACCATACTGTATGTTTTTGAACATAAAAGGATATGGCCTATGGCAAATAGGTAAATAAGGGAATTTATTACATTGCACTTCTTGACGCTCACTGCACTGCACCCTTGTGAGCAGGCTGACCAGGGGCGGCACTAGTCAAATTCAAAAATAGTAAAACATTGTTTAGACATTGTGATGTTGTTGCCATCAAAGAAGGATGTCTAACATTATCAATAGACAATTATTTCCTATCGCCCAGTCACCAACCAAAAATGAATCACAGTGTCCCCCTCACGTACATGCCAGCTATGCCTATTGCTCACTCACCTCTCAACCTCAGTTATCTTTGTGGGTGCCAGATTAACATGAGGGGTTTGAGTGTGATAAAACCAGAAAATTCCAGTTGATGATGCCTTCCATGTGATGCTGGACATTATGCATCACCTATGGGGCATCACAGCCAATCGATAGCAAGCCACTCACGCACAACCTAGGCTCTGACCTTCCTTTTTGTCCAGTGGGAAATATGCCAAATAAATAAATGAATAGATTAATAGCATATTAAATAGCCTAATATTGAGTGGCCTATATGATATGTTGCCAAGAAAACAGTGAGCCTCCGCTCGCTGTTACAGTAGGCTAAGACGTTACTGAGTGTTTGGTCACGTGACTAAGCGTGGCACAAGATTCAAAAGCCGCACATTCTGGCAGCAACTCTGCAACACACGACTCCGCAGCTGGTTCTGTATGACTCAGAAGAGTCGAAGGCGAAGCAGACATCCCCTGGTCAATTTAAAAAAAATAAGAGGTGGTGTAACTGAAGCCAGCAAGACCACCGAAAAGCATCAAGCTCCAGCTCCTCTTTATTTAATTTGATGGGCTTGAAATGCAAAGAGACATACATTTAATGTAGGCTAATGTCTTTATTTAATTAACAATTGAAAGGTTATTTGTTTTATTTTATTGTTGTAGCTAGGGTTGTCGCGATAATGACATATAAGTTGACGATTAATTGCGATTAACAGTTAATTGCGATTAACAGTTTAATTGTTTGTATTGTAAATGTAGCCTAATAATTTTGTAAAAATGCACGTGGTGGCTCCGGATATGGTTCTTCAGATTTATGGTGTTTGCGCTTTTGCGCACCACCGTTCTGGATCAAATTCGGCAATTCACCTACTTCAAATAATTGGGCTCACCTCATTTGGCTTAAAACCAAAATACACCCAGAGTAGTGCAGTTCAGTTTGGCTACCACTAAATCAATGTTGTTCATCAAACGCAACTGCAAAGCAATGACAATTACGTTTCCCTGCACATCGTGACGTTTCACCTTTCGGTCTACTGCAAATATTATAGCCTAGTTATTTGAAATAGCTTAGTTATTTGAAATAGCCTTCTCTATGTAGCAAAACATGTTTCAACATTTAATATGCAATGGGACAACATATATTTATATCCATACCTTTTAATGGGCATTATCTATTTAGGAAATAGGTTTGGAAATGATGAAATTTGACAATATTAGTCAAAATATTTTACACACGCTTGAGTGTTTTTTTCTTTTGTCAATCAGAGTTCATGTGAATAAACGTCCGAATCACATTTGTCTATTAAATAATGTTGAGAAATTAGGCTACATTACGGTGCATTGCAAAACAATTCTAAAATAGGTTTAAACATACTGATATTAACAAGCAAATGAGTTTCTGTAAATGCTCTGTGCCTATAACATTCTGCAAAGCTGTCAAATGCTCTTCTGCACCCATGGGCTAGACATTCTATGGAAACTGACATTATTCGCATGGTATTTGTTGAGACGTTTCTAACATTGGCCTAAAAATCCCTTATTCTGATTGAAAACATATGATTTTGGAATCAAATATTGTGCAAAAAGATCATTGTGTATAAAAATAATTGTGATCTGGTTCAAATAATTGCGACAGTCGTAGTTGTAGCCTGGCCGGAATTTTGGAATTTTAACGGCCATTTTGGCTAGCATAACCTCTGTTAGTGTGAATCGGCCCTTTGTAGGAAATATCTGTTCTATGTAGAACATCTACGTACTTTAGAGGTTTCTTAAAAGTTAACTTTTGAGGTAATCTGGCTTTGATTATAGCAGGTACTCACTGCAAATCACAGCAATGGACTGATGATAACATTATATAATTCTGCCTGGTAAGCATAGGCTTCTTTGTAGTTAAGATTTAATTCAGAAAGTTTTTGGGAAAGCCTTTACCTACCACAAGACTGTTTTCATTAGCAACAATGTTAACAGGTACACAAAGCGTTGTTAACAGCTACAATTTAAACAGCTACACCAACTCGAGTATTTGTGTTGCCCCTTCAGAAAGTTTCAGGAAATGCCAGTCACTGATTCTGTTTGTCGCATGGGCAAATTAATCAATGAATCAAATTTATTTATAAAGCCCTTTTTACATCAGCAGTTGTCACAACAAGCTTTTACAAAACACCCAGCCTGAAACCCCAAGGAGCAAGCAACAACAGAGTTGAAGCACGGTGGCTAGGACTCCTTAAAGGGGCCAGAATTTAGGAACCAGGCTTGGAGGGGTGGCCAGTCCTCTTCTGGCTGTGCCGGGTGATCAATTCCCATTTAAATTTTCATTGCATTTCATGGGTATTTCTATTAAATTAAATACATTTTTTTGGAGTACAATTGAAATACTTTTAAATGTCTGGATTCTGTGATCCCCAGCACATATTCACATTGTAGATTTTATATGGCCTGTTTGTGCACAAGTCTGGCACTCATGAATATAATAAAACAGCGTGCAGCATGGCATTCTGGCTTCCCCTAGCACTGCAAAACAGAGTGGAATGGAATAAAACAAGGCAAATAAAGACAGTGATAAATGAGAGAGTGAGAGAGAAAAGAGAGAGAGAAATAAAGAGAGAGAAAGATGAGGCTGGTGAGCCTGTTGTGAATGACTCATGCCGTCCAAGCAATCAGTCTAACAGATCCATATACACCTCATTTGACCATCTGCCTCTGACTCATAAAAGACTCCTTAGAGTCTTCTGTGACACTCCGGGCTAATCAAGAATAGTCTCCTTGGCCTTCTACCGGTACATGTCCTCTATAAATAAGGCCCATCCTCAGACCCTATGCCAACCACCCAACAACTTGGCCAGACTGCTTACATTTATGATGGGAGTTATTTCCTCAGCTGTGTATTATCTACCATCTTTCTTATCAAGGGCTAAAGAAGAAACTATTTTCTGTCCTGTAATGGTACCTCATACCGCTTTATATTTTCAAGAGTACATTAACACTTGTGATAAAAGTGCTAAAACATTTAACCCAACAGAAAAATGTAGGCTACAGAAATATTGTAGCAAGTGCTAAAGCTTGATTTGGTCAAGTGTTTTTTATAATGGCTTTAGTAGATAGATAAAGCTAACAAATAGTTTCCCAAACAACAGATAACCTATAAATGTATGTTGCCAGAGTGGAAATCCACTTCATCGTAAGAAAGTTCTTCCTGCCAATGAGGACTCATTTGAACTCAAGCATTCTAACAGTGTAAAAATACATTTGAAACTGTATATTAAATAGCAAAAATCTAAATTTGGATTTGGGTATCATTAGACAAAAGTTCAATTTCAAACAACACATTAATTTGTAACTAAGACATCTGTTGCTGCGTGCAACCATGCTAATACTTCTAAAAATAAAGATTAACTCTTCGAATTACATGTATATATTTGGCAATGGCAAGTGATTATCAAACATCAGAATGTGCTCTATTATTATTTGAGAAGTTGCGAAGATCTTTCAATTTTCCATTAATTTTGAGTCAGAAAGGCTTGGCCTTTCTAATATAATAGAAGGACCAGCGATCCTTGAATCTGCTACAGACTCACACTGGGTCATGAAAACCAAGAAGTAGATTCTTAATGACAATCAAGTCCCTCTTTAAAATAAGATCAGAAACACATTAGCCCATCTCCATATTCACACTCGGCTTATGTTTCTCCGCTAAGTGGATAGAGGGGAATAGGAGATCCCCACTGGCGAAAGTTTTCAAAAGACACAAATAACGGTCCCTGAGAGAAGGGTGTTAAGTGGTCGTGGTGTGATGGTGTGTTTGTTAAGCGATGGGCCTTAGATGACCTATCAATAGATCTAATTTTGTTCTGGTCCGTCTTTCTACTAGGTCTCATATTTGGGATACAGGAGCCATTGTTTTGGGTTGTGAGACGTTATATCGATTGGGTTGGATACCTAGCTACTATAATAGGAATGAGGTGAGAGGTATATAAAACTTAAGGGTGGGTGTAAAGCACAGTAAAGTGCAGGACCTCTGTGTTTCATTCTACCACGGTTACTATTTCCATTCTCAGATTTCACTTTGTTGAATGCTTTAACTACCCCCCCCATCTCACTGTTTATCTTTCTGTTTTTATCTTTTTTTATGTTTCTCTTTCCTGTTGGCTGTTTCTTACTATCCAGATGGAACATTTGGAAATTGGAAAAATAATGCTATGTTACTGACATCTAAGATTGATAATGATTTCCAAACAAATCAAATAGCTGACCAAGTGCTTCCTGGCCCAGAGTCTATATGATCCATCCTCCTGATCTTAGTCCAGTGGCCCAAGCTATTATCTATTATCAACAACTACCTTGGAGAGGAAAAGCAATTTGTGTGTCTGTGTGTGTGTTAGAGCAGGGCCAGACGGAAAACAGCCATATTACAATAGATTGCCTGAATTGATAACGATAAATAGAATGTTAACTTTAAGCTAAAGTTTTATAGTTCATAATGTTTGGTTACCCCTGCTTGAGTGTGTGAGTGTTCATGTGTGTGTGCATGTGTAAGCTTGGGCACTCATAGGTACAGTATTTGCGTGCGTGTGGCAGGTAATTGTAAAATGTTGAGCACATTGCCATAAACTTGGATGTTATTAAAAATGTACAGAAATGTACTTAAAGACTAAAAGCAACTACGGTGTTCGCTTTAAACTAGTGCCATTCCGAACTCCAGGAGATGCAGCCAAATTCCAACTAATTACTTAGCCACCACCCCCCAACCCCTACCCAAATCAAAATCTTGCTTGATGAAATGTGAAATTGTGAATAATTCTCCCTCAGTACTTCTTGTAGTAGGGAGTACGGAAGCACTTCCCCATTTGGCCTCTTCTATTACCGCAGTTAGATAAGGTTTATATTTCGGGATAATGTTAATGCCGGCCCTGGGCCACTGGTGGCCTTTCTGAATGGAGAACGGGTATTCATTGTGTTTTACATGGAGGCAATTTAGCATTCTGAATAGGATCCTGTCATATTCAGGGACTCCCAGGGTCTGTGAGTCCATACTAACTGAGTGTGAGTCCCAAATGACATCCTTCTCACTATAGTGTGCTACTTTTGACCACAGCCTATAGGATTCCAGTAAAAAGTAGTGCACTTAAAAAGGGAACAAGGGTGGGATTTGGGTTGTCGTCTGAGCGTAAGTGAGAACATGAGTCAATGCTCCTAGGGCAGAGTCACTGATAATAATGATATCTGGTGAAAGTGGGAGGCGAGACGATAAGGACTTGGTACAATGTGTTATTTCAATGAGTCCGATTGAAATGGGAGAACGTCGCCAGCTTTTTAAAAAGGCAAATTGAATTTGTGACGGTGGAGAGAGGAGGGATGGCACCATAAAAGAGGAGAGAGAAAGTGGTGGAAAGGTCATTTTCGACTTCTTTGTAACACTTGACGGACACCCCATATGTGTCCGCTCTGCAAGCTACATCAAAGGTGCTGCACGTAACGTATGAAATACTGTACATCGCTGTGGTAGCACGTCAAGCCAAATCCCCTAAAATCAAGTCCAGCAATGGCTATTCAATTTTAATATCAGTGATTAGACCTGTGATTAGACCTGCAGGCTGCTGGAGGATCTGCAGCACCACTGTCAGTCAATAGAAAGCACAGTCATGCTCTTGGTTAAAATGTGTCAGGGTAGTATCGGCAGATATGACACAGGAGGATCAAGACACATCTGAGAAACTTGCGTAGAATGGAGGGCTGTATTGAAAGACAACAATAGATTGATGAAATTGATAAAAAAGGCTTAAATATATAAAATGCTCAAAAAAATGAAGGGAACACTTAATCACACATCGGGTTTCGATGAAAGAAATATATTAAAGATCAAAATCCTTACTGTACATTGTGTAATTCGTTGAGAACAAAATGACATAACAATGGTCAATAGAAACCAAAGTAACCAAGCCATTGAGGGCTGGATTCAAACTCACACAAGAAATCAAAGTAAACAATTAAAATCACAGGTTGTTCCAACTTGTGTGAATTTCAACATGGCAACTCATAATGTGACTCAGTAGTGTGTATGGCCCCTACGTGCCTGCATGCACTCCCGACAATGTCTGGGCATGCTCTTGACGAAACAGCAGATGGTGTCCTGGAGGATCTCCTCCCAGACCTGGATCTACTTAGCGGCGTCAGATGCACAACGTCCCAGATGTTCTCAATTGGATTTAGGTGTGGGGAACGTGAGGGCCAGTCAATGGCATCAATGCCTTCGTCATCCAGGAACTGCCTACACACACTGGTCACATGAGGCCGGGCATTGTCCTGCAACAGGAGGAACCCAGGGCCCACTGCACCAGCGTAAGGACTGATGATGGGTCTGAGGATTTCATTTCGGTACCCCAGAGCAGTCAGGGTACCGTTGGCTAGCATGTGGAGGTCTGTGCGACCCTCCAAGGATATGCCTCCTCAGACCATCACTGACCCACCACCAAACCGGTCATGCTGAATGATGTTGCAGGCAGCATAACGTTCATCACGGCATCTCCAGACTCTTTCATGTCTCTCATATGTGCTCAGTGTGAACCTGCTCTCATCTGTGAAGAGAACGGGGCACCAGAATTGGCGGACATGCCAATTCTGGTGTTCTCTGGCAAATGCCAGACGAGCTGCATGATGCTGGGCTGTGAGCACAGGTCGCATTAGAGGACGTCAGGCCCTCATGCCAACCTAATGGAGTCTGTTTCTGACAGTTTGGTCAGAAACATGTATACCAGTAACTCGCTCAAGGTCATTTTATAGGGCTCTGGCAGAGCTCCTGATGTTCCTCTTCACGCAAAGGAGCTGATACCGGTCCTGCTGCTGGGTTCATGCCCTTCTACGACCCTGTCCAGCTCTCCTCGTGTAACGGCCCGTCTCCTGGTATCTCCTCCATGAATGGGCTGCAGGTACCACCTCATGCTACCAGTAGTGACAAGGACACTAGCAAAATGCAAAACTAGACAAGAATCAGTCAGGAAGGATAAGGAGAGAGAAACTGTCTGTGGCCACCACCAGCAAAACCATTCCCTTTTTGGGGGTTGTCTTGCTGTTGCCTCTCCAGTGCACATGTTGTCACTTTCATTTGCACCAAAACAGGTGACATTGATTCAAAATCTCTTATACTTCCTAACTGGACAGATTGATATCCCTGAAGTTTAATTGACTTGGTGTTTTTTTGAGCAGAGTATATACTTACTTGAATGGGTAAGTGGCTCCAAACTTTTGAGCAATATTGTATACATCTACAATATATTTACATTGGCTCTCAAAAGTATTCACTCCCCCCAGACTTTTCAAAATTTTTTTATGTTACATAAAAACTAAATTAATTTAACTGGGAGTTTTTGCCACTGATCAACACAAAAAAGTCCACAATGTCAAATTGAAAAGTGAAATCTGAAAATTATACTAAATGAATTACAAAAATAAAAGAGAAAATAATAGCTTGCATAAATATTCACCATTTGTTATAACAACTGAATGAGATGCAGTGCAACCAAATATCTGTATATCTGTATAAGTCATGTAATAAATTGAATGGAGTACACTTTTGTGAAGTCACGTTATTTCACATGATTTCAAGTTAAATACACCTGTCCCTGGAAGGCCCCACTGTTGGTTAATATAAATCCTAACAAAAACTATATCATGAAGACAAAGGAACATTCAAAGCAAATTTGGCATAAGGTTCTTCAAAAGGACCTATCAGTGGCAGGATATAATAACATGTGCAAGGCATTGAATATCCCCCTGAGCACAGTCCAAACTGTTATTAAGAATCTGAATCTGTCTAGAACAGGCCATCCTTAAAAAAATGAGAATGCAAGAACGAAGGCACTAGTAAGGAAAGCCACCGGGAAGCCTATTGCAACTCTAAAGGAGTTAGTCTATAATGCAACAATAGCTTGGGTGATTCACAAAAGTGGCCTACAGGAAACTGGCAAACAGAAAACAATTCATATCAAACCTCAGCTAGACTTTGCCAGAAGGCATGTGGGAGACTGAGGACAAGTGGAAGAAAATTATATGGTCTAAAACCAAAATAGACCAAAAGCCTAACACTGCACATTAACCCCAGAACCCAATACCAAACGTGAAGCATGGTGAAGGCAGCATCATGCCATGGTGATGTTCTTCTGTGTCAGGCCCTGTACAGCTTTTTAAGATAGAGGGAAAAACAGATGCAGCAAAGTACACAGAAATCCAGGAAGAAAACCTGCTGAAGTCTGCAAGAGACCTAGAACTTCAAACAAAAAAGGTTAATGTCCTAGAGTGGCCCAATGTACTGGAGTGACCCAATCTTATAACAAAATCAAATTAATGTTTGTCTTCAATGTACCTTTTTAAAGTTAAATCTTTGGGAACTCTTATGTGGTCATCTATGATATCCTATTTCATGGGGGTTTAAATATGAAACATGAAAGGTCAGAAAATACACATACGAAATGAGACAAAAGTTTGGAAGATTCACAAAGTACTAAATGAAGGATTGACAACACTTGTGGCACATATGTTTTCAAATATAATATATTTGAAATAGTTTAGGAGTATATTTTATGTGCACTAAAATGCTATTTCCAAAATGTTTTGTAAGTATACTAAAGTACGAAACAATTGGGTACATTCTTAGACACCAAATTATACTTATTACAACTTATATAGTCCTTGAATACTATTTTAATACTATTTACTGTTCTAAAGTACAACATAAGTGGTTTCCGAATAATACACTTTTAACATACCACCATAAAAAGAGACTCCTCCCCCATTCATAATTTCTCGGATACTAATCCCTCATTGACGGTTTCTGCACCTGCTATGAAAACATTGTCTGTGTATGTAAATGTGGGGTTTTCTTGGTGTTTAAGTGAATTACAGTCTCTCTGCCCCACCATGGCTGTGTGCGATGTGTCCTGGGTAGGTATGATGTTGATCCAACGCTGTTTCAATGTTGCCTTGCTGTCATGGTAGAAACAGAGGTTAAAAGAGCTCTCCGCCGAAACTTTTGCCTTGGTTTTTTGTGTGTGCCTGTCCAAGTGTTTGTACATTTCCCTCACACTAAATTATAATCAATCAGCAAACACTTGTCCAGTGTGCATACATTTTTATACTTTTTTTCTATAGGTATATCTAAATATACTTCCCAGCAAGGATAGTAAAACTGTATCTCATGTGTGTGCCTTAGCGGTTAGGTTTAGGTTAAAAGTTGCAGTTGGGTTAAGGTTATGTTTGATGTTTGGAGTTAGGGAACATTTTATTTTGAATGGGAATAATGGGTCCCCCAAAGACTGTAAAACCTAATTAAAGCTTGTCTATTAGTTAATGTTAAATATGTATATATTCGGAGGGGGGACAGGAAAGCACCACACACACACAGACATCACTACATCCACCCACTCAATCACAATCTGCATCTTAGTTGTTTTGCAAGTCTGGCTTAGAAATAGCTTGTATTGGTATTATTTCACTCCTCAGTCATTATTAACTGTATACTATCTCACTCCCTCCTTTTTAAATGTGTCTGTAATGTCAACCAATTCCCTGCACTACTTTGACTAGGGTCCCATAGAGATTAGAGGGGGCATTTGGGAGGCAACCCTCTCTATTTATTATTTTTAGGGTTTAATTGTAGGAGTTTAAACCTGTACAGTGTTATAAAAGAACATTTCTATGGAGATCTGTTAAGTCATTAAATAGGTTATATACAGGACCAAAAATACTTCTCATATTTAGCAACACTTATTGAGACTATACACTATCAAACTTTTGTATGGTTCTTTATAGAACATTTACAGAGAATGGTTTAATTGTACACAATCTAAATGATTCTTTGTACATTATTCTAAAGAACCATTCCATTTTTATTGTTACATTTTTGGGACTGTAATGTCTAAAGGTTCATGTTTTTGTTAATAATACAGACATTTTGTCCTAGTAATGTCTTCTTGATCTGGGATTGGACCCCAGGAAGACTAGCTCTAGCCATGGCATCAGCCCAACGGTAAGCAAATAAACAAATGAACAAATGGTCAGCCAGTCATCTGACAATGGATCTTTGTGTGATGCTCCTGGCACTTACCCATAGAGCCATAGCCTACAATTTTGCTACCCGAATCAAAGTAGAACTGTTTTTTTGAATCTAGTGTGAGAAGCCAAACGTCAGCCGAGAGATCCAAGCATGCAATCCTTATGTATGGTGGTGGCCTTCAGTGTTCGGGACTCCATTGTTTAGGTCTACATGCTGAATCCTAATTAGCTGACGTGAATGCCTTTCTAATAGGAATTTCTGCAACATATAATGTTTTCTAAATGTTTTTTGTGGGTGCCTGCAATTAAGTACATACGATGCTGTGTGAATAATCTACTGAGGTGAACAAAGCATTACCATTCAAGGTAGGCCTGTGTACAAATCAAGCCTGTCAGTACAAAAGTTTTCAAACTAGAATGCCTATTTTTCCCTGTTTCCAGGGAAACCAAAATCCTAATTTCTCCACCCAAGGTCTAACAGATTTGAGGGCAGGCTGACAATTTTATTTGCTTTTATTTTTGGGACATATTTTTCTGTATGCGGTAAAGATACCTATATATAACCCCTCTATTTTTCTGTTTTTCTCTGTTTCAAAGTTTTCCACTCAGCCATTGCTTGCTTACAAACTGGCCAATTATGCTAACAAGTAAATTTCTCCTTTGCACCTGAAAGGCTGGTTTAACATCTCTCAGATGTCTAATTAGCCACATTGTGGCAACACTTGTATAGCTTCTGTGTTCCCTAACGTTTAAAACATAAAATGGAATGTTGCCCATGACAGCCCATTACGAACACAACATGAGACTTTATTTGGTATGTTTTTTGAAGATAAAGAACTATTACCACGTTGGACATGTTCAGCATTGTACCCAACATTTTTCTTTGCTTTTCGAGTTACATTTTTAATTGGTCAAATCAGCAACACAACACGTTTTTGTTTAATAATTTCTTTAAATGGCAATGTGAATCCTTATTGTGGGTATATCAAACTCTGTGTTTGTCTCCCCCCCTCAATCACCACTCCTCCCAACAAGGGAGTACCTCTGACATCCTGTTAGTGCCTGAAACAGGTAGGTAGGCAACTACTGCACTATGCAATGAGATTTTTCTAAATGAAGTAGCAATAGAAATACCATTTACATAGTTCAAATCAGAGATTATTTTACAAAAACTGCCACCCACCCAATCCAATGTTTGTAAAAGACACAATATGCCCTCAGTTTATTGGCATCACAGCAGACAATATAAAATACACAATATGGCCAAAAGCATGTGGACACTCCTACTAATTATTGAGTTCAGGTGTTTCAAACACACCCATTCCTCTCAGGTGCATACAATCCTCCACATAGCCATGAAATTGCCGTACACAAACAATGGCAGTACAATGGGTCGTACTGAAGATCTTAGTGATGTGGCACAGTCATAGGATGCCACCTTTGCCACAAGACAATTTGTGAATTTCCATCCCTACTAGATCTGCCCCGGTCAACTGTAAGTGCTATAATTGTGAAGTGGAAGTGTCTAGGAGCAACAGCAAACATTAGAGATTCGGCAGGTACAATAAGACTGTCACGCCCCCGCCTCCGCGATCACGCAGAGGCGGGCCCTCGCGTCCCTGAGCCAGTTCACACCCGATTACGCACCTGTTCCCAATCCACCATTACGCACCTGTCCCCAATCGCCCCATCACCTACAGTATTTCCACAGTCCTCTGCCATCCCTTCCCTGCCGGATTATGGTCGATAATCACATGCGCTATTCAGCAACTCACGAGTCTACATTCCGTTTGGATTTCCTGTGTACCGACTCGCTGCCCGTCCCCAACTACTCTGCCAACTCCCTGCCTGTGCTTCTGTTGCCAGCCTGTGTGTCGACCTTCTGCCCGTCTCTGACTACTCTGCCTGCTACCTGTCTGTACTCCCGCCGTCCGCCCGTTTACCGACCTGCTGCCTGTCCTCGACTGCTCTGCCTGTCACCGGTCCCCTTGCCCGACTCCGATTCCCCTACCTGTCTCTTTCCCCCTGCCCCTCCTTCCCGCGACTGGGTCCTTGCTCCCGACCTTGACAAAGACCTACGATTTTGCCGTAGAATCCCTCCCTGGCATAATCTTTCCCACCACGTCAAGAAAAAAAATCAATAATCAAAAGGTTTTGTTTGACAAATAATTTGTCAGGGTACAACATCTTTCTTAAGAGTGTTTATTATGGCCCTCAATGCAAAGAAAACCAAGGAGCTCATTGTGGATTACAGGAAGTCACGCATGGAGCCTTTTGCGTTGTCGATGCTGGCGTGTCGGACCGCAACCCCACCACACTGTTGGGAAAAAAAGTGGGAGAAACACTGAGTGAAGGGTCATCTTAATGCAACAGAATAGAAAGACATTTTGGACAGTTGGGTGCTTCCAAGTTTGTGGCAACAGTTTTGGGAAGGCCCTTTCCTGTTCCAGCATGACTGTGGTTTGACAAGGTTGGTGTGGTGGAACTCGAGTGTTCTGCAGAGCCCTGACCTCAACCTCACTGAATACCTTTTGGATGAAGTAAAATTTGTAAAAACATGAAATAGGTCTATGCATATTCAGTGTTATTAGAAGCAGAATATGGCATGATCCCTTAGTCAAGCTTGTCATCCACACCAATGTTATGTGTAAAGACACACACAAGCCAATCAAACACTAAAATACAAGTGAGGAGATGATGAAAGGGAGAAAAAGTTATCAAAATTGGAAATGATTTTACTTAGGCTATACCACAGAGTACACCCATGAAACAGACACACACAACAAACACACACGCATGCTTGCACACTCATGCACACAACACCATATATTCAGCCTCGGCTCTGACTGGATTTCGGATTAGGCATCTCAGACAAAAGTGTAGCTGTCTTTGATCCTTTAATGACTGCTGTCTCATCCTCACAACACTGGAGGAGGAAAGAGATTCAGGAGCCAGAATCTCTACAGCAACAGCTAGTAAAGAAACAAGAATCCATATTACAACACTAGAGACACAGGTAGTGCATTACATCCTCTAATTTGCAAAGTTAGTGTGGTAGAGCAACTCCAATTGATCCAGTACACAGGTCTGTAATCAAGGTCAGGCTAAAACAACATTTTGAGATTGTAGTGTTGTACTGAAGCTGAAGTGTGAATAGTTGCAGCAAATACAAATGCAAAAAGCCAATCCCAGGGTGCAATGTCCTTTCGTCAGGTCTTCAACTAATAATGTGTATTTTCAACCAGTAATATGAATTATTTCCATTCTGTGCTCATAAAATAACTGAAATATCTTGCATGACTACACATTTTAGTTTGGGACCCTCCATTGGAGTTATTTAGGTGACAAAATTTGAGATCAGACCAAACCTGTCCATTTCAGAGACCAATATGAATGGTTAAATTGTTTTTTAGATCCAGAAATCATCTTGCACGTACTCAGATCCACGGATGTAATGTAATGTTTTGCTGTACCAAAGACTTTGAGGTAGCCAGGCAAGTGCTCATAGAACAGAAGCAAACAGTATGGCACAGGAAGGGACCTACTTGATCGTTTACCAACATACCAACGTTTAGTTCTGTTCTCACCTGTTGATGAAACGTTGAGCAGCTATAACGTCCTGCTTGGCAGAATGAACGCCTCGCTCATCTCCGAACTGGTAAATCCTCATTATCCTTCAACCTTTCTCCCCTCCTCCAATTTTTTCTCTGTATCTCTGTCCCTAGCGCCCATTTCTGCATATCTCGCTCTCTTCTTTCCCCACAGGAAAATGTTATAGTAAAATATTTGTAAAATATCATATATTCTACATGAAACGTAGAATAATGTATATGGCATTCAAGATTCATAATGGATTCTTGTAATAAAAACAAGTGTTTCATTTATCACACAATATCCATGTACAAAATGTCATAATACGTCATACAATATCAATGAATGTGCCCGCTGTCATACATATATGTCATACAATATGAATGTATGAAAGTGAAAATACTATTATATTTGTCACACAAGACCAATTAAATAATCCTGTGATTATATGATTATTTTCCATATGGGTTGCCATCTGCTTTTCCGCTTCAAAGGCCACTAGACTGTCTGTCTCTCCTTAATCTCCCTTCCCTCCCTCCCTCCCTCCCTCCCTCCTTCCCTAACCTCCATCCCCACAACTCCCGGTACAGTGACCCTATCATTGATCGATTTTATCGGAGGATTTATCTTCATTAATACTGACCGGCCCTGATCCTTTCCAAGTGGGGTGGATGATACCAGGCAGTGTGGGGGAGGAGGGACTAGACATGTCTAGGATACACGCAATGGATTGACGTGAAGTTGGATGGTGGCAACCCAACCTCCTCGCTCCAGCCAAACTCAGTGCCACACACAGAAATGTTTGTTTCTTCTCCAAAAACAGTCCATATCTGAGCCCCTACAAGACAATTTCTAGATGGCAAAAACAATATAAATGTCCTGACTGGTCCAAGTAACTGATGGATCGCAGAAACTAATGGGTTGGGCCAGAGCCAGAACACATGCAGGTGAAGTGATATTTTCCAAGTTAATTTCTAATCATTGGTTTTGAGACTGCAACGTCATCTACTCGATTGCAATTGAAGGATTCTGAGACTGAAATATAGAGCAAACGATAACACAGTGGAAGATTGCAGTTTGAGTTGCCCCCCTCTGAATTTGCTCCCTTTGTTGATCTTAAACGATAATATTGACTTTCAAAATGGATGGGGGTTCCCAAAATTACTTGGAAATGTATGTTGACACTTGTCAACATCATTTGAGCCCTATTGCTGTTGATAGATTTTAAATTACATTGCTGTGTCTTAAAGTTCATGTATGCCGCGACAGCTAATCAAATCACTTTTAACTTTCTGATGCGGAAAGCCACGTCTTGAATGAGTCACAACATATTAGCGCTATTCTAATGAAGCTGGTCTTGACAGCACAACTGATCCATGCTGCCAATTTTTTATCAAATTTGCTTTTATCATTATCTTTTAATCAAGTTAAAGACAGTCAACCTTGAATTGTTTAGCTTCTATGAAGTGTATCCTTGCATTGTTTGTGTGCGCGCATATGTGTGGGGGTGTTCACCTGTCCCAACCAGTCTCATCAGCCAAGAGGGCACTAGCTTTAAGGCTGTACTTGGTCGCTAGCAGTCACTTCTCATTGATTGACTGTCGCTCTGACGTACAGACAAACACCACACACACTGCACTCGAAAGCACTCTCTACCAGAACACATTAGCTTGCTTTTAAAGCATGGAAAATAAAGCAACAGAAGGAGAGATAGTTATATATGTTTAATGAATGAGAAAGGGAATGGGGAGGGTCAGGTTGTTGGTAATATTTAAATTGGTGGTCAATAATACCTCTAGGTAAGCACGGGTGTACCGGTGGTTGGGTTGATACATGTGTGAGTTGGTTGGGTAGAGGTTCAGATGAAGTTCAGTAACAGTCTTGGGCGGGGCGGGGCGGGGCGGGGGGGGGGGGTTAGGGTTACCCAATTTCTCAAGCTCTCACTCCATCTTCTCTTCCTGGCAAAATATCCCAACGTACACACTAGCCCCTTGACGCCTCAACTCGCACGTTCATGTGCATCTTCTACCCAAAATTGAAACATGATATAATACGATAATAATGTAAATTAGAACTGTGTTAATTAGAACCTCTGACAAAGATGATGAATACATGTAGTTCACTAAAACAATCACCAATGTGATTGAAGCAGAGTCTGATGGTCCACCTAATTTCCTTATATTTCAGGATTTTGGGGGACTGGTTGTAAAAGTGGTGTTGTAGGGGGGTCCCCAAAATTTGTGGCCAATGTCATTTAGTGCTGATACATGTTCCATGTCATTAAAACCCTTGAAATTCAAATTTGGAATGTCAAGGTTAACTGAGGTATGATAGTGACTCTACTCACAGAATATGCACACAGAAACAACATTTTTCACATTCAGCACAACAATTGAGGTGTATTTTTATAACTTTTATTACAAAAAATGTATTGGGATGACTCACTTCCTCAAGTCTACCTCAGATAGCAACGTTGATAGCACATCTGATGTGAAGTGGTATCCCATATCGAGCCCCACTATTAAATTTATTTGTCACAATTTTAAAATAAAGAATTGAAAGCTGTGCCAACTTTATTTGTGTCAAGACTTTACAAATAACCATTGAAATATCTTTAAAATTAAATGTATAACTGTTACTCAGGTGGATGCATATTTGTTTAAACGACAATTTTCCCATTAGAATGTCACAGTTCTTTGACTATTGAAGTATGCATCCTGAATTGCATCATTAAATTCACAAATTCACAAATGTATTCGAAATACATTGTGGATTAATTGATACCTTCGCAACTCTCTGGGAGTCATGCTGTAGAGTTTTGTCTGTATTACGTGGCAATGGAGAGGCCATCAAATGAGTTTCAAACAATAATGGCACAGGTTGGGTTTGATGAGCGGGCCTTTTTCTTGAATTCTCTCTCCTCTTATCTCCCTTTACATCTTCTCTTTCTGTCTCCCTTCATATTTCCACTCTGTCTCTCCCTTTGATCTGTTTCTCTCTCCATCTCCTTTCTTCATCTTCTCATCTCTTCTCTCACTTTTTCATCTCGTTTCTCCTTATTTCTCTCCTTTTCCATCTCATTCCTTTTCTCTCTTTGCATTTTGCTACTGCCTCTCCCTTTTTCATCTCCATCTATCTCTCTGTCTTTCTATCTCTGTATGCTTCTGCCTTGTTTCAGAAGGGCACCAACTCAATGTGTCTGAATCAGTCACACCTGTCATGTCTCACCGGCACAGTGCACAGGTGTGCAAACCACAGCAACCGCAGAGGGAGAAAGAAAGAGAAAGAAGAAGGGTTATAGAGAGGACAGGGACAAAGACCAGTGGAGAGTGAGAAAACGAAGAAAAACAAGGACGTGCATGCATGCATGTGTCACTCCTTGTAATGCACACGCTTGCTTGTGGTGCTCGCTTGTGGTGCAGTATATTTAGAAAAAAAGAGCCTATTTCTTGTCACCCACCACTCAGCCATTAGCCACACATCGGTTAGGAGCCTGAGAAATATGACCACCCACTAAAACTCCATCACAGCTCCCCTGTTCACCTCTTATCTAAAGAGACTATTTTGTAAAGGTGCACTTCTCTGTGTCATTTTAACGCTGACAGAGCACTCTGCACCTCAGCAATGGAACATTATATTGTTATTACCTGTTGTCTCTGTGCGATGCACTCATTCACTAATCTTAAAGGAGAAGTTCAACAATTTACAACTTAATGCTGGTGGGTTCTCATCCTGAAAGTAGTCTAAAGGCCAAGAAAGAAAACGTAATACCAATCACATTACACATGTAGAAATGGCATGGTGCATGTTAATGAACCGTAAACAGCTAAAATGACTATATAAATGCAGAATTTATGTATTGCGTAGTTGGTCAGATTATTTAAATTCTGGGTTTGCATATGTTCAGAGATGAGCTCAGAACCTTTAAGGAAGAGCTCCACCCTCTTTCAAAATTACCAGCAAATCTAGGGGCCAAATCTCCCCTTCCCTTCCAAAATGAAAGTTGCAAACACCTCCATATTCTGGGTTTTCAAGGTACCAGAACTAATGGTCCTTAATAACTTGTGTCAACTATTCTTCCATGACAGAGCTACGGTAACATTTGCAGTTTACGTGCAATTAATGACTATTATTATTTTATCAATAGGATTGGGGAAAAAGGCACAGTGCATTGTATACTAAAGCATGTCAAAGATGACAGTGCCTTGCAAAAGTATGCAAATACTTGACCAATTCTCTTATTTTAATTAATTTTAAAAAATTACAGTTTTGCACAATTCATTGTTATAAGGGGTGACATTGGTTTTATGTTGGGGAATAACTGTAAGAAAAACAAAAATGAAATACATCGATTCTTGTAGTTTACCCATATGACAAAAAATGCCCTTACAAGTACACAGATACTTTACTATTGACCTCCATCTGTGAACCATTAATGTTTCTGGATTAAAAACCCACTGTTGAAGGATCCTTGGTGAGGCTCAAAACCAATAAAAAAAAGTATTCTACAGAAGTAAGAGATGAAGTAATAATCAGTAGTGGACATGTCAACCATATCAAAAACTCAGAAAGAACCCAGAAGCAGTAACTCAAAAAGTACAATTTGAAAGGATAAGCGTCCCAGCTGCAGTGTGTTTTTGTGGTTAGCTGTGACAAGATTGAGCTTTTTGACCAATACTCAAATTGCTATGTGTGGTACCAACCTAACACGTTCAATGCCTCAACACAGCAATTATGGCGGCAGCCTCATGCTGTGGGGATGCTTCTTATCAACAGGGAGCGGGATTCATGGGAAAGTTGAACGAAGAATGAATGGAGCAAAAGAAGTACTGTGATAGAACCTCCATGAGTCTAAAAAAAATATCTGAAGCCTTTTTGCTTCACAACCAGTAGTTGTTCAATTTAATGTTATTCAATAATGATTAGCATTGGCACGCAATTGTGGACAGGCATATCCACAAAGTGACCAGAAAGCATGTTTCAGTTACTCTGGATTTCCCGGGTAAAATTAGCCTCTACAAAAAAAAATAAAGTTCAGTAACTTATAACAATAATATAAGTTATATAGTTTTTATAATAGTTTTTTTTATTTTCATAAGGATTCCCTACATTCTACAGTGTGTCTAAAGATAGCTGTGACATTGCAATGTCTTTGATATTACGGGACAAATAATACAAGTTATTATATGGAATATATTACAATGCCTAAGCAGAAAAAGTGCGGCAACAAGCCCAGTGTTTGCAAATTCTGCTGAATCATTATTTTCTATGCATACTTCAACCTCTTCAGCCTTCATACCATGTAGGCTTATGACTCAACTCCAGAGAAGTTACATTGCTAATTTATATTTGCTGCTGATAATGAGTTGTGGTTCAGTTTAAGTTGAATGCAAAAGCTGATTGCCTAAATTTGCATGACAAGGTTAGAAACCAGTTGTTCATTAGTGCTAGAGGGTGAAAAAGTATAGTAAAAACTATTGTAGTCTAGCTCTATAGATAAATCGTGGAATTTATCTATAGAGCTATCTATAGATCAGCCATAACATTATGACCACCTGCCTAATATTGTATAGGTTCCCCTTTTGCCGCCAAAACAGCCCTGACCCGTCGAAGCATGGACTCCACTAGACCTCTAAAGGTGTGGTGTGGTATCTGGCACTAAGACGTTAGCAACAGATCCTTAAAGTCCTGTAAGTTTGGAGGTGGGGCCTCCATGGATCAGACTTGTTTGTCCAGAACATCCCACAGATGCTCGACTGGATTGAGATCTGGGAAATTTGGAGGCCAAGTCAACACCTCAAAACATTCCTGAACCATTTTTGCTTTATGGCAGGGCGCATTATCCTGCTGAAATAGACCAATGCCATCACCATTGCCATGAAAGGGTGCACATGGTCTGCAACAATGCTTAGGTAGTTGGTATGTGTCAAAGTAATATCCACATGAATGGCAGGACCCAAGTTTCCCAGCAGAACATTGCTCAAAGCAACACACTGTCTCTGCCGGCTTGCCTCCTTCCCATAGTGCATCTTGGTGCCATGTGTTCTCCAGGTATGCGATGCACAGGCACCTGGCCTTCCACGTGATGTAAAAGGAAATGTGATTCATCAGACCAGGCCACCTTCTTCCATTGCTCCGTGGTCCAGTTCTGATGCTCACAGGCCCATTGTAGGCAGTGGACAGGGGTCAGCATGGGCACCCTGACTGGTGTGTGGCTACGCAGCCCCATACGCAACAAACTGTGATGCACTGTGTGTTCTGACACCTTTCTATCAGTACCAGCATTAACTTTTTCAGCAATTTGAGCTAAAGTACCTCGTCTGTTGGATCGGACCACACGGGCCAGCCTTCACTCCCCACGTGCATCAGTGAGCCTTGGCCCCCCATAACTCTGTCGCCGGTTCACCGCTTCTCCTCCTTTGGACCATTTTTGATAGGTACTGACCACTGCAGACCGGGAACACCCCACAAGGCTTGCAGTTTTGGAGATGCTCTGACCCAGTCGTCTTGCCATCACAATTTGGCCCTTGTCAAAGTCACTCTGATCCTTACACTTGGCCATTTTTCCTGCTTCTAACACATCATCTTTGAGGACAGAATGTTCACTTACTGCCTAATATATCCTACCCACTGACAGGTGCCATGATAACAAGATTATCAGTGTTATTCACTTCACCTGTCAGTGGTCATAATGTTATAGCTGATCAGTGTATATAACAATGTGAATTACACTGCTGCTCTATCAATCGATCAAATGTATTTTATAATGCCCTTTTTACACCAGCAGTTGTCACAAAGTGCTTTTTACGGATAATCAGACTGAAACCCCAAAGAGTAAACAACAACAGAGTTAATGCACAGTGGTAAAACTCCCTAATAGAGTTGAAACTTAGGAAGAAACCTAGAGAGGAACCAGACTCTGAAGGGTGGCTAGTCCTCTTCTTGCAGTGATGGGTAAAGACTATAGAGAGTACATGACCTATTGGACCATGTCAATGTTTTTACATTTTCAGATGACAAGCAGCAACACCACCAGGAGAACTTCGGACAAGGACAGTCACGAGGCGCGGTCTAAGGGGCCACGAGGCGGTCCCGAGGCACAATCCAAGGGGCCACGTTCTCCTAAGGTTAAATAGGACACCAGGAATTTAAGAGAAAGCATTCCTTGGATTCAAAAGGATACCTGGGCATACTTTTCAGACTGACCCTTGTCCTCCATCACATAAACTAATGCAACGTAAACAATTGTGACTTACGGCAGGACAAACAGACCCAAGTCCACCAGCACATTAATATAGCAACATAAAAATGTGCTGAGACAGGGGGTCCAGAGACACATGCGGTGCTATGCGAAAGCAATTCCAGACAGGGCCAACCAAGCAGAAAGTAACGTTACCCATTTTGCCAAGCATCAGACCAGAAGGGACACCAACCAACCACAACCACTCTGAAAGATGAGGGTATAGCCCACGGTGTTCACTCCCATTGCACAAGGGGGAAAAAGAGTAAGCCAGTGACTCCTCCCCTGAATGGCATTTGAGAGAGGACATCCCAGTGGAGATGAGAGCCCACCAGGCAAAGGTAGCAAGGGTGGCTTGTAAAACCAATGCCTTTTCTTTCACCTTCACACCCCTGGATGTTAGTGGAGACTTAAAGGTTGAGACAGAGTCTGCATCTTTCACCTTAATTGGTAGATTATTCCACATTAGTGGAGCTCTGTTGGAAAAAGCCCTGCCTCCAGCCTGCATCTTGTGATCTTCGTTTCGGTATGTATGGCCTGACCAATTCAAAGAGGTAAGTAGAAGCAAGTCCATGCAATGCTTTGTAGTGTCATTTCTGTGTCCTGACACCCCTACTTTGGCCTCGGATATCGAACACCCTGGCCTTTTGACCACTGACCACCTGTTCCTGCCATCTGCAATTCCCGTTTCCTTCAGATTCAACAAATGACCTTCTGTCCAGGTCTCTCAGATTTTTGGGATATGACTGTACAACCGTACATTCTGTGCATCCGTCCTTGTTTGGACTGCCAGTAAGATAGTATTCCAGGATTATGAAGAAAAACAGTTAGATCCACAATTGATTCCATGGGACAAGACTTAAGTCTAAGGTATGATTGTGGCAATGTGTAGGTCCCGAGACATTTTGGACAAAACCCACTAAGTCAATAATGGCTTCAAAGGCCTTTTGAAGACAGTCCATTGACTTTTCAAGGTGATTATTGAAATCACCAAAAATTAACTGCCATGACTACAAGGCTTGATAAGAATTCTGGGACCTCAGTACCGTCCGGGGGACCTGTAAATAGTAGTTATAAAAAATGATTTAGGGGCCTGCATAGAGTTCATGACTAAAACCTCAAAAAAACAAAACCCAGTCATTTGTTTCAGTGTAAATTGATATTTGGTGTCATAAATATTAGCAGCACCTCCCCTTTGCGTGATGCACAGGGGTATGATTATTAGTGGAGACAGGAGAGGCTGCATTTAGGGGAGTAAATTCATCAGGCTTAAGGCAGGGTTCACACTGGCCAATTACATTCACTTAATGATCAGTGATTTATTCATTAACCGCAATTTCCTTTTTAGCAAGGGATCTGAAATTAAGTAGTCTCATTTTGAGATGCGATGTATTTAGGAATGGGATAGAAGATGTGAGTACTAATCGCGATGGAAAAACTCACGATTATGACACTGTGGAGAAATTCCCTAATCGGGATAATCGTAAATCAAGCTAATCCTCAAGAGTGACTCGAAAAAGCGCCACGTTGTCTGTCACTGAAGTGCCCCTGACTACTTGTTTTATTTCACTTGTGCAGTGCACGTCATCTCACGTTGTACCATGCCACTAAACATCCCCAGCAATGTGTTGTCAATGAAGATGAATGGCTCTGCTAACGGGCAACCATATAAATGTAGAGATTTACATGCACAAGAACAAAATGTATGTAGCAATATCAGCATAGATGAAAGAAAGAATTCTTACATACAAAATGTATGTAAGAATATCAGCATAGATGAAAGAAAGCCGGGTAAGAGAATAGAAGAATATTGTCAGTTACAATAAACATCGAAGTTAAATTTTTAAATGTCGTCATGAGTTGGGTTTGTATTGCATAGATTTTACAAAGAAAACTTTCCACAAACTCTCCATTACAAGAATACAATCTTAACACTAGGACAACCAGGCCTTTCAGACCCCCAGTATCTGCCAGAGCCAAATGCCGTTTGGCGTCATTAGCATATGAATAGTCCCTATCATACACATTCTCTTCCGCAGTATCACCTTCCAGCCAGAGCATCAGTTCATCTACTGGGTCGTCATCAAACTATATAGAACAGTCTAAAAAATAATGAATTAAAGAATTTGTTTGTTTAAAATGGCTAATGAATTGGGAAGAATACAAAAATGTGTTTTCTTCCCAATGTGTATTGAAGGTCTAAAGACTAAGAAAAAAAACGATTAAGAAAAGACTACAAGGAATTAACACAGGCTATAGTATTTTCATCTGTTTATTAGGCCCTACAAATGTACAAAATTAAAATTACACAGCCCATCTATAGGTGACATGAATTGTCTATAGGTGACATGAATAAGTTATCGAAAAACCGAGGAGTCCATTTCTCCATTTCTCCGAATGAATATGCTATGTGAACGGCGTGTCATTGCAGATCTCTCTCAGGGGTTCTAGCGAGGCTATCGAGTTGATTTCAATGCCAATGCATAGCTCTAGTATAATAGTTTATTGACATATAAGGTTTGTCTACAGGTGGCATAAGTTATCGAAAAAACGAGAGGAGTTTTTAGAAAAAGATTAAGTCTATTTCTCCAAATGAATAGGCTACAAAAACAAACATAAGCAGAAATCCCACGGGGACATGACTCCACCCCCATCCTGGGGAAAAAAACTATGATTTGTCCCCCCCCCAATATATCAATGTAAGATGTAATTTCAATAACATTAATATGGCACAATGAAAGCACCTGTGCCGATCATCGACACTTGATAGTGACTTTTTAAGTTTCAAAAGATTGCAACCCCCCACCATTTGCCTCACAATAGTTTGATCCACTGCCCCCCCGACAGCCCTCAGCAGTGGCACATCGTGCAGGTACAGTGCATGGGAGGGAATCTAACAGAGTCGGTCGTTGGTGGTTGACTTTCAGTAAGTAGTTCAAACAAACAATATGTTAGACATTTCTTTACTTCTACCCCTGAATAGAATAAAAAACATAACTGTCACCAGCCTTCATTTTCACTGCATTGAATTACAGGTCACACTTTATGTCATCTAGCGGTTATCTGACGTTTGCTAGCAAGCTACAGAATCATCAACCAGTTATGGCTGCTGTTTGAATTCAAGCCAATGAGAGAAACTTGCAATGCAATGTATGTAGTGTTCCTTAGCTGGCAAGGTGACAGTGTTTGTGTCTACCATCTGAAAGGCACTCAATGCACGTAGCTATTCTGAGGTTAATCCAGTAAGTTTGTTTTATGTTGGTAGGGTTCACACAATAGCTGAATTTGCAGAGCTACTGTAGTGAGCAAACTGATGGCACAAACTAAAACAGTATTACGGCACTACTTTTGGTGTCATCCTCAGTAAGTGAAAATTTAATGTAATTGTGCCCTCCAAAGTTGATATCAGATTTTCGCCCCTGAAAACAGGGCGTCCTTGCAGGTCTCTCCCGGGGGTTCTAGTGGGGCTATCGAGTTGATGTCAAATTGTCGAGTAGCCTATATCGTTTCTATTATGTTTCAATAATAGCTTAACTAATTTGTTGAATGGTCGGAAGTGGAAATCGTGTATTTCATTTGTAAGTTCATTCAAATTCAACCAAGGCTCTGACCATTCATCTGAGAGTATCGCGCATTCATCCATTGATGTCATGCATTCAGTGAGGGGTGATTAGCACCTGGGTACCATTAGCGGCTGCCTGGGTACCAACGCTAAGTAGCATGTGATTTTTGCGGATTATAATCGCCGGCATGTTCTTTATTTTTTAAATTGCGTGTAATGAAGTGACTACAGTTTTCCATTTTTCAGGGATACCGGCAGAAACTCTCTACTGCTCAAACCCCTCAAGAGACGCATCGGTCCTTGATTCCAACTCCAATAGGGAAAACCTGTTGGAAGACTCCGTTTTTTCCTTTTCTACATTAGGATAAACCCTGCCTGATAATTGCATCTGAAGCCCAGCCTCTAACTTGGCTATTTTTATCAGAAGGCGGTAGTTATCCTTCATGTTAAAAGTATTAGCAAGCTGTCGCACATCTGTCAGTCGCTGAGGTGCAGGAGATATTGAATAATTAGTGTTGTAACAGAAGAGGAATCAATTAGTTTATATATACTCAACCTCATTTCCAAAAAAGTTGTGACTTCCACTACAGAAATGTGTCTGTTTTTAATGCATCCCATACTGATTTTTGGCCTTGTCCTTTGATTACAGAGATTTCTGTGTATTCTCTGAATCTTTTAATGACATTTTAATGACATGTACCGTAGATGATGAGATCCCCTTACTCTTTGCAATTTTACATTGAGAAACGTTATTCTTAAGGAGTGGTGAACCCCACCTCATCTTTACTTCTGAAAAACTCATCCTCTCTTGGATGCTCTTTTTAGATCCAATCATGTAAATAACCTGTTGCCAATTAACTTAATTAATTGTGAGATGTTCCACCATTTTTTTTTTCTAGTCTTTTGTAGCCCCTGTCCCAGCTTTTTGAAACTTGTTGCTGGCATCAAATTCAAAGTGGGCATATATTTTTCATGGAAGAATAACATTTTTCAGATTCAACATTTGATATGTTGTCTAGTACTATTGTCTATTGAATATAGGGTTTAAATAATTTGGACATCTTTGCATTCTGTATTTATTTCCATTTTACACAGCGTCCCAACTTTTTTTTGTAAATTGAAAAGTACAACAACTACAATGAGCAGACATAATGGTATTTATCTTCAGCTGGTCAGGGGTGAATCGCTCCATTCCGCAATTCCACTGGTGCTTTATCCCGGTAACAGGGCTACGCCGGTGATTTATGCTAATGTTGGCTCTAGACTTTCCTGTTTTGACTATACGTTTGGTACCAAGAATAAGGAGGGGTTCAGAAACTATAAACGCAATTTGGCTTTCCGATTACGAAAAATGTAAGGCAACATTATTCTGGTAGTAAAATAACAATAACGCCATGCTCAGTTTATTAACAATACAAAGTCTCACAGCTCCATACTGCTAATGAGTCAATGGCATAGTACCACGTTCGGTCGTTCCAACTCTTTCCGTTGTGAGTCTTTGCATACCTGTACTGTTGCTTTTCTTTCTTTATTTTATCAACAATCTGTGTATTAGATCGAATGAAACCCATCACGAGAAGCCTAAGACTAAGCTAAATTATACACATTGCTATTCGAATAGCACAGCATGCAGCATTTTCACATCATGTAACACGTCATCCCGCAAACCCCGTCCTAGGTCCTAGAGGCTGGGGCTTGGCACCAAGTGAGAGCAGGGCTAATGGAAACAGAACATATTCTGGAGGCTGGCCTGTGTAGTCTGATCCAACAGATAAGCTACTGTAGCTCAAATTGCTGAAAAAGTTAATGCTGGTACTGATAGAAAGGTGTCAGTACACACAGTGCATCGCAGTGTGTTGCGTATGGGGCTGCGTAGCCACAGACCAGTCAGGGTGCCCATGCTGACCCCTGTCCACTGCCGAAAGCGCCTACAACGGGCACGTGAGCAAGCCGGCGGAGGCAGTATGATGCTTCGGGCAATGTTCTGCTGGGAAACTTGGGTCCTGCCATTCATGTGGATGTTACTTTGACACGTACCACCTACCTGAGCATTGTTGCCGACCATGTGCACCCTTTCATGGCAACAGTATTCCCTGATGGCATTGGCCTCATTCAGCAGGATAATGCACTCTGCCACAAAGAAAAATGGTTCAGGAATGGTTTGAGGAACACAACAACAAGTTCAAGGTGTTGACTTGGCCTCCAAATTCCCCAGATGTATTTTTTTCATTATTATCAGAGGTTATTGACACAATGACACACCTGTTGTGAACCCTGTTGCCTAACTTAGAACAAATATTTCAAAATGCCTAAATTAGTGATTTTGAATAGGACTAACATTTTATTCTCTGTAAAATGCCCTTTTGTGCATGAAGGCCATTTTACGCCTGTACTTTTAACACATTTTAGCCTAAACATCCAAGTGCCGTTCCTCAAAAAGCATAGGTGTGGTTCAGTGTTCGATAACATGCCTGCAGCTTTCCAGAGAGAAGGGCTGATGGGTGTTTTATACAGAATACTAACATAATTGTTATTGTACATGGTGCCTTGATCAAGAGCGCAATGGTAGAAGATGGTAGAACTATTGGATCGTAGACCAGCAAATTTTTATTTAAATTTACATAGGATGCAAGTAGATTTTGCCAGTCATTGTAATTATTTGAGGGGAGACATTTATTAAGAGACAAGACATACCCTATTCTAATCGAACAACTTGGAAAAAGACAGCTCTTGCACTTATTTAATTTAAAATCAAGCAATGTACATAGTTTACAATAAAACAATGTCTATTGTTTTTTATTTGTTTATTTAGGACCAAAACGTTTATGTGATTAATTATTTTAATTGTTTGACAGCACTACTAGTTATTCGTAAACACCAGGGTAAGGTAGTTGGGGCCCCAGTGCATGCTATTATGATGGGCCCTAGCGCATGCTAGTTACACACACACACACACACACACACACACACACACACACACACACACACACACACACACACACACACACACACACACACACACACACAATTAGGCGTATATATATTTTACCATCAATGTGTTGGATTTTACAATTGAATGAGTTACTTAGGTTATTGTATTTGGAAAGTAGAGAGATCAAAGAGAAACATGAATACATGTTGACTGAAACCATCATCAAGGATGTACCACTATTGCGCAGTATGACAGAATGCTGCATCACAAAAAAACATACCATAGCCCAAATAAATGTCATTACCAAAGAAACTAGAACAAACTCCCAACAACAATGTTCCTTCGAAATCATAGTTGCTTCATTGAAAGGGCCACAAATCTTTTCCCTGACTGGGACAGGGCTGCGAGCTGCGGGGGTTGGTTAAATACGGTGGCCCGGAAGTGCAAAACACAACCACTAATACAATTACACCCCCCCCCAAAAAATACTCCTCAAAATAGCGCAAAACACAACCACTAATACAATTACAGAACCCCAATATTAAAAATTCCATCCTTTTGGGGGACCACAGAGATATCTGAAGAAAAAATTAAAAATATTCACCCCAATAGAGCTAAACAAAACCACTAATACGATGATACACTCCCAATTCAATACAATACCCACTCCCCAAATATGAATGCACTCCTCCCCGATACAAAAACATAACCAATAATATGATGACACTCCCAATACAATTCCCCCTCACACTAGAAGCAGCGCAATGAAATGAGGTTAATAGACTGATGGGAATGAACTTTAAAATACATAATTATAGCATTAATGAAAATAAATTATTAAAATACAATTTTCTGATTCTGACATCACTAAGCCAACAGAGAAGGCCTTGCTGGCCCTGACAACCCGCCTCTGGACTTGACATTGGACAACAACATACATATTACCCAGCAATGATCATTGCAAATATGTAAATGAAAAAAATACCAAAGAAAATAAGAAATTATTCATTTACTTCAATAGTTTTTCATTATTTATTTATAGTTTTTATAGTTCATGTAGAATAAACATATCATTTTGTTATAGATTGCTAGTTACTACTTTACCAAAGAAAATGAAAACCATGACCCAGAAGGGTGTGCCTTTTCGAGGGCATATATAACAAATGGCACCACATGTAAGCAAATGTGAGTTCTTAAAATATGGGAGTATTTCTGTAGTAGCAAACAAGGATCTGTTCTCTGTACAACATGTTCTTTGGGGTCTCACACTCTCTACGGGCCCTAGTGTGGCAGTGCTGACTTTATTTACGCTCTGTTCATTAAAGTGCAATTATCCACAAGTAGCTGCTTCCAATGTGCAATTCCTAACCAAAAATTACAGATACTGAACTACATCTGAAAATATAAACTAACAGAAAATAGCTTATACAAAAAAATTTTAACTAATAAAAAATAAAGACAAACGTTTTAATTTTTCGTACAAATATTTCCCAACAAATTACCAACGTCACCATACAATAATAGATATTGAGTATGAGTGTCAAAAATGTTTTAAAAATCCAAAAGAGCAATTTGGTCAGAGCTCTGTATATTGGGTGAGTGATCTGTGGGGGGACCGGTTGTGATCTCTGTAACATGATCTTTGGTTCATCTCTGTAAATCAATTTATTACGTTTTTATAGTGGGAAAACATAAAAAAGTTTACCTGGGTAGGTAAATCAGTGATGGGAGATTGTCAGGCAGTGAGTAAATGGTGTGTGTGTGTGCGTGTGTGTGAGAGAAAGTATAGATTAAACTGTTTATGTACCTTTTCACACTTGTAAGTCTGTGTGCGTGTCTGCCTCCCTGTGTGCTTTGTGTCTGTGTGACGGGGCATGCCTAAGTGGAACATTTAAAAAAGCAACCCATGTTTAAAGTCTGCTCCTAATATCCAAGACTGTCCCTCAGGGGGCCATTCAAATGTCCTGACCATACACACTAAAGAATCAACCATACACAAACGGGCGCATGTTGTCCTGTTATATCCATGAGAGTATACACAAGGTTATTCCGGAAAGACACTAGATGCTCATTTTCTTTCAATGGCTGATTTGAAAGAATGTGCCATTCTGCAGAGCCAACCGTATACCATCCAAATGGCAAACTCTGATGTTTTGGCATTTGCCCCCCGACTGGTTAAGCAAGGGTAAAGGCTTGCAATCCTAATAATTCACTAAATTTTTCTTAAATCTCATTCCACAAAGAAATCCTAAAATAGCTTGGACTATATTATTGGCACCTTCTAGATGTAGTGGGAAATAATTAGATGTCAAGCAGGTGATGCTCTTCTACTTTGGAAATAGCACATAATGAAAACAACTCATTCAACAAGTTTGAAGGGAGAAAAGGACATTTTCCTGTTTTGTGTCACTGCGTGTGCCACAATCATCTGAGGAGGTAAGACACAATATTGTAGACAGGCATGGACAATCTCAAGGCTACGAGCCACAATGATAATCTTCTGTAGACAGATGAGACCAAATTAGTGTTGTTAGGAAAAGCACACCATTTCTATCTTTACAGAAGAACAAAATGGAGGTTCAGTGATGTTTTGGTGTTGCTTTACTGCCTCTGGCACTGGATGCCCTGAACGTCTGCTTGGCATTATCAAATCAGGAGAATACCAAATACCAATTGAGAGAATTGTTAAATCCACTGTCAAAATGATGGGTGTCAATCAGAGGTCATGGGTCTTCCAGTTGACAATGAGTTGTTTTTTTAATGTTGTATAACTCAGTGGATGTGAAGAATCTAGCAATGGCATTTACTGAAATTTGAATGCACGCTGTGTTGGGCTTGCCTTGCTGTTAATTAAAAAATGCCAAATCACATGTCATTGTTCTTGAATGTATAAGCATTTAGGTGAGCGTTTTAACATATTTGACAATCCATACAAATTAAGCAACATGTTTTCATACATATTGTGAAGTGGACAATTAAAATACATTTGTAAGGAACAGTAGGGTATAAAGCAGCTCGGGAAGAGTATTTTTAATTGTTCTACAATGCTTTTACTGGGTTATAATTAATGACTGACAGAAGGAATAGCTATTGGCGAACAAAAGTCTATTCAGTAGTATTCAGTAGTATTCCACATTGAACCACAGCCAGAGGATTGGTACTGTCGCACTCTTGTTTTGCTGTTCTAATTTTTTGCTCATATGGTACGCACTTTGTTGTATGAGAAATATAACAAAAGCCATTACTACCACCAGCACAAGCACTGGGAAAAACACAAGGCTCGTTGTCAATGAACTGCATAATCTGTTGCCTTGCTTCTGATATCCACAAGTGAAAACACTTTTTCCTAGAATGGGGATATTTATCTCTCCCTGGCCACTAGTTGCTCCATTTGAGTGCCCCCACAGAGGGAAATTCAAAAGCAAGGGGGAGCACAATGACCAGTTTGGGCCAGAGCCCCTCCTATTTCTCCCCACCCTTTCTTTCCAACTCTTTCAATTCAATTCAATTTGAATGTTTAGATCGGAAAGACATGACTATGTACATACTGCCATCTTTAAATATTTCTCAATATCAATTTCCCGCACGCTCTAACAATCCTGCCTCTTTTTTTGGGGCCGTCACTTTTAACACTTTCACACACAGCCAGCCTTCCATTGAAGCGTGCGATCACAAAAAACTGCAGATACAGACGCATTAATAATATGAACCATTGGCGCTTAGAACTGTATTCACCACATTTATTTACCTAGGGTAAAGCAACAATTATACTGCCCTCCTGGGTCACCGCGCAATCCCTCAAGTGAAGTCAGCTTTCTAAACAGAACATACAGGCAGATGCATATTTATGCATATTTATAGGGACTTTGCAAGTCCATTTACATCCTTGAGCTCGGACTGTGTGCGCATTATGCTAATGAGGTTGCTGAGAGTGCTGAGATTCCCGGTTTCCCTGGCGACCACATGGAGGTGTTTAAAATGTTGCTGAATGTGAACGGATGCCCTTGAACGGGCCAAGGTTGGCCTTGTGTTTAACATGAACACTTCACCCCTCTGCAGCGGTGCTCCAATCACATTCACATTCACGACTGTGCCCGCACACACATACACACACACACACAGGCAAACACACAATCACAGAGAGAGAGAGAGAGAGAGAGAGAGAGAGATTTGACATTTGATTGTATTTGGCAAAAAGGACTGTTCTAACAAGTTACTGAAAGTTGTTTAAGGGGGTAAATCATATGACTTAATTAAATCAATATATACTGGCAATACGTGCAGCATCAAAATTAGGCAAGAAAATTACAATAATTTAATCAGAGTCAGGGGCTTTGGCCAGGCATGCAATCTCAGCCGTCTGCTCTTCAACAAGTTGGCCAACATTGTCGGAAAATCCTTAGGTCCTGGTATTAATCTCCACAATTCAGAGGTTAAATGCCTGCTCTTTGTAGATGACCTGTGCCAACAGCACATGGTCTCTGGCAGAGCTTGGACAAGCTAAAGTAGTATAGTACTGCTAGACATAAATCGCAGTAGAAAACCCTCAAAAATACGAAAGGAATGATCTTCCAGAGATGCAGATCTCCAGACCACAGTTTTAACATGTTAAAGCCTCAGGACAAAAATGTATCAAAATAATCCAAGTGATACCACATTAAAAATGACATTAGAAAACACAAACATAAGCACAACGCAGTGCTGTCTGGCCCGAAATCAAAAACAGTACACCAAACTATTTTACTGCAGTTACTGATGAAAACTTACAAAAACTCTTGACAAAGCCGCAAACTCAGTGACCTAGCAATTGTGACAGGTAAATCTGTCTGCTTGTACACGGAAAGGCTATGCAATCACTGCAACAGAGCAGGATCTAAGACTGAGATACACTACCTGACAAAATATCAGAAATATTAAACAATTAGAAAGTAATTTTCTTAAATCGGTCATGGTACCTATGCCAGCCATCCTTTTGGGGGACCACAGAGATATCTGAAGATTAGTTAATTACTATGCCAGCTGACACATTAAAGTTGACCAACCAACATGAAATATGCATTTGTTTTGTTAATTTAGGTACATGATATTGTTTTTTTCCTTCTTGATTTTGTCCTTTTTATAATATGAAAATTGAATTTGAAATGAAAAACTGTGTCTAAATCAATTTTTGTTGAAGAAATATTTTGAGACAACAATGTTAGTGATGGATTGAGGACGTTTAAATTGCCATGAAGATTTTTTTAATTTATAAAATGATATGCATGCATATGCATGTACTGTTGTTCTGCATTCTTGTCATTCGTTAAATGTCCGTGTGTCCTCTCTGCATGTGTCGACTTCCCACCCCTCCCTGCAAACAAACAGATGCCAGACATTCCAAAATAATTAAGCGTGAAAGTAATCCTGAATTATGGCTTGAGCATCAACACCCACTCTTCAAGGACTTGGGAGGGGGGATAATTGATACATGGACCCTCTTAACCTACTGTAATGCAAGAGATTCAAGGAAAAAGTGTTGAAGCTACAGTAACTACCGAGGAGTCCAGCAACACCTTAAGTGCAACGCCAATGCATTCCATCTTACACTATGCCAAGATAATATCACTCATAGTTATTAGTTAGCATTAGATAGCTATTAAGTTAGGAAGCTAAAACAAACAATATGTCAACTAAAAATGTTAGTGTATGAAATGTTTGTGTTCTTACTAGCCAATGCAAAACTTTGATGGTGAACAAACTAGCTCGCTAACAGTTTTGCGATATTCACTGGCTAGTTTGCTAACATTAACATTATCTGCCGACAGCTACTTGATATTGCGCTAAACATGCATTGTAAATTGCACAGGTGCCCATCTTCTATGTCCAGTTTGCCCTACATGATAGCGGATAAGGATGTCAGAGCCTTTGGCCAGCAGGATTTGTAGTACCTTCTAGTTCCCAAAAGTGTATCAATTAAGCCATAGTTGTATACTTTTGTAAAAAATTATTGCAAAGTTATTGATGCGGAATGGTTTGTTTTGGGTTGTTGCAATGATTTGTTTTGGGTTGGATGATATGTTTTAGGCCTTTTCACACTGCATTGTTCTATGCCCTGGGCTATCTTAGCCCCAGGCTAAAACTGGTCCTGGGCTTGCTTAGCCTGTGTTCACACAGTAGTTTGTTAGCCTTGGGCTAAGGCTTAACCCTAGCCTAAGGATTCACGCTTGTATTCCTAAGCCCTGGGCTAACGGACAAATATGAGACAAGACCATTTACCGTTCTATCAGTGAAAAGATACAAATGTTACGTTCTCATGTTACAACTCATGTTACATTTTCATCACTGACACGCGATGTTTACGCTGTCATGGTTCCTCTGACATCCATTAATCAAGATGATCACCATGTTGGCTGTTGCTTTGAAAATGTTGTTAAACCTACGTAAAGAAAGACAAAAACGGCGACAAGAAAATATTAACTTGAGGATGAGAATGTGCAAATTTTTTGATCAATTCCAAACTTTAGAAAGGTTGGGTTTTGCATACTTTAACATAACTGCGTCGTAGCTGTTGTTGATGGTACGTGTCACGAGCGTATGTAAATTTAGTGAAAGTGCAGCGTTTGTGATTGGACAATAAACATTCTATTCTTTTGTTCTTGACCCCGTTTTACACTGGTTACTTTGTCACTGTGTTTCTGGGGCTAGCCCCGAAAAGTCAGTGCTAACCCTGCTCTGGAGCAGGGCCATCTAGCCCTAGGCTAAGTGTGGTGCTTGCCCACTTCAAAATGTGAACACTTGCTTAGCCCTGGGCTTAAGAGGCCCTTAGTCCAGGGCTTAGGAGGCACTTTGCTATGGTGCAGTGTGAACACGCCTTTTGAGGCCTCTAAAAGCGGAATGAAGGAAAGGAAATATTAAACATTAGTCCCCCTCTTTCAGTTTTTGTTTTTCTGTATTTGTATTCATGCATGCATATTTCTCCTGACTTCTATTGGGGGCCACTTTCAGAATTATCTTAACTGGCTGGGTGGGATGAAGATGGCGAACAAAACACAGAGAGAAAACCACAACAAGTGAGAACGCTCTGTTCCTTTACAGAAAGACAATAGAAAATAAACAAGATTAAAGCCAGCGTTAGAGTGTTATAGTACTTTATACTGTTTACTATATCGTAATAAATTGGGATTCCATAGAATAAAAAAAAATACTGCTTTTTGCGTAGCACCGCTGTGTGTGTGGGTGGAGTGCTTGGTGACTGTTGTGAAAGTTAAGAGCTCTGAAAATCACTGAGGCTTATAATTAAACATTAAAACAGGATCTTTAATATTAATGAAGTCTCAACTCCTGTCCTCCTCTCGGATCTCCCTCTCAGTCTCTCCCTGCACCTTGCTCCATTTATACTCTTCTGTCATTTACCTTCCACTATCCCTTGCTCCTCCATCCTCACCCCTCCTCACCCGACCCATTGCTTCCAGCTCCACCTGATGTCTACATAACAGATTCCTTCCCCCTTTCTCTCACTTGTTACGTTCTCCATAACTCCTCATTAAATTCAATATGAGAAAAAAACATTGGGTTGCTTTGGAAAATATGGGTCCGGTTGTTTCCCCAAATTGTGTATAATGTTGCCTCTCCCAAACAGTGTTTGAATTGGTGACATGGTCAATGAATATGAATGGTGACGTCTCTGTTCTCTGGGTGTGTGTTATCCTGTGTGTGTGTGTGTGTGTGTTTGTCTTCATGTGTTTCATCTAGTGTTTGTGTGTATGTGGGTTATCCTGTTAGTGCATGCAAGAGATTTACAAACCATATACGTGTGTAGGTGCATAACTGTGCAATCCTACATCACATGCATACGTAAGTGTGCTATTTGAACTCCAGTACTACTCCCTGCAGGACCGGCTGCCAATAATGAAAGTTACATAGATCAGCAGCAACATTGTCAATGGATTACCTCTGCTGAGTCCAGGATTGCTTTTCAAATAGCACTCTACACCCTATCTAGCACGCTACTTTTGACGACGGCCAATTGGCCCATAGGGCTCTTGTCGAAAGTAGGGCACTATTTAATAAATACAATGCCCGCTGAGATTCAAAAATGGTTTGCAAAGCCAAAACTGAAGAAAAACAGGCTAATCTTAGCCGCACTTGATCTTGATCGAAACGCCTTATCAGATTAGAGTGGTAATATTCAGCTCAATGTTAATCTTTGAGCGACATTTGATGTCTGACGAAGAAAAATATATCCACACTGTAATCTGCATCAAACAGAGTGAGCCGATAATTGAACTCCGTCCTTCCTTGAAGACTAGCGTATTGTACATACAGATAAATGAAATGGAGAGAGGCTAGTTTATAGGGAGCCTTGATCTAGAGTCAGCCTCCCCACCGCCACATTCACTGTCCATTCCTTGTAATCTGAATGACAAAAATCATGAAGCAACACTCCTCCTTACATTTAGAATTCCATAGACCACCCCCCAGAAAAATACAGAAATTGCAACATTTACATGGCCTTTGATCGTTACAAATAATGCTGTACACCCGTTGGTGATTGTGATCGTCAAATACCGACGGTGGGGTTGGCATTTTCTTGAATAACCGACTTTACTATGTGAGATCTGATTCTACAATAGGTTGTTAACAACACTGTATCAGTAGAACGACAAGGCGGTGAGAGTATTGACGGAAAAGAAAGAACAGAGAGTGAATGTCTCTTTTTTGACATTCAATACATCATGCAGTTAAATCTCCCTTTGGAGAAGATGAGACGTCGTCGCTGTCTTTTCCGCAGAGGGGAGACGATGTCGGCGTATGTGACTGTTGTGCCCTCAGGCTGTCGGCGCCTCCTGCTGTGCTGGAGCAATTCTTTGAACCACGGTCACACACACTAAAAGAAACACACACAAAGAGACAAAAAAAAATACACAAAGGCAGTTCACTTCTGGTTCGACATTCTCACAACCCTGATTCCGCTACACAGGTAAACCTCCCCCTCCCTTTGTGATTCTCCTCTCTAGTCTAGAGGAATCCTGTTGAGAACGATCCCCGGAGATGAACTGCTTGTCCTCTTAGCGTGAGAGATGTGTTTACGCCATGCTTAACCAACTGGCACGCTGAGACATACACATACAGTACTTGTCCCTCTTGTCTATCTCTGTGGAGCTTTCTGTCCGTCTCCCGTCAATTTAGCGCTCATTCTGACTCTCCCTCTCTTTCGATCTTCAATTTAAATTCAAATGGATATACGTGGAATTTCCAAAGTAATTGAAAAATAAATCAATAAACAAGTATTTCTCTCCTATCTCCCTTCCTTCTCTATTTTATCATCTGCAAATTCACAATGTGTCACTACTAATCAGAATCGCTATTAAATTGTGAACGGCTCTACCTAGATATTGGGAGAGGCGTTGGTAAAATTGCCAGCAACAGAGTTACAGGGGTTAACCTTAGTAACTATATTTAGCACCATGGACAGCGCAAGACTGGACCCAGAGTAAAGGCCCACCAGTAAAACGGCACGGTTCAGCACTGTCAACTGGACAGCTTCCCTTAGCTCTCTCCTCCTTCTCCCTGAGTGGTGGCAGGAAGAGCATATCTGATCAGTTCCTCCAAAATTCCAGATTTAGTTTAGATTTTTTGAAATTTGCATCTGAAAAGCTTTATTTTGCTGCAGCAATTATGCCAATTTGCATGACAATTGCGATAGTTTTGTCCAATTTGTCACAAAAAATGCATAGGCAATGGGAAAATAGTTCATTGGCATCTTGCTTGATTGAACCATATTATGCAGTGAATGTGAATGTACAGTGATTGGTTGAAATTGCGAGCCCTCCTTTTGTACTGCGGTGATGAGTAAGTTTTATGCAAAAATCGTGCAGGAATTGCTGAAATATGCAAGCCATTGTTTAATTTACAGGTTACTGTTGATTTTACTAAACACTGAACGATCGCCTAGTGATTAGAGTGTTCGTCCAGTTACTGAAAGGTCGCTGGTTGGAATCCCTAAGGTTAAAAAAGAAATCTGTTGTTGTGCCCTTTAGTCAGGCACTTTGCCCAAATTGCTCTGTTAAATTGCTCTGGATAAGCACCTGTTAAAAATGTAGATATTATCTGGAGGTGCACAACACTTAGGTCCCAGCCTGAAGGAAGATACAAAAACACAGAGTAAGAGAAAGAAAAAAAGACAAAGAAAAAGATAGCGGAGAAATAACAGAAAAGGGTCAGACAAGGAAAAAATGACAGACTGACATGAAAGAATGACAGACAAGAAATGACAAACCGACAGAGGGATGAAGCAAAGACCACAAGAAATGACAGGCAGCCTGACAGACGGACAGACATATATTTAAAAGAAAAGGTAAAATTATGGGAAAAAACATACAGGCAGGCAGAAATATTGTGAATGGAAACATTTGAAGCTAGAACTAGAATATATACACCAATGTACACATACTCACACAGCGAGCACGAACCAGAGGGACATTATTAATGAAGACTGCTCCAAGGAAATGCTTGGAAGTGTGTGTGCTGGCCCCCTGACTGCATTACAGTAGCTATTCGATATCGTTGTAATAGCCCGATGGTTGAGAAATAACTGCAGTTGACAGCTTTATGACGGTGTACTGACCTGCTGCGGTATAGAACCCCCCTCCCCAAATCACGCGTATGTATGGACACACTCTTAACTTACACACCCACCCGCACGCAAACCAAATGATACTGTAGCAAACCCCTCAGAAAAGTTCATTTCATTCCGGAAAAAAGGCCATGGAAATATTTCAAAATATTTCAGGAGGGAAGAAGAGAGACAATGTAGTGCCATGACAAACTCAAGGACAAACTCTTAAAGTAGCACTGACAAATGGCACTGAATGAAAAATAAGAGAGTGTGAGAGAACAAGCGCAAAAGAGAGCGACAATTTTACAGAGAGGCACCGATACGTAATCATCAAAGGCATGCAGACAGAGGGAGTCCTTGCATGTTTTGATGCGATCAGACAGGTCGTTCTCATAGACATTCAGATGCATTAGGATCAGGGCTTTGCCACCAGCACACACCTGTTATCTCGGAGGCCACGACAATACTGATTCCAGAACGGAAGGCTTTTACCATGCAGTGTTGTAGTTCTCGTTCATGGGCACAGAAACATGGCAAGGCTCGGACGTATCAATAGGAACCCACATATATTTGTGTGTTTGATGAATCCCCACCATTTCTTACAGCAAACCAAATCCTACAGCAAACCAAAATAGAAATGCACCAGTATTGGTCCTATGATTCTTGAGCACATAAAACATCCCAAACAATTGATTGTATGCAGAGCAAGCACATTTTTTTCAAATGTTTTACAGAAATTGGTTTATGTCCCTGTTAATAAGCATTTCTCCTTTGCCAAGATAATTCATCCACCTGAATGGTGTTGTATATGAAGACACTTAAGCAACATGATCATCCCACAGGTACACCTTGTGCTGGGGCAAATATAGGGGCCACTAATATGTGCAGTGTTGTCACACAACACAATGACACAGGCATCTCAGGTTTTGAAAAAGCGTGCAATTGGCATGCTGACTATATTCCTCATTGGTCTAGCATAAGTCCCTACTAATGTTGTTTAGTGAAATTAGTAGTATGTCCAACTGGCCTCACAATCGCAGACCATGTGTCAACACATCAGCCATGACCTTCACCTCGGCCAACTTCAAAAACTGCTTCTGCTGCTCAAAAAAATTAAGGGAACACCTAAATCACACGTCGGGTCTCAGTGAACTAAATATATTAAAGATCAAAATCTTTACTGTACATTGTGTAATTCGTTGAGATCAAAATGATGTTACAAAGGTCATTGAAAAGCAACATCACCAACTGACTGAGGGCGGGATTCAAGCTCACACCGAAAATCAAAGTAAACAATTAGAATCACAGTCTGTTCCAACTTCACAGCCACATCACAGCAACTCATAATGTCACTCAGTAGTATGGTCCCTATGTGCCTGTATGCACTCCCGACAACGTCAGGGCATGCTCCTGATGAGATGCTGTTCTAAGGGATCTCCTCCCAGACCTGGATCTGTGCATCAGTGAGCTCCTGGACAGTCCATCAGATGCACTGATACATAATGTCCCAGAGGATCTCAACTGGATTCAGGTCTGAGGAACGTGAGAGCCAGTCAGTGGCATCAATGCCTTCGTCACCAAGGAACTGCCTACACGCTCTGGCCACATGTGGCCGGGCACTGTCCTGCACCAGGAGGAAACCAGGGACCGCTGCACCTGCGTAAGGTCTGATGATGGGTCTGAGGATTTCATCCCGGTACCTAAAGGCAGTCAGGGTACTGTTGGCTAGCACGTGGAGGTCTGTGCAACCCTCCAAGGATATGCCTCCCCAGACCATCACTGACCAAACCTGTCATGCTGGATGATGTTGCAGGCAGCATGACATTCACCATCGCGTCTTCAGACTCTTTCACGTCTGTCACGTGTTCAGTGTGAACCTGCTCTCATCTGTGAAGAGAGCGGGGCGCCAATGGTGGACCTGCCAATTCTGGCGTTCTCTGGTGAATGCCAATCGAGCTGCACAGTGCTGGGCTGTGAGCACAGGTCCCACTAGAGGACGTCGGGCCCTCTGGTAGTGCTAATCCTGTTCCTCCTCACACAAATGAGCAGATGACAGTCCGGCTGCTGGGTTGATGCCCTTCCACGGCCCTGTCCAGCTCTCCTCGCGTAATGGCCCGTCTCCTGGTATCTCCTCCATGCTCTTGAGACTGTACTGGGAGACACAGCAAACATTTTTGCGATGGCACGTATGGATGTGCCATCCTGGAAGAGCCGGACTACCTGTGCAACCTGAATGAGATGTAGGTACCGCCTCATGCTACCAGCAGTGACAATGACACTAGCAAAATGCAAAACAAGAGAAGAATCAGTCAGGAAGGTTAAGGAGAGAGCAATTGTCTGTGACCACCACCTGCAAAACCTATTCCTATTTTGGGGGTTGTCTTGCTGTTGCCTCTCCAGTGCACCTGTTATCACTTTCATTTGCACAAAATCAGTTGACATTGAATCACTTTTGCTTCCTAACTGGACAGATTGATATGCCTGAAGTTTAATTGACTTGGTGTTATACAGTGATGATTATGTGTTCCCTTAATTTTGTGGAGCAGTACCTCCACGCCACATGAAGACACCGGTGAATTATGTACGTCAAGGCTAACAGTTAATCATCTGATGAAGAGACATATTGTTATAGTTGGAGCATGTTTTGACAGTCGTGAACATGCTCCAGCACCATGCAATTCTGTTTTTTTCAGAGCGTAACACTTTTCCTCACGCACCGCCAAGGACAGAGTGCGAAGGAGCAGCATTAAGAAGAGATATAGTAGAGAGGGAACAGATGGTTAAAAAAGAGGCTAGGATGGTGTGAGAGAAGAAAGAAAAAAAAACACTTCGATTTGTTTTTTGACCCGGCTGACAGCGAGAGGAGATCCACGTACGGTGGTTAGCTTCATTAGCAGCGGGCCGTCTTCCTCCCTCCCAGCATGCACTTTGTGGCGAGCGCTGCTGACAGCCCGCCGGCTCCTTGTCTCAAGCACGCACACCCACATACTACATATGCACACAGGCACACACGCAGGCATGCATCCGAGCGTCTAAACGGTATTGAGTGGCCGCCATGCATGACGATGAAAAGACAGGCAGGATTGGATTCTAACGCCTTCCATTAAACTGATCAATAAGGCCCATTTCAGTTCTGGGGGAGAGAGAGAGAGGAGCAGAAAGAGAAACACAGAGAGAGAAAGTGATGGAGAGATAGAGAATTGGAGACGGCGGGAGGAAATGTGAGAGAGAAAGAAACAGGGTGGAAAAGAGACAAGGAGAGACAAAGAGAGAGCTGAGTTGTTTGAGTGATGAGGAGAGAGATAAGAAAATAGGGAAAGGGAGGTAAGGGAAAGTGTGTGTGACTGTGTGGATTGCAGCAGCAAGGGTTTTGGAAAGTCACACGTGGTAGGTGGGGAGGCAGTACTGGTGAGGATGAGATGATGCAGATGATGGAGAGAGAGAGAGCATGTGTGTGATAAACGTATCTGGGGACCCGATGTGCACACCACCCAGAAAATTAGGTGGAAAGAGAGCTGCACTTCCTAACCTGGGGCAGGACACATGGCACAGAGCTGTAGTATGGCAACACTCCTTTTATTTCTTCATTTAAACCAACAAAAGGCACGGTAATCCACCAGCATACAGCTCTAACACAAACAATGAATCACACCAGGTGTGGAAGAAATTAAATAGGTTCCCCAATTAGAGGCAACGCAGGGCAGCTGCCTCTAATTGGGCACAACCAAACCAAAGCGCAGAAATGCCTAGAGGCATCCCCGATGTCAGGCCCTGACTATCACCACTAGATACCCATAGAGATGCCTAGGGGCACCTCTATAGTCAGGACCTGACACAATGTGTAATTACAGCGGCAATATTTGTGACCCGCTGCCATTATGAAAGGAAAACAAGTGGAGCACAAACAACATTGTGGACTTTACCCATATACATGCCAAATTTTCTCTTGTCATTCACTCAAAAGTATTTGCGCATTTTTACATCACCGTATATAGCAATAACATAATACACAACCACGTTGCCAAAAAAGTTGGGACGGTGGGAAAAATGGAAATAAAAACAGAGTGCAAAGATGTGCAAATCATTTAAACCCTATATTTAATAGAAAATAGTACAAAGACAACACATCAAATGTTGAAACTGAGACAATTTATTGTTTCTTGAAAAATATATGCCCACTTTGACATTGATGCCAGCAACACATTTCAAAAAAGTTGGGACAGAGGCAAAAAAAGACTGGAAAAGTTGTATAATGCTAAAAAACTAAACCTGGTGGAATATCACACAACTAATTAGGTCAATTGGCAACAGGTCAGTAACATGATTGGTTATTAAAAGATCATTCCAGAGAGGATGGGTCTGTCAGAAGTGAGGATGGGGAGGGGTAGACTGCACGGGCAAATAGTGCAACAATTTAAAAATAACGTTTTTCAACATAAAATTGCAAAAAGTGGTTGGGGATATCATCATCTAAGGTGCATAGTATCATTAAAAGATTCAGAGAATCCAGAGAAATCTCTGTATGCAAGGGACAAGGCCGAAAACCATATTGGATGGCCGTGATCTTCGGGCCCTTGGATGGCACTGCATTAATAACAGACATGATTCTGTAGTGGATATCACTGCATGGGCTCAGGAACACTTCTGAAAACCATTGAAAACAGTTTGTCGCTGCATCCACAAATGCAAATAAAAAGTCTACCATGCAAAGAAGAAACCATACATAAACAACATACAGAAATGCCAGCGCCTTCTCGGGGCCCAAGCTTATTTCAGATGGACTGAGGTGAAGTGAAAAACAGTCCTGTGGTCTGACGAATCAAAATTTGAAATTGTTTTTGGGAATCATGGATGCCGCATCCTCCAAGCTAAAGAGGAGAGGACCCTTCCAGCTTGTTATCAGCAGACAGTGCAAAAGCCAGCATCCGTGATGGTATGGGGTTGCATTAGTGCACATCGCATAAGTGACTTGCACTTCTGTGAAGGCACCATAAATTCTGAACAATATATACAAGTTTTGGAGCAACATATGCTGCCATCCAAACAACGTCGTTTACAGTGTAGGCCTTGCTTATTTCTGCAAGACAATGCCAAACTACATTCTGCACCTATTACAACAGCATGGCTCTGTAGTAAAAGCTTTCGGGTGCTAAACTTGCCTGCCTACAGTCCAGACCTGTCACTCATTGAAAACATTTGACTCATTATGAACTGAAAATTATGACAAAGGAGACTAACAGTTGAGCAGCTGAAATCCTATATAAAGCAAGTACGGGAAAACATTTCACTTTCAAAACTACAGCAATTGGTCTCCTCAGTTCCCAAACGCTTTACAGAGTGTTATTAAAAGAAGAGGTGATGCAATTCAGCGGTAAACATGCCCCTGTCCAAACTTTTTTGAAACGTGTTGCTGGCATCAAATTCAAAATGGGCATATATTTTAATATAAACAATAACATTTCTCAATTTCAACATTTAATATGTTGTACTACTGTCAGTTCAATATAGGGATTAAATTATTTGCACATAATTGGATTCTGTTTTTATTTACATTTTATGCAGCTTCCCAACTTTTTTGGAAATGGGGTTGTAACAATAACAGTCATCCTTCTAAAAAATGTCCATTTAAATTTGTACATTTTATTTTTGTTTTCAACTTGGTTATTTATAAAAAGCTTTTTCCACTTGCTTTGGCAATGTAAACAATTGTTTTCGATGCCAGTAAAGCCCTTTAGAGTTAGGTGTTGGGGTTAGGTTGAGTTTAAAGGTTCAGGTTAGGATTAGGTTTAAGTTAGGTTTAGAGCTAGATAGGGAAATTTGATTTCTGGGTTTCAAGTTCCCACATGCATAGAAAAACAGTTATAGGTGTGTGTGTGGGACTATGTACCCATGTTTATTGATACAGTGAGTTTGTGTTGGAGAGAGTGTGAGTGTGAGTGAGAGGGACAGAGTGTTAGAGAAGGAAAGGGAAAGAGAGAGCGAGACAGAGGGACTGGGATGAAGACAGAGAGAGATATAAAGAGAAATGGAAGTAGAGAGAGACAGAGAGATAGATAAAAGTGCAGCAGGGGCTACAACAGCAGTCTGTTTAAAAAGAAAACATCTCTTCCAGCCTCTGATTTCCCTGGAGACAGAGAGAGAGAGAGCGAGAGAGTGAGGGAGGGGAAATTTGTCCTAGACAATATCGAGTACCGTTTGTCTCACTTTCCTGCCTTCCCTCTTTCTCTCTCATCATCACCTTGTCGTATTCTTTCTCTCTTACTTTCTCTGTCTCTCATTTAAAATGTTTCATGAAAATCCACAAATCACATTACATCAAAAAGGATTTCAACATTTTAAGGTGGCTGACAGAGACATTTTTCTCCACTTTAAACCAGTTACTACTTTATAGATATAGTGCATTATACCAGGGTTAGGTAACCTAGGAGCATGGCCCTAATCTTGAAGACTAACTACTCATGGGAGGAGTAGGACCTTACTTAATTTAAGGGTTAAAAATATATATACACTACCGTTCAAAAGTTAGGGGTCACTTAGAAATGTCCTTGTTTTTGAAAGAAAAGCAAAAATTTTTTCCATTAAAATAACATGAAATTTATCAAAAATACAGTGTAGACATTGTAAATATTGTTAATAACTATTGACGCTGGAAACGGCAGACTTTTTCATAGAATATCTACATAGGCGTACAGTGGCCCGTTATCAGCAATAGTGGGTTCAATTACAGGGTCAAGATGGCCAGAAGAAAAACTTTCTTCTGAAACTCATCAGTCTATTCTTGTTGAAGACTATTCCATGCAAGAAATTGCCAAGAAACTGAAGATCTCATACAGCACGGTGTACAACTCTCCTCCCAGTACAGTGCAAACTGGCTCTAACCAGGAGAGGAGTGGGAGGCCCCGGTGCACAACTGAGCAAGAGGACAAATACATTAGAATCTCAAGTTAGAGAAACGGATGGCTCACGTCCTCAACTGGCAGCTTCATTAAATAGTACCCGCACAACACAATGTCTCAACGTCAACAGCGAAGAAGTGACTCCATTTAGGCAGAGTTGCAAAGTAAAATACATTTTTCAGACTGGCCAATAAAAAGAATAGATTATGACAGGCGAAAGAACACACAGACACTGGACAGTTTTATGGACAGACAAATCTAAGTTTGAGTTGTTCGGATCAAAAAGAACATTTGTGAGACGCAGACCATATGAAAAGATAATGGAGGAGTGCTTGACGCCATCTGTAAAGCATGGTGGAGGCAATGTGATGGTCAGGGGGTGCTTTGGTGGTGGTAAATTGGGAGATTTGTACAGGGTAAAAGGGATCTTAAAGAAGGAAGGCTATTTCACTCCATTTTGCAACGCCATGCTATACCCTATGTACAGCACATGATTGAGCCAATTTCGTCCTACAACAGGACGATCACCCAAAGCACAGCTCCAAACTATGCAAAAACTATTCAGGGAAGAAGCAGTCAGCTGGAATCCTGCACAACTGCACGTACCAGCAGTTGTGTAGGCTGGTAGCATTATCACTATAAAAAATGAATGCTCTGCGCTCAGGATGAACAGCTGTAAACAAAATTAATCTGTATTCCTTCTTGGTGCTTCACATGAAGCACACTAATTCTTCTGTCTCTCCGTCTCTCTCAATTTTCAAGGGGAACTATATTGCAAACCATCATTTTGAACATTGCTAGCTAGGTGTGTTACCACACTAGTTAGCTAGCATATTTGGATTAGAACACAGTTTCTACAATTTTCAATGAGAAAGACTACAGTGAGTAAGACTACATCAATCAATGATTTCATCGTTCAGCAAATTGTCCATGAACAGATCTCATTCTAGAAGACCAGAATTACATCAGCTAGGGGATTCTGCAGTCAGACGGGGGGACAGCAAAGTATAAGAAACCTTGAGTCTCTGGAGGATATTCTCATCTCCCTTGTCCATTCTGCCCCTGCTAAAACTATTTGGTTCCCTTTCAACTCTATCTGTGGTAGACTTAAACGATAAAAGTCCCAACCTACAATAAAAATATGTCTATGATAATCATAATTGATCATCACTTATTACTAACAGTCATGTATTTACTGTTTAGACAGAAAAAACACTATAGTTGAATAAATAAGAAATTGTTATAAATATTGTTATTAATATTCAGTTAAATTAAACTAGCTATAGAAAGGAGGGATTTGCCAATAATATTACACTAAAGAACAACAACACTTACTGTCACTCATCTTGTGGTGTTTTATAGTGTGTTGCCAGACTACAGCTTTCTTTGTTCTCACCTAAAAGGACTGGTAATATTTCCTTATGACAGGATTTTAAAAGGTTTTATTATAGGTTTAAATTTGAGGAAGTCATCTTCTGTAATTGTTTTGTATTTTGTGCATGTTCTGAAGAATTGCAGCTCTGTTTCTGGTGCTTTCATAGTGCACTGATTCCACAGCCTTTTCTATTCAGGGAGACAGTTTTTCCTGTGTCTACCTTTCTGAATGGCAAGGCTGTGTTCACTGAGCCTGCGCTTTGTCAAGGTTCTTCTAAGGTTTTGCTCAATAACCATGGTCAAATGGTTTGCCATGGTGTATGGTCTATTTAGAGTCAGACAGCACTGCATCTTGCTGCGTGTTTGTGTTTCCTAAATTACATTTTGTTTTACCTGTGCTGTAATTTGGGTTCAACTTATTGATTGGATGATCAAGACCTAAGGCTTTAGTTTATTAGTAAAAGAAATGTATTTGTTCATTATATTTAACTGGTATTTGACCAGGTATGACAGTTCAGTATCAATTCTAATTTTCAATAAAGACCTGGCCTAAGTAATACAATTGCAACAGCACAAGAAAACAAACTACAAAAAGTAAAAGAAAATACAGACAAATATACAGCTCCGGATAAAAATTAAGAGACCACTGCACCTTTTTCTTTCGAAATGGAATGTTCTGAGTGAGGAACAGAAGGGTTAAAATTAAGAGACCACTGCAAATTGAACGTTTCTGTTCCTCACTCAAAACTTTCCTTTTCAACTTTTTTGGAAAGGAAAGAAAAAGGTGCAGTGGTCTCTTAATTTTTCCAGAGCTGTGTATGTGAACTCAGCCCCGGGACCAGACTGAAGAAGGGACTCTTATTTTCACGCAGCTCTCGGCAATGCAGGGCTTGGTAATGATATGAGTCTGTCACTATTTTACATCTCCAAAAAGTAACTTTTTCAAAGTTGCTATTACTAGTAGTTTTCCTCTGGAAAAGTAGGAGAATCTCACAGAACTGAATGCTGGGTTACATTGTCCAAATTATGTGTCCCAATAAGGGTTGCTCACTACCACAGAGAACATTTTATTTAATAGCATATTCAAATAAATTTTAGCCACATTGGAACAGATGTTTCGATTTGATTTTGTTTGTGGGCAATACTCTATGTTTTATACCAAGGGAGAACTTTGGACTTATTCAGTGAGATCAGGGTCATTGGAGTTGTTTTTTTGTAAGGGGTTTACAGCCATGACCCAGATGAGGCATTACTTATATTGCAGGTCAGGGTCTGCAGTAGGCTATGTGTAGGCAAAGGTCAACAATAAAGAGATTTAACCTCTACATTGTGAACACGGGATTTTTCTAGAATGTCGGCCAATGTATTGACGTAATTGTTGAAGTACACAAGACTGACACTGCAACCTTGGTTGAAGCTCCACCCCGGTTAAATAAATTGTTAACTTTCTTGCCAAATTCAATGCTTCACAATTTAATTTTATCCATGATCTCATATGTTTAACCGCCTCTCTCTCTCTCTATCCATCCCTTGATGCAGACCAATTGACACAGGCCTCTCTTTAGTAACCCAGACGAAGGAGAGGCGGAGATGGGAGTCTGAACCCTGGAACATTAAAAGGCTTATGGCGCAGGGTCAGCTGACCCGCACTCTCAGACTCACTCATGATTTGTCACAGTACCAGTAGCCAGTCTGTGAGTGGCTGACACACACAACGCACACCGTCAGTGTTCCAGATGGAGGGGATTTGTGAACATGGCAGTTTGATAGGAGTTAAAGAATGCTCCCTCACATTTGCTTGGGTTGCATTAACATATTATCCATCAGAGAGAGTGAATACAAATGGACAAGATACTCTGAGTGGTATATGGACGACGAAAATAGCTATGGCCCAGATTAGACTGCCAATGTTGATACATTTTTCTAAAAGTTGCCATATACCTGTGTTCAATAAAAAATAATTATATACACTACCGTTTAAAAGTTTGTGGTTGCTTTGCAATTTCCTTGTTTTCGAAAGAAAAGCATAGATTTTGTCCATTAATATTACATCAAATTGATCAGAAACACAGTGTAGACATTGTTAATGATGTAAATAACTATTGTAGCTGGAATTGGCTGATTTTCAATGGAATATTTACATAGGTGTACAGAGGCCCATTATCAGCAACTAACACTCCTGTGTTCCAATGGCACATTGTGTTTGCTAATCCAAGTTTATTATTTTAAAAGGCTAATTGATCATCAGAAAACCCTTTTGTGATTATGTTAGCACCACTGCAAATTGTTGTGCTAATTAAAGCAGCAATAAAACTGGCCTTCTTTAGACTAGTTCAGTATATTCAGCATCACCGTTTGTGGGTTTGATTACAGTCTCAAAATGGCCAGAAACTAAGAACGTTATTCTGAAATTCGTCAGTCTGCCAAGAAACTGAAGAATTCATACAACAATTTGTACTACTCTCTTTACAGAACAGCACAAACTGGCTCTAACCAATACAGAAAGAAGAGTGGTAGGCCCCGGTGCAAAACTGAGCAAGCGAACAAATACATTAGAGTGTCTAGTTTGAGAAACAGATGCCTCACAGGTCCTCAAAAGGCAGCTTCATTAAATAGAACTCACAAAACACCATTCTCAACATCAACAGTGAAGAGGCGACTCCAGGATGCTGGCTTTCTAGGCAGGGTTATTCCTCTGTCCAGTGTGTGTTCTTTTGTGGTCTTAATCATTTATTTTTATTGGAGAGTCTGAAATATGGCTTTTTCTTTGCAACTCTGACCCAAAACGTTTGAACGGTAGTGTGTGTGTATACAGTTATGCTCAAAAGTTTGCATACCATTGCAGAATTGGTAATATATGTACCATTTGTAAAGAAAACATGAGTGAGCAGGCAAAACGTCTTTTATTTCTTATTGGATTCACATTCAACTGTAGGTCATAACAGAATGGCACAATCATAAAACAAAACATGGCAACAAAGAGAAAAATGAAGTGACCCCTGTTCAAAAGATTGCATACCCTTAGTTCTTAACACTGTGTATTGCCCCCTTTAGCATCAATGACAGCATGCAGTCTTTTGTAATAGTTGTCTATGAGGCCCCAAATTCTTGCAGGTGGTAAAGCTGCCCATTTGCAAAATGCCTCCAGGTCGTGCAAAGTCTTTGGTCGTCTTGCATGAAGTTCCATTACCTTATAAAGTTCCATTACCTTGTTACACAGGTCTTTTGACAGTCCTTTTCTGCTCCCCATGGCTCAGTATCTAGCCTGCTCAGTGCATCCACGTGAGAACTAACAAACTCATTGACTATTTATAAACAGATAATAATTGCAATTTAAAAAGCCACAGGTGTGGGAAATTCACCTTTAATTGCCATTTTCACCTGTGTGTGTCACCTTGTGTGTCTGTAACAAGGCCAAACATTCAAGGCTACGTAAACCGGAAAAAATTAAGAGACCACTGCACCTTTTTCTTTCCATTCCAAAAAAGTTTGCAGTGGTCTCTTTTAACCCTCCTGTTCCTCACTCAAAACCTTCCTTTTCGACTTTTTTGGAAAGGAAAGAAAAAGGTGCAGTGATCTCTTAATTTTTTCCAGAGCTATATATATATATATATATATATATATATATATATATTACACAGAATATATAAACATTTCTTTTAGATATAATCTGTGTTTTTGCCGTTATGCATTGCTGGATAAAAATAGGAGACATGAAATAGCTGATAGTCCTGAAATAGCAGTGAAATAGCTGTGGACTATTTTTATCTACTCAGATTCAGATTAATTTGTGGACAACATTGTTTCCTCTGCATCCAGTATGAAGGACATTACATTTGTGATGCGAGCCAATGCAAACAAGCACTAGCACAATGACTACACGTGCAGGCTAAAATGCAAATTAATTTGACTGCTGAAGTAAATAACGGTCTTCAGTGATGAAATCCAGAATTACCCCTTTAGGTCCAGTAGCACACTATACAGTGAAGTACATTTGCCTGTTCTTGTCATCACACGCATAAAATAGGGACAGCTGCAATGTGTAAACATCCCATTCCTGCAGATAAAGCCGTCTCCATGGTATCACCCTGCTATGGGTGAAACCATATAACACCATCGCAGTGCAATCGTGCCTGACATGTTCACAATCTCTTCAGCAAAAAACAAATAAATGAATAAAATCGTAGTTAAATAAACCACAGCCACAACACGAGAGAATAGAAAGTCCTTGGTACGCCTAGTTTCTGCGAAGATGTCACGTGAAAGGCACAGCGCCCTAAAAGCACAGTATGGGCTTTGGGCTGGCACAGATGGCATTTTACAGCAAATTTTACAATCGTACCCACTGTGTGCCAGCCTCTGGGGGCACCAATCGCTTCCAGGAGACACAGACAACATTAACAAGGCAGCGAAAGTCTGTCTTGCTGGTGGGTGTGTGTCACGACAGTGAGCAAGCGAGATAGAGAGGGAGGGAGGCAGTGAGGAAGACGAAGACAAAAAGAGAGACAGAGGAAAGGATACATGGATTTGAATGAGCCAGAGAGTTAGAGGGGGGGAGAAAGAAGAGAGCAGAGAAGGAGAGATAGGGAGGGATTGTTAAGCAGGCAGAGGTATTCTCTTCCTCTCTGAGTCTTTCCATCTCTCTTGTCTCTCTTCCTCTCCCTTAACTGTCTTTCTCCCTCTCCGTCTTCCCTCACCTTTTCTGCCTCTCTCCATCTCTCTCTCCCTCTCGGTCTTCTCTCTCTCCCTTACTGTCTCTCTCCTGCTTTCTCTGCTCTCTCTGTCTCTCCCGTTCTGTCTCTTTCCCTATCATTCTCTCTTTCTCTCACTCTTTTTCTCTATCCCCACTCTCATTCAGCAATCAATCAATACATCTAGGATAAATCTGTTCTTCTGAAAGGAACACCATGTGCATCCCCCTACAGTACCTTCAATCGCATTTGAGGCATGAAACAAGCTCATCCCTTGAGCAGGATCAGTGTGCTCAGCACTGCTCATTGATAAAACAAGAATGTGGATCCGACGAGCACCGCATGTAAAACGTCACTTAAGCAATCTGTTTTTTTACTCATCAGCACTCAGGTGCAGCAGCTGTTGCGTTTTGCGGTATTGATGTGGTAATAAAGTTGGGTTGACATAAATTTTGAAACACCATTTTTTACAGTGGCATTTTCATCAAATGACATTTTGGCAAACAGTTTAGAAATGGCTATAAGTGTTACATTTTCAAACCATATAAGAGAATGTTTAGGCAGGCAGCTAACTTTTCATAATGCTGACTAAAACACTGAAATTCCAGCGTCATGTACTGTGATTCTGTTGTTTTCCAAAGACTCTCTATGACACAGCAAGAGTGACAGAGACACTCGGTTGATGTAAGCACAATGCAATACACTCCGTTTGCAAGCAGAAGAGATTTTGCGTCGGGCTAATGCTCAGTTATGCTGTGATGTGACAGCTATAATTGAGAAATCTCCCATGCAGGAGCAGACTTACAAACAGTGAGAATGGAACAGCCAAATATGCTGAGCATCATTCCAATCAGGAACATAACCAGGAATACACACACTGGCAAATACACGGACGCAAGCTGGTACCCACACGCACACACCCTTGCCTGGGGAATTCACCATGACAGGAGAGAACAACATACACAGAGGCTACAGCGACAGGTATATAAACACAGTGAGGGGTTAGTTAATATTTAATGGTGTTTCTCCTGGACTGTCAGCTGCGGTGGAAGAGTCGAGCCTGCATCGTGCGTGTGTTGTTGTTCCCCTCCTGTCAGGCTGAATGATCCCAGGCGAGGCCTCTGGCGGCAAGACTGATGTCAAACAGAGAGCTGAGCGCAAGGCTGGGTCAGGGATATTCGCCGTCGCAGCAGCTCGGCGGACTGCTCGAAGGCGCAGTGAGTGGCCACGCCCGGATGCCCGCTGCTGTCTCCGAGTCATTTACCCCCCCCATAGTAACATCCATCAGACAACCAGATCTATATACTGCGTTTTGCTATTTAGCAGACACTTTTTTCATAGAAATTAGGGTTTAGTGCCATGTTCAAGAGTACAACGGCACATTTCCCACCTTGTCAGCTCTGGGTTTTAAACCAGCGATCTTTCAGTGAAGGTCTCTGGAATCCGCCCTTCTTTTGTTTCCTTTACCTCCATCCCATTTGCCTCTACCACCCGCTGCTGTTATTCTAGCTCACCTTTCTCGACACTTGCTTGCCTCGATGTCTGCCTTGCCATTTGTCATGCACCAATACCACCCATTTGCACTTCACCCCTCCCTACCTACCTCTTTCACATCTTCCCCTCCCTCTCTCCCTCCCCCTGCGTGCACACGCGCACACACACACACACACACACACACACACACACACACACACACACACACACACACACACACACACAGACGAGCACATGCCCTAACTGGCAACGAGCTCACAGACAGACACACAAGGGTAGGCATGCATTGCGACGCAAAGAAGCAGTCATGCTCATTGCGCATTGGGCAAGCACTCATGGATTAACATAAAACGCTAATAAAACGAGCACAATTCACGCACACCCAGACACATGATCACATGCAGAGCACACACATACACACAAACAAAGAGCATACACACGAACACCCTTGTTCAGCATATGGTCCCAGACACACACACACAAATGCCCCCACGCACAGCGGACCGTAAAGCTCATGACGTTGAGACATTGCGAAAATGCACTTGAATGTATGACTCCCTACCTCAGCATTCTTACAACACCTTTCAGAGACCAAAATGGACTCACTCTGGTAAGGACTAGCAGTAATAAAAGGCTATTTTTTCATTTCTATAATACCCAGCATGCAACTAGAGTGGGCCAGGCATCTCCCGCTCCAAGGATCTGTTCCAAAGGGCACGCTATACACCCAGTCGGCGTGCACTACATACTGAGTAGTGCACTACATACTGAGTAGAATGCCATTTAGGACTAATTATACAGGGTTTCAAAGTTTATTCTGTACTCAGGTGTTCGACAGGCCAGTGCTCTTTGCATATCCGTGTGAAATGCCTTTTTGTCTGGTTGTCTGGAAATCAGTAAGCGGCGACGGAAATGTGTTAGCACCTGCAGCTTACGCCTATAAGCACAAACAGCAGCAAGCACACAGACACACACAAACACACACAGACAAAAGCAACAGCAGAACACAAACATGTTGCCCTGCCTTGTATTGGCCCTCTGACTTGCACTCCGTCCTCAGTAATTGCTTAGGACTAAGAGGGGGGCATAGGGTTAACTATGAGGTCATCACAGAGATATTTATCTTCCTGGAGCCAGGGCATGCACACCCACACACACGTGGGACTCACACACAACAGACAGACTGTTAGCGACACACTTGTGCGCACACACAGAGCAGTAGAGTGACACAAATACAAACACTGTTAGACACACGACTTACGCACACACGCCGTACAAAGAGCCTGAAATCCAGATCTTTGCCCCCCTATGTAGATGGACTGGAGCCGAATCAATCATTAGCTCACAAGACAATACCACCAGCGGCAGATTAGCTGTGATAGCATCACCGGCCCCACATTACAAACAAAAGCTCATCTGTCTCGGCCTGCCACAGGGCAACGCGCATGACTCACACACATCCAGTCAGGCTTACCTATAGCAAGTGTCCTCGTACTGCTAACATACCTCACAAACAAACAGACACAAATACACGCAAGCACAAAAGGCAATGCGTACCAGCAGAAAGAAATCAACTGCAAAATGCTCCAAATCTATGTCACGCCGCACAATACGTCCAAAAATCTTTCTCACGTCGTACCTTGCAGACTAATGGAACCCACGCCACCAATGACATGGGTCCTACCGCATTAGCTGAACACATCCACCATCACTAACACGACGTCCAAACCCTTACTACGGGTAGACATCGGAAGATGTAAACGGCATCTGTAAATGTGTAAGAGGTGCGTACGGCAATCAGCATGTGCACTAATGGTGTTTAGAAATTGCAGTTCAAATTAGACACATCACAGACAATTATCCACCCAGACCCCATTAACTAGTTCACAGTAATTTACTCCATCTGACACTGTTTACATACTAAATGTTCACAAAACCACCAACGCTCCACTAGGCGGGGCAACCAACACTCATAGAAACAAGGTTTCTAAAAGCATTCTTTACAAAGGGATGGGGGTTCTTCCAAGAACCATTTTCATGATTTTCAAGAACTCTTTTTCTTTGTTAGGCAAAGAGTTCTACAAAAAACTTCTGTATTCAAAGAGCCATTATGTTCTTTAGATTATTGTTTGGATGGCAAGACATATTCTTTGGAAGGAAAGAAAGATTCTACATAGAAACCTTCAAGGTCTGAATAAGAGGTTTAATTCAGTTTATCATCAATACTTTAAAATAGTGCCACAGAATTAGTGTTTATGTCAGTGGTAAAACTTCAAATGTTAAAGATGAAATATGAGAAATTTTTTAAATATTACTTTTCCTAAAATAGAGGGTGTTTTCCAGCCCTGCAGTCTTCTGCTTGAGAGCTTTAGCATTTACCAACAGATGAAGAGGAAAATCCTAGACCAGGGTCCTCAGAGAGGCTTCTCAATCGTGTTAATTTAGCAGCTAGAACATGATTCAAAATCACTTTTGTATCACTCATTAGATTTTGTGGCATTCAAAACTTGTGTAATTGGTTTCAGATTTAACTGACAGTAGATTTACTATAGTACAGTGCAGTTCCCTGTTCATTCTGACAGATATATAGAACTGGATTTTGTTCAGCAGGATACAAGGTTTTGGATATGCTTTGAAAGATGCTATGTAAAGCAAACATGCCTTCGCAACATATAGACCGATGAACCGTGGAATTTCTGTTTTTAGACAATTTTTCAATCAAACATGGCCTATTCTATGTGCAACAACAGCACAACTCCACAGCACACAAGGGGCCGTATTCACAAAACGTTTAATCTTACCACTAAGAGGCCTCCCAAACAGCAGTAAGTATTCCTAGATAAGAGTTTCCTCTTAAAACCTATTCACAAAGCTGCAGAGACCAACTTTTACTAAGGAATGGGGAGAAATCTTAAGCTAAGAGAAATGGCAGGGTTTATCCTGTTGCTATGGATGATGTTGTGTTCCATGAACAAGCTTACTTACTATGCCCACAGTGATTGACTGATAGGTGATGGGCCTCTGTCAGTGAATTCGTCATAGCAATACTATAGAATGATGTGTCATGTTGCCATATTGAAATAAAGATATTCAAATAAAAATGTGTCACTGATTAAACATGAATCCAAGAATGATATACTGACTAGTCAAGTATATGTTCAGCTCAGCCTCTTACATGTCTGGCAGCTCATGAACAATTAGCAGATGTGCATATAAGCAGCCTTTCAATCAGTCTAGAGCAACCATGGCTGTTAGAATGACGTGTAACGCTACATTGTACAAACGTAAATAAAAAACAAACTGGAACCAAGAATAGCTTTAACTTCTTGGCCAAGTTGTGCAAGAAAAGAAGGACATTATTAAAGGAAAATTTGGAGTTTGGATAACTTCTAAAAATAAAAAACAAGCATGGGAAAATATGCTTGCAAATAAATGTGGCTTTCCCACTTCTGTCCAGAACCACCGATGACTGTGAAAACTGCTGGATTCCTCTTGACTACCGCTAACTTTTTTAAGATTTAGGAGCTGGTATTAGCGATAAAACACTTTGTGAAATATTCTTAGACCATAGATATAGCAGTCCTAAAATTAGGACTGACACGTACATTGTTTTTATCAGTTTCTCCTAAATCAGCAAGATGGGAGCTACTTTTAGCCTTAAGATGCTTGGTGAATACGGCCCCAGATGCCACAATTCAACAGTTAGCTGTGCATATCAAAGTCAACTCTGTCTGAAGATTTAGTATTGGAAGTTTCATCGGTTAAGGACAACATATCTGGAGTAACTGATGCACATCACTATAACTGCAATTTGAATGAAAAACAAAAATGCCTTTTCTATTTTAAAGGTTTTCAATAAAGAATAACTTCCAACCATTGTAAATCTGGGATGTATGAAATGCGAAACACCATGATGGATATAATTTAAACTTTACAATCCTGGATGCCAACAACTTCCATGACTTTAACCACTGATTTTTCATTTTTGTACTGTATTTACTGCATACTTTTTGGCAATTATTTGCATAATATCTTATTCCCTGGAATTTGGGGAATAACTGTTGTCAATAGGTTTGCGATTTGAATCAAAAAATACAATCATATTCCAAAAATATTTTATTTTAATGTATAACAATAATGCTGAAATTATTCTTTATTTTTTATTAAAAAATATAGTTCGAAGAACTGTCAATAGATGAAAGGGTTCTTGGACGAACCCTTCATAGGAAGGTCTGGGAAGAACCTTTCACTGATGAAGGTGTTCCTTGCATCACCACATACAGATGAATTTAGGAAGATCTATTTAAGCATAAAAGGATTATTTGTACAATTCTTCACAGAATGTTCTAGAGAGAACCCTTCATTGATATGGGGGTTCTTTGCAGAACCTTACATAGAGGGTTCTAGGAAGAACCATTAATGGATAGTGGTTCATTGTTGAACTCATCATAGAGAAATCTAGGAATACTCTTTCTAAAATTAAAGGGTTATTGTAGTATCCATTGTACAGGGTTCTAGACAGAAACCTTCATTGTGGGTTCTTAGTAGAACAATTTGCAGGGAGTTCTTGGTAGAACACTTCACAGAGAACCCTACGTAGAGAACTCTACCTAGCAACAAAAAGGTTTAATTTAGTTCTTCTTTCTATAGGAGTATAGCCAGCTACATTTATAGAGTGTTGTGCATGAGGTCTTATTCTGCATGGAAACAAGTTTTCTAAGTGTAAAGATAACTACTGTAAATGAACAAATTAACACAACTGACTTGTATTATGTAAACTATGCTGGCATATGATGGTATACTTGTCTTATGGCTAATGTAAAGCAGTGGTATAAACAAAAAACACATTTACCTAACAATGGGGTGATTGATGACATCTGGAGGAAAGGAGTACTGATAAAGACTAGTGACAGAGTGGGGTCCTTGGCCCTAATTTATCTAAGAATCCATTCCAAGGCAGGATCCAGACACAGAATTGTATATTCATGAAGAAAATATTGAGCAACAGTTCTTTTAACTTTCCAAAGAACAGTGTGGGCTGTAACATTTGCTTATAAACTGACAGTTCATCTTCAAGAATGCACAGACAGATTTGGCCCACGCTATGGCATGGATATTTAGTTTTGAAAAGGTTGCAGCAAAAAATACAAACATTCTGCCCACATCTTTTACAGGAATTATATACATTTTGCCATTTGTCTGTTTTTAGATAAGGGACAGTTCCAACATTACCAAATTCGAATGAGGGATTTTAGTCAACATCAATGGTGAATAAAGGGTGATTTCCAGGAGGGATTGGACAGCTTAAACATGTCCTCAGGAATATAGTAAATTCATGAAGCCTGAGTAACCTATGTGTTGTGTGTGAGAGTTCAATAACTCCCCATAATTTGGTGTGGGTTTGTGGACCTTGCACATTTACAATTATCCTAAAAGTGATGCGGTATGTTAGGCTTGTTATTGGCAGAGTCATGAAAATCAACCTGACGACAACAGCCAGGAGGGCCTACAGTCCAACTCTGTCTTCAAAGTAGATGCCAGCTTGGACGTAACACTGCCATGCATACCCAAAGAGGATAAGATAATTATCGTTCATACCAGCCTGAGCAGGGATCACATTTGGAGAGACATATTGAGGAAAGGAAAAAACATAGGCAACATTAACTTAATGAGGACTAACAGGACAGCAACACACATTTATGAAAACTCAACTAAATTGATACATTCAAAAAGAGCATGAATGAACAGCAATGAAAGAGAAAATAAAAACCCTTGGGCACCTGATGGCACTCTTGCAGACATGGCATAGAGTATGTATATGTTCACTGTCATCACAACATATTTCAGCAAATATAATTTAACTTTTCTGTGCATGATGCATTTAATGGATTGCATGCATTTAAGGATGCTTATTATGTATAGTTAAAAACTGTTAATGCTGATTACGGGGTTTCTAGAATCTTCCTCCACTGTCCAGAATTTCACCCTCTAATATTCCATAGGTGGGCGTACCTGTCTTATCTAACATTGCCCCACTTATACAGCTCTAGTGCTTATGCAACACTTCTATAACTCGAGAAATAAGTTTACTTCTGGAAATCTGTAGAAACACTTTAGTTCTTTTGAAGCAGGTTAGTTCAAATAAATCAGTTCACTCCACAAAAAACCTGTACTTCCACAAGAAAACTTTGAATGGAAAGACAAACGAGATTCCCTCTCGTCACCGTCCACGTCTGCATTGCACCTCATGAGTGTTCCATTTGTTACGCTGGTGCAAATGTTTTGTGAAATCAGAGGCATCGCGACGAGAAGTGTTTGCTGTGATAAAGTGCTTTGTGTTGCGCTGGGTGAGGCATCACCTCAGCATCGGTGGGTGCTCTGTTTCCCTCCTGCTAGTTGATGGGACCAGTTTAGCTGTGATGGATTGGAAAAGCTCCAAACAGTACAGGCTCCTGTTTTTGCTCTGTCGCGGATTTCCTTTGTTCCAGTCCTCATGGTCCTTTGGTTTGTCGATCACAGGCACTTTGGATGGGTGTTTTTTTCGGTTGGTAGGGTTGGGTGCAAATATGTTTGGAGGAGGTTGGGGGGTGAGGGATGGAGGGAAGTTTTATTTCTTGTTGGGGGGGCTACTGTGGGTGGTCATTTATAGAGCAGCTTTCAGCAGGCAACTGCATGTCTTTAATTCAGAGTAAGAGATACTGTAACACCAGGACCCAGTTAATCAAAGTCATCAGTCTGGACTTCACACATCTGATAAGAACAAATGCATCCAAAATAGAATTAATAGTCCCGATTTCAGTCAATAATGGGTGTGTTCTATGTGCACCATGCTGTCAGTCCTATCAGGTAGGGAAATTCAGGCAAATATCTTGTGAACAACGACTTCCAGGGCCTATCAAGTATCCTGTGTTTTACATAAAATAGACCAGATACAGCAGACCAGGATAAACTTAATTCTGGATCATCACTCTCAGAGATATTCTGAGATGCCTTACATACATCTACAGCCAAACTTTAACTGTTAGAGGTACACAATATTGGACTGTCTGCTCAACACTGGCTTAATACATGTACGCAAAATCATAAGGAAAACTGGAGGAGCAGCAGGGAACAATTTAGTGATTGAGAGGGCTGATGCACATGAGAACAACAGACACTTCTCCAGTACTGTGTAAAATATAATTTCTAAATGTTGACCAGAAGTGCGAACATTTACATTAGTAGCTACTACTATTTTGTAGAAAACAACATTCTAGATAGATTATTTAGATATAATATTTTAGTTATTGTTTTTTTATGAATTGATTATGGTGAATTGCCATTGTCCCACCAGTTGGCCATAGATCTATTTAACCTAAACATGATTTCAAATCAAATTTGATGAAATTACTCAGTGAATTACCAATTTGGTTTTATTTAGACCAAATAAACTCTCATTAACATCCATAACAAGTGACTTATTCAGGCTTTATGAAAAGTTATAGATTTTGAGACAGTCCTCTAAGTCTTCCTGTTCTCTTATACAGGCCCTAACTTTTGAGAATCAGTGACAACTTTAACCAGGTCTGTCCTGTGTCTTTGAGTGCTGTTGAAATGAACAGCGATATACAACATCAGTTTGGTCATAATTCTGTGAAATTTGACACCGGCTTCGTGTAAATCAAATGTGATGGATATCCAAACGTCTCTTCAAAGTTGATAAAGTGGAACATAAGATAAAGTGTGAGAAATGACCTGGAACAATACCAGAGAGAGTTGATATGAGTGTTTGCTAGGTTTAAAAAGGTATGACTCCATTCTAGATGTGAATCTGTATTTGTGTCTGCAAATGTTTGTCCGTATGTGTGTGTATGCGTCTCTGTGTGTGTTTCTCTGTGCATTTTGCTTATTTTCTGGTTCCCTGTGTGTTTGATTGCTGTTCTCTAGCTGGTGGTCCTGAACGTTAACTCACAATACTGCTCTCGAATCGTACAGGCTCAGCAAAACAGCATGCAAAACAGCCCCTACAGATACACTCACGCACCAAAATACACACTATAAAACATATACACACATACACACACACGCCATCATTATAGGGGTGGTAGACAGCATAGCCAGTCGATCATCTGACCGGTAACAGAATGGTTGTTAGATTGAATTCTGGTGAAAGGTAAAACTTAGGTAAAAATCTGAGCAAGACATAGAAATCTTGCTCCCAGGTCATTGCTGTAAATATGTTCTCAGTCAATGTACTTTCCCCATGTCAACTCTGATGGATCTATCTGGGAATTGGTTGATAGATTTTTGTTTAGTATTTTTTTCCTTGAAAAAGTGGGTTCCTGAGGTGCTGCTGAGTGACATTGTCCTGGCCATAACTGCTTCTCCTGAACTCTCTTCTGCAGTTTGTTGGACATTGTGGAGCAGAATAGGATCTGTCTGCCTGTTGTCCGTACCGATCAGGGCCCTTTTGACATTCCGGTCATGGTGCTCCTAACTCGAATAATGCCACAAGAGATGGAATGCCACCGTTCGCAGCAAGTGCACCGCCAAAATGCTTTAAGTTACTGCACTTGTTCAATGAGTGATTTGTAACGAAAAACAGCTCAGTTGAGTGACAATGGAACACTGAATCTCCATGAGAATTTCCATTGGTATAGTCTTTGAAACTTTCCTAAAAAACAGAAAAATAATACAAATAAATTATATACTATATATATAGTAAGCATTAGTGTATGCTACTGTAAATGCATAATGCCAAAAACAAATGTCATTAAAGCCAAAATAACTCTAGGATTAAATAAATAAAAAGACAAATGCCAATCATTCAGAATTCAGTTCCAAAACGTGTAACTGTGGTCATACCAATAAACTCTAGTCTTGCCAATAAACTGTCCAGTTGTCTAGAGTGTCACCAATTGCATGTTAAGAGGTGATTCCCTATTTAACTATTGCCATTATAACTGCTATAGGCCAAGCACTTATAAGGCTAAGGAGTGGGCATTCACAAGGCCACAAAAGAAACTCTTTGTATATCTTATAACAGGGGCCTGTTGCCAACTTCAGAAATAGGCAATAAAAAGCATAGAAATTCACTTAGCAGGTTCAGTCTGAGAATGGCAAATGTCAAGAAAGCGAGGGATAGCGAGAAAAGACGTAAAAATGAATATTGTCAATCAGAGATTGTTTCAAATCTCCACACAAAGTGCAGAGATGACGTCATAGGTCATGAGTGAGATGGAGACAGGATGCTAGCTGTGGCTTTGTCATCTGATGATCAAGCCAGGGACAGGGAGGCCATTGTGCACCTTAGGGGGGACAGGGAGAGAAGGGTAATTGGGCCGCGCTCAACAGTGTGTGCAAAGTGTGTGTCAGTTGTTGAAAATGGGGCAGGAACCATTCTAGGACACTAGGGAGACACCAAAGTGGAGGAAAAACTGATTTTCTTTGATTCACCATAACTAGAAAAACTTGATTTATGAAAACTAGAGAATACTATACTGCACACACATCATGACCTTGTTAAAAAAAAAAAAGAAGGAATGCGCATTGTATAGTATAAATAGCAGCAGTCAAGTTTCATGTTATTGATTTGCTTTTCCTTTAAATCCTTGACATGCTAGTTAATATATGATTTCTACAGTAGCTAGCTTATGTCACTGGACATCTTGTTGACGTGTCTTTAGCATTTACGCCAGGAGCCTTAGTGGCCAGGAGGGCTTAGAATGACATCCCATTAATCCCCTGTTCCCGGAACATTTAAAAGAATGCAAAAATCTTCATTATGTATCATGAAGCAAACACTGAAGAAACAACATTCAGTACCACTATAAAACCATGTTGATACTGCATGAAGATGACCTATTACATAACTCCAAATCCCAGTTGGCATTGCTTATTTTATGATGCAATGTAAAGCTTTGAATGGTGCTACATCCCCTTGAGGGGACCTTTGGCCTGTGTACTGGTGCTGCGGTGGTGATTATGGCTTTGCAACAGCATAGAATTGTTTGTTAATTTAGCAGAAATCCAGTCAGATTTTCCTATGCCTATATTACAGTCCAGGCATACCCACATTATTGGAAGAAAATAATATATCACAATACAGTAGAAATTATATTTTCCAATTATTCAAAGGTACCCATATGCAATGGATGCACAACATTTTGTTAGTCTAGATCGTGGAGACTAAATAGAGACTATTATGTTTTTAGTTTTGTTTGGAGATCAGCAGACAGTATCTGCCCTGCTAGTCTTAGCGTTGGTACCCAAATGGTATCCAGGCGCTAATCACCCCTCACTGAATGCATGACGTCAATGGATGAATATACGATACTCCCAGATGAATGATATAGTCTTGGTCAAATTTGAATGAACTTACAAATGAAATACAAAATTTCCATGACCATTCAACAATTTAATTAGGCTATTACTGAAACATAATACAAATGATATAGGCTACTTGACAATTCAACATATGTAGCCTAGCACACGTTATCGTTTTTCAATAGTAGATTCAGCCTCTTGTGTAGGCTAATTCATCAAATGTAAATCTAAAATGTAAATCTAAGTATTGTAAGAAACGAAATACCAGACATTCTTTACCAATAACCAACTACCAATTCAACAAAGGTATTACATGTTACTCTTTATCTTAGGAGAGAAAGAAAAACAAAATCACATACACATCATATCTCTTTGGAATTTCTCTGCTTATTTTACTGAAGATTAAGATTCCACAAATGTATTACGCAAAATAATTATTCACGAAACAAAATACCCATAATCACCAATTATCAATTCAGCAAATGTATTACACATAACTGTTTTTCATCAATACAATCGACAAATGACTTTTCTATATTGTTATGTAGGCTACAGTAAATCATTCTTTGAAATTGCGTACATGTTGTTTACATTCTTCTTCAGTTGTTACATAAACATGTCAACCTTGGGAACCTCATTGCTGTTATCCCTGCATTTCAGTTGCACATGCCACATTGCACCTTCAATTTGCACATTTATACATCCCACTTATAACATACATTGTCCTCAATTGTTTCACGTGCAAATTTTTTGCACTTCTGGTTAGATGCTAACTGCATTACGTTATAGTGTACTTGTACTTGTTCAATGAAAATAAAGTTGAATCTAATCTAATGACTAGCAATGAAAAATAAATTACATCAATGGATGAATGGGTGATAACCCCCTGATCAACCCAAACACACTTATGCGTGTGACTGATGTGTAATGATGAAGGATGATGAGGGTAGAAATTGTATATAATCTGAACTCGGTGAGCAAGTCAGACACAACTCAGACACAATAGTGTTTAGTTCACAACGGCAAACAGAAACCAATGATTTGACACCCTGACAGCATTGAAATAGATAGAAATAGTTCCCGAAATCGACGTCTTGGATGTTGGGTCTACATCTGATTCTGATAATGAGAGACACCTCCAATGCCTGAGCCTCCTCGCAAAAAAAATGAAACGAACCAACAACGACCACAAATGCCACTGCAAGACACTATTGAAAGTTATCCTTTGATCATCTTTTAGTCTGCTCATCGATTTCGTTATTCATGTATGTCACGGTGTGATAAGCAAGGAGCCCAGGCGCAGGATGAATGGTGAAACAAGGGTTTACTACACAAGGGCAGTTATAGGCTGTAGTACTGAGGATCCGGTGTGTGTAATGATAGGAAGTCTGGGGTGATGTGATGAGGAACAGGTGTGCGTAATACTGGAGAGTCCGGGGTGTTCCGTGAATGTGGTGCTAGCAGCGGGAAGAATGGACAGTGGTGGCTAATAGGCTGGCGACAGGGAGCAATGTATTCGAGCTTCCCCAGAGGGAGGCGTGATCACACGAGACACCGTGACTGTGTAGGCTACTATAAATCATCCTTTGATCATCCTTTTACTCTGCTAATCAAATTTACAAATACAATTCATTGAATAATACATTGCAATGTTTTTACTTGGAGATGCTACATATCCTTGGATCTATCAATTTTATTTCTATGAATATGCTGTAGCCTATGTGTTATTCATTCTATAAAATGTTGGTGTTTATCAAGCAACCATGCTTTAGGCCTATTGTACGGCTATTCATGCGGATATCCTTTGATCGTCGCAAACTGGTCAATAATGTCTGTTATTGTACCTTGTACATCAAAACGAGATCAAAATAAAAATTTATTCTAATCGAAGTGTTGGGTAATTTTCATTTTGTACATTTGTAGGGCCAAATAAACGAATGAAAATACTATAGCCTGTGTTCTTAGAAATAATTGTTCTATGTATTTTTTTAGTCATTTTTTTCATATGATAAGACCTTCAATACAAACACATTCTTATATTTTTTCAAATTCATTAAGCATTTATAACAAACAAATTCTGTAATTCATTATTTTTTAGACTATTCGATATAGTTTGATGACAGCCCAGTTGGGACAGCCCATCAGCTGGAAGGTGATGCTGCGGAGGAGAATGTGTATGCTAATAGGGCCGATTCGTATGCTAATGACAAAAAACAGCGTTCGACTCTGGCTGATACTGTTTGTCTGAAAGGCTTGACGGTTCTAGTGTTAACAGTGATCCCAGCAGGAGCAGTAAGAGAGCAGGAATGGGCAGAAGAGAGTGTGTATTTGCAATTGAGTTCCATCTCCCCAAGAAAAAAAGAAGGGAAATCAGGTCTCTACTTTGGGGTGATTGAGGTTGCGCCTATGGGTAAGCTATACCTTTACCCTTCCATGATTGTATCAGGGACATACCAGTTGTTAATAAACCCCTTTAGATGGTTAAACCCCTTTAGGGGGGAAGATGGAGAGAGATGGCACGATAAAGGGGTGTGTGCGCACCCATGTCCCAGGCCCACAGAGCTAAGCTCGGGTTCTATACTGAGAGTCGGACTATTCCTACAGGGGCGTTGTGCTGCATGACCATTTGAAATGAAACTATCACATCATCGAGGTAGCTCTATTAATTTGTGGCTCTGACCACCTCCATCTCTTAGGGGAGAGTGAGGCTGGCTACATCATCCCCTTGGCAGTCTGGCAGTATGGGGATATTGTGCTTATTGACTCCAGAGTGCAGTGCAATTGCACCCCCCCATTCATTTCTCTGACTTCAGGCCAGAGTACAGATGTATCAAACATCGAATGCCGCTTGCCATCTGGATTAGGAGGAGAGAGGAAGCTTGCGATATGGAGTCCTAATAGCTGCAAATATGATGGTCCGTGATCTAAAGGCTTGTGCTCATCTAAGAACGGCTTCTCAATTTGGATTTGTCTTAATATTAAAGAGGAAACTGGTGGTGGATCAGGACTCCTAACAGAGAATCTGACAATCACATGGATAAAGATTTATCCATCGAACTTATATGTTAGTCAACTGCCCCAACCGCTACCAATTACATTGATTCTGTCATTTTATCCAGCTGAAGTTACAACTTCCAGTCATGGACCAATCCTCCATTTGGCTTTTTCCTTCTGTATTTATCTCTGGTTGTTGTGGTTTCCTGATGTGTTGTATGGTTGCTAAGCTGCCCCTGAGTCCCCACGGGGTTCATTATAGCAGCGCTTCAGTACAACAGCCATCAACAAGGGGCTTATGTGCAGAGAGGCATATGGGCACGCATGGGTTCCAAGACCCTTGGAAAGACTTACATGTCTAGAACTCGACAACCCTAAAGGGCTTGCATCTCTCTCTCTCTCTCTCTCTCTCTCTCTCTCTCTCTCTCTCTCTCTCTCTCTCTCTCTCTCTCTCTCTCTCTCTCTCTCTCTCTCTCTCTCTCTCTC